>JAJPUD010000300.1:693504-735154 GCA_023553655.1 Myrmecobius fasciatus | reverse complement strand
TAGATAGATAGATAGATAGATAGATAGATAGATAGATAGATAGATAGTATAAGCCCTCTGGTGAGTTTGCTTCTTAGAATCTGTTTCCCTGTAAAAAGTTTATTCATTTTAGTGGCATCAGAAGTTCTTTCATAAGATTCATCAAATCTAAAAGATCTTGGCACATATATTTTAAATAGTTTTCATTAAAATAATGAGGTATCTGCTTTAATCGTTTTCTGAGAATTTCCCTAGAATAGAATGATGTCCATTTATTTATTTCTTGTGGCATAGGAGCATCCTTCTAATTGAGCAATGAGGGGGAATATGTTTTTTGCCCAAGTTTTTGCCTTTGGCTTAAAAAAAGCCTTCTAGACAGCTAGATGTCATAGTGACTAGAGTACCAGACCTGAAGTCAGGAAGACCTGAATTTAAATATGACCTCAGACATTTACTAAATGTATGACCCTAGGTAAGTCACTTATACTGTTTGTCTTAGTTTCCTCATCTGTCAAATGAGCTGGAGAAGAAAATGGCAAAAGCAAAGCAAAACAAAACATCTTTTGTATCTTTGCCAGGAAAACCCCAGATTACATTCATGAAGAATCAGACATGACGGAAATGCCTGAACAACAACAAAACAATAAAAGACAAATTCCTACTGACACTGAATTATTTATTCATTCAGCTCTTGTTGAAATGTTTCAAATGAAACCTAATTATACGTTTTAGTTACCTTGGAATTAAATAATATATTACAATGCTGATGACTTGTTTTTTTCAGAAAATTTCCTTTGAGTAAGCAGCATATAGGATCAAAAAACTTCATTTCTTTTCTTTACTTGGTTCTAGATGCCTACTGGATTCTAGATATTCTAGGAAGGCAAATAATGTAACTTCATGAAACCTCAGTTTCCTCCCCTGTGAAAATGAAATAATATTTGTAGTACATCTCACAAGGATGTGCCCATAGCAGATACCTCAAAATGTTGGTTAAATTGAATTAAATAGGAATATTGTAAAGAAAACACTTTATAAACTATAGAGATTTTTATGATACAATGGAAAAAGAATTGGATTGAATTTAAAAGGCCTGAGTTCCACTCCTTGTTCTGCCATTTAATACTGGTGTTACCTTAGGAAGTCATTTAACCTTTGTGGGCCTCAATTTCTTAAGTATAAACAAAGGAATTACATTAGGTGATCTCTAAAGTACCTCTAAGTTATAAATCTGTTTTATTATTTCAACTCTCCATGAACCCATTTGGAGTTTTCTTGGCGGATAATGGAGTGTTTTGCCATTTTCTTCTCTGACTCATTTGACAAACAAGGAAACTGAGGCAAATAGGGTTAAGCAATTTGCTCAGGCTCACACAGTTGTTACATGTCTGAATTCAGATTTGAACTCATGAAGATGAGTCTTTCTGATTCCAGGCCCAACACTTTCATCTATAATTGTGAGTGAGTGATTTTTTAATTTTAAATTTTATTAGGGTTCTTCCACAATTGTTCAATCATTAAGTTTAGAAAACAAAACATTTATTAAGCTTCCTTCTGAGAACTTGGGGAATACATTTCTTCAAATATATGTTTTGGAAATAATTAATGCATTGATTACTGTCTTTGTTTCCTTATGCAATAAAGCCCGTTTTGTTTTATCTTTAGAATTCTTAATGGGCAAACCAAATTTCATTTTCATGTCCAAAAACTTTTGTCATACACAGAGAAAATAATAAGGGCATAAGAGAAACAATGATATATTGTAAAATGTAATTATTTTATTAAAGTCTATAAATGAGTGGTTTTAAAGTCCTTTAAAAACTAGAGTGCTTTAAAAATAAATATATTCTTAAGAATTAAGAACTATTAATGTCATGTGTTAGCATGTGCAATAGGTTATCAATAGTCTTTTTGTCATTTACTTGAGAAAGTTGGGATCTGAATAACAAGTGAGGCAGAATTTGGAATAAAATGATTTACTAGTTTTTGATTCTGGATATCTGTCATCATTCAAAACCACACACAATACCTATTCTTTACTGTGGACTAGGTTTTCTTTAGATGACCCAATTTTAACCCATTTTGACGCAAAATGGGTTAAAAGATAAAACCATGTGTGTCCATGGTGTTGTTACAGTTACTCTTTTAATGGATTGAAAGAATACATTATGAGGCAGGATTAATGAAATTATAATTTTCTTTATCATGGTTTCCCACTCTAAAATATTCTTTACTCAGTATATCTTTTTTTTCTACTTTTCCTCAGTGAGTGATGAGAAAAACTTATAATTTCTGCTAAATTCCTTTTGAATCTTGGTATAAAATAGTATTTGTTTTAATCGTTATTGAGATTATTGATTTGTTGATTAACTGATTGTACTGCTCATTTTAGTAGCATTACTTTTGACTTTAAAATGAATTTTCATTTTATGAATAGGAAAATATTCTTCATTTGAATGTATTTTTATTTCAAGACCAGATGTACTGGTTTTCCCCAGAAAAATGATATTGATGTCTGCTGTGTGTGTATTTCCTACTTAAAATGATTTAAGTTAGATAATTTGTCATTTTTGTTATTTCTATCCTTTTAAATCATTGATACATTTGGAATTAGTTCTAATTGAGACTTGATAGTTACTAAACTGTCACTATCACTATTAAAATACTTCTAAAGCTAGTGAGGATTGGGTGATGACTGCTTTCATCAACCCCACTACTGATATAATAATTGGCAGGAAAGAAAAAGGGGAAGCATGTGCATAAGAGATTGAGAGCATAATAATAATTCATTGGAAAGAAAATACTAGCTTTAAGTCAACAGATCTAAGTTAATGGCAGTATTATGGTAGGTGGGACAAAAGGGACCCACACCTCTAGTACTGCAGGATCCTGATATGGTTTCTCTTCTCATGGTTTATTCATACTTTTCCTCCTAGCATTTCATCTTGGTTGAGCAGGCTGACTCTCTAGGCTTATGGTTCTCTGTAGCACAATTCCCAACGGTCAGGGATGACAGAGCTAACACTTCTCAGATAAGTTACTGGCTTTGACCCATTGGGCACATTATCCCAATGGAAGAATAATTCCATTGCAAGATGCCATGACATTTTTTCTATATGTTATTTAGAAGTTGGCTCCATAAATTACAGGATTCTTATGGTTTTTTCAACTGTCTGATAGAGATAGGAGGCACATCCTTCATGATTTCATCAGCCTTAATGGAAAAATAGAGTTGAAGCATGAAATGTCCCATTTAACTATATATATTAAAGTGACATACTGAACAAAATCCAGTATTAGGGTTGGTGAAATCATGAAGGTTATGGCTTTTGTCTCAATCAGTTTGTTGCATCATATCATATGACATATCACCCCTTACTAAACTTCCTATCCAGCTTATTTCCTCCTTCACTCTTATTCATATGGTAACAAAAGTACCTGGGAATACTACAAATTTATGTTATATAATCTCAATGGTTCCTCACAGCAACAAAGAAATTCCTTTATATTTTCCTAATCACTACCTCTGTTTTACTTATCACAACAGCTATTCCAAACTTTTTCAGCCCTCCTTTAGCTTCTCACAGTATTCTTTAAGCCTACCTTCTTAGTACAGGCATTGAGAAAATTTAGTACAGATTCTAAGTTAACCAGTTAATAAGCATTTTTTAAGTGTCAACTACATATCAGACATTGTGCTAAGCACTGGAGAAGCCATTAAATGCAAAAGCAGTCCTTCTTTGCCCTCTAGTTCCTCATAATGGGAAAAGATAACAAATTTAAAAAAAAAAAAAAGAAAAAAGGTTCGTGGAAGTGGGGAGGAGAATGGCAATACCCGGGGGGGGGAGGACATGATAAAGTGACTATTCTGGGTACCCTCTTCAAATGGAAGAGGCACTCTCTGATGTCCATCATCTACCTAGTCCAATAGGAGGGAGAGAGGGGCCCCAGGGGCAGGGGCATTAAGGAATTCTTAGTTTCAGAGTTGATATCATCTTGCAGAATAATGAGCTTCAGGAGATTATGAAGTCAAGGAGAGCAGCCTGATTAGTAACAAAGAGTAATTTTCTATATATTGTGAGATCTTTCAGAGTATCCTGTATGCAGATAATATCAGGCTGGTTGCATCAATCTCTACTAGATTGCAAAGTTTGTGGGATAATATCCAATCCTCAATATTAGTTTTGCCTAAACACTTAGAAAACAAACAAGTGAAAACAAAAACAAAAAACAAGTGGATGAAAAATAATTTTTGTTCAGAATATAAAATGAAGTTGAATAGAAAACTGATAGAGTTAATATGGGCAATGACTTGGATCTAAAATTTAAAAAAAGAAGAGTAAAGTGGTCTAGATTAACTATGGAACATTGCATTAATGACTCCAAATTTCTCTTTAAATTGGATATCTTTCTTTCTAATATCAATATTTCCCCAATGTTGTTGTATGACTACAAGTTTTTGAAGAATTAAAACTGACTCTTTTAGAAAACAATGGAAAAGAAAATATTGAAAATGAGTAATTAGCAACATATAATAGAGAAGAACTATAGCAAAGAACCAAAAAAAAAGGTGGTGCAGTAGATAAGAGCACTAGGCCTAGAGTCAGGAAAACTCATCTTCTTGAGTTTAAATTTGGCTTCAGACATGTGCTAATGTGATCCTGGGAAAGCCACTTATCCCTTGTTTGCATCAGTCCCTTATTTGTAAAATGGAGAAGAAAATGGCAAACTGTTCCTATATGTTTGCCAAGGAAATCCCAAATGGGATCACAAAGTCACATACATGACTGAAAGCAGCAAACTACATGATCACAAAGGAGGTTTAATTGGTACTACAGTGAAGACAAAGTATCACGGATGGATGACACATATGTTCAGCTAATGTGAAGAAAGCATTTTCAGGAAATTCTCTGTTCTCCACATTGCATTCTCACATTTGTCTTCTAAAAATCTTCTCCCCCTCTATACAAGATCAGGAACTTCTACAAGATTTCCTAATTCTCCTAGCTGCTAGTGCTATTCCTGAAAAAACTGAACTTTTTTTTAAAATATATTTTTATATACACTCCCCAATAGTAAGAAATCTCCTTGAAGGCAAAGATCATTTTCTTTCGTCTTTGTATTCATAATACATAGCATTATAAATACAGAAACCACTCAGTAAATGTTCTTTGGTTAACTGATTGATCAAAGAGAAAAAGACAACTTTCCTCCTTAGCACTTTCATCCTCTCACCCCCTTAATTGTGTATGTCCCTCCCTTATGATTAATTTAGGTAAACAAATGGACAAGAATCAAACAGGAGGGACAGATATGGACGAGTTCCATATTTTATCATTGAAGGGAATATCCAGATTGATAAAATCAAAATTTCTTTTTAGAATAGATTATGTTCATAAATGGAAAAAATACTAGCTCAAAAATTTATTGCTTTTATTTTTTCTTAGTTCACTGTATCCCAAAGAAAGATAATAACAATTAAAAATCATCTAGCCCAAGCATTTTATTTTATAAATGAAGAAACCTGATGGTTGAAGTAACTTGTCCAAAGATAATATTCTCATTGGAACTAGAATATAAATCTCCTCTCTATCCAATTGAATGAATATAAATTCTTTTCTATTTGTCTTGCCTTTTCTGCTCATTTGTCTGTATAAAATAACTTTCTAAGACTCAGATGAACGGATGCTGTTACTTGATTGTCTTTCCATTCTCCTTCTTTTTCCCTAATCTCTCAAATTTTACTATCATTTTGCCTGAAAAAAATGCTTTTAACACACACACAAACTACAAACACACACACAGTACAACCCATCAATAATGTAACATCTCAATAAAAATACCTATAACTTCTGAAAATACTGTCAGAGCCAATCAGATACCAGCCAGTTGGTAATTACATTTAATTTAATATTACTACCATGCTTTAAAAGTCCATAAGCGATGTAACTCTAGAAACTCAAACATTTTGAGATTTTCCTAAATAGCACTAGTGGATAATTCAGTTAATAAGCATTCTTCCAAGTTCTATACAGGCATTATTAATGATTTTGGGACAGTCAAGGAAATTAATAAAAACCTATTTTAATTTCAAATGCCAGTAGAGATACATGGAGGAAAAAAATCAATGCTGATAAAATGAAAGTATACAAAACATTACTTCTGGTTTGTAAAAGGATACTATAAATAGATTATTTTCAAAAGCAGTTCAATGTATCTGTTTAAACTTTGAATGAATTTTTATATGATTCTATAGTAGAATAAAGGAAGAAGAGAAAGAGAATGGACAATTTATTTGCAAACAATGGGAATAATGTTAACTCAATTAAGTACTGACTTTTTCAAGCTTTCTAAGAATCATTATTTCACAAGAGAAGGTTAAGATTTATTTATCCAACTTGCTTTATGTTTCCCATATGTGTGAACTGAAAATGGGCTTTTGATGACTTTTTTTTTTTTGACAAAGAAAAATATGCGAAGACATGCTTTTTATTTCTGAGCATTTTCAAATTCTTTAAAGTATCTGCAGTTGAACTGATTTATTTCAATTTATAGAAGTTTAGATAAATAGCAAAAGAGCATTCAATTGATGAAGTCAGTCATTTAAAGATTTGCTAATTATCTACCTTGTGCCAGACACTGTGCTAAGCCCTGAAGATACAAAAAAGACAAAAAGACATTCTCGGTTCTCAAGTTACTTAGTCTAATGGCAGAGACAACCACGTACAAACAACCTATTTAAAATAAACAAATGAAAAATCCATCCCTGTCTATCTAAGAAGTTTACCTTCTGAATGTAGGTTTTCCTGCTACCTAGAATTGTGAATAAGATAAAAATTAGGAATTTTTTTGGGGAGGAATTCCTTGTCTCTCCTTCCTCCCATACTTGTAATGCTAATGTCTTTGCTTATTCTCTATAAGTTCTTAGATACATAACTTATCTTCACTGTCTCTGATTGATCTGATTAGTAGTGAGTGTATTAACATACTGAAAAGTTCTTCTGGAATTGTGTTTCTCCCCTCCCTTAATTTCCTTTTTCTGCTTTTGAACCCAAGCAGGCCATGAAAATATTATAAAAATGACATTTCTTGAGCAGAACCAGGAGATCACTATACACAGCAACAACAGTACTATATGACGATCAATTCTGACGGACATGGCTCTCTTCAACAATGAAATGTTTCAAACCACCTCCAATTGTTCACTGAAGAAAGCCATATACACCCAGAGAGAGGGATGTGAAATGTGGACCACAACATAACATTCTCATACTCCTTGATTGATGTTTGCTTACATTGTGTTTCCTTTATCTGATATATCGTTTGTGTAGATAAGATTTTTCTTGCACAACAATGACAAGTTTGGAAATATGTATACATATATTCGATTTGCCAATATTTTAACATAATTAACATGTAGTGGATATCCTGCCATCTAGGGGAGGGGTGGGGAGTTGGGGGGAAAATTTGTAACGGAAAGCTATGTAAGGGTTATTGTTGAAGAATTACCCACACATATGTTATGCAAATAAAATTTAAAAAAAATAAAATTTAAAAAAAATGACATTTCTACCTAATTTATGTATTCAGTGAAATGCCAATCAAACTACCTAAGAATTATTTTATAGAGCTAGAAAAAGTAATAATTATTTTATTTTAATAAAAATTGCAAATAATCAAGTCTTCTAAGTGCAATTTTGCACCCAGGACAAGTGACACAAAATACATCTAAGATAAGAAATCTTAAATTAGCCTTCAGGTCAGTTGAGGGCGCTAAGTGCAATGATAGAGATCCTGGTAGTTTGAATTACTTGCTTCATACAGGAGAGGAAGTAGGGGGAAGAATGTGCATTAATTAACCAGGTGAGAGATAAACTTCAGCTGGGATGAAGTTAAAATTTTTTTAAAAATCATTAATTCCATATGGTAGCCTACGGAGATAAGAAGATCAGAATTCGAATTCTGCCTCAGATATTTAGTAGATGTGTAATTCTAAGCAAGTCATTTGACCATAATCAGCCTCTTTCTTTATCTGTAAAATGAATATAGTAATAGCACTACTGCACAGGCTTATTGCAAGGATCAAATGAATCAACATATGTAAAATGATTTGCAAATCTTAAAGTGTTGACAAATAATAATTGATCTTTGGTAGGCCATGCAAATAATATGAAAATGACATTTCTACCTAAATTAATTTATGTATTCAGTGAAATGCCAAACTACCTAAGAATTATTTTATAGAGCTAGAAAAAGTAATAACAATATTCATATGGAAGAACAAAAGGTAAGGAATTAATGAAAAAAATGTGAAGAAAGTTAGCAATATCAGATTTCAAATTCTATTACAAAACAGTAATCATGAAAGCATTCTGATTCTGGCTAAGAAATAGAAGACAGATTCAGTGGTATAATTTAGATATAAAACATACTACTAAATGACCATAGTAATCTAGTGTTTAACAAATCCAAAGACCCATGATTTGGGGGCATTTGACAAAAATTACTAGAAAAATTGGAAAGAAGTTTGGCAGAAACTGGGCAAAGACCAACATCTCCTAGTGTATACTAAGGTAATTGATATATGTGTATATGATTTAGAAAATGTGTATGTAATTTATAAAATTATATATGATTTATACATAAAGAAGGATTATCATAATCAAATCAAGGGAGCATGGAAAACTTTACCTGTCAGACTTATAGATAAGGGAAGAACTTATTATCAAAAAAGAGATAGAAAGTGTCATTATCATGGGAAGCAAAATGGACATTTTTGATTATATCAAATTAAAAAGGTTTTGCACAAAGAAAACCATTATAGCCAAAATCAGAAGGGAAAGTAAGAAATTATGCAAAATTTTTACAGCAAATTTATTTGATAATGACCTTGTTTCTTAAACATATAGGGAACTGAATCAAATATATAAAAAATCATTCTGTAATTGGCAAATGTTCAAAAGATATGAACAGTTTTCAGAGGAAGAAATCAAAGCTATCTATAGTCACATGAAAAAAATGTTCTAAATCAAGGCTTCTTATTCTTTTTCCACTTGTGACCCCTTTTCACAAGAAATTTTTATGCAAACCCAGGTATATAAATATATGAAATAGGTAAAAATCAAATATTTACAGACAATAAATCATAATTTCATGATACCACATTCAATTATGAGATTTTATATGGGGTCATGACTTACAGTTTATTTTTTTAATCTATTTATTCATTTTTATTAAAGAGTTTTATTTACAAAACATATACATGGGTAATTTTTCAATATTGATCTTTGCAAAGCCTTCTGTTCCAAATTATCCCCTTCTTCCCTTCACCCCCTCCCTTAGATGACAGGTAGTCCAATATATATTAAATATGTTAAAATATATGTTCAATCCAATATATATACATATTTATACAGTTATCTTGCTGCTCAAGAAAAATCGGATCAAGAAAGAAAAAAAACTGAGAAAGAAAACAAAATGCAAGCAAACAACAACAGAGAGAGTGAGATTGCTATGTTGTGATTCACACTCAGTTCCCACAGTCCTCTATCTGGGTATGACCCACAGTTTAAGTAGCTTTGCTTCAAATTATTATTGATTAGAGAAATGCAAATTATAGAAGCTCTGAGGTATCACTTTGCACCTATCAGATTGGCTAACATGGCAGAAAAGGAAAATAATAAATGTTGGAGGGGAAAAATAGGAATGCCGAGGAATCCTTGGTGGAGCTGTGAACTGGTCCAACTATTCTGGAAAATAATTTGAAACTACACCCAAAGGGCTATAAGATTGGGAATATCCTTTGACCCAGCAATATCACTACTAGATTTGTTCCCAAAGAGATCAGAGAAAAGGGTTGACAATCTATTTGTACAAAAATATTTTTAATAGCTCATTTTATGCTGGCTAAGAATTGGAAGTAAAGGGAATGCCCACCAAGTGAAAGGATGATGAACAAGTTATGTTATATGACTGCAATGGAACACTATTGTGCTTTAAGAAATGAAGATCTATATGAATTGATATAAATGAAGTAAGCAAACCAAGAAATCATTGAACCCAATAATAGCAATATCATAATGTTGTCTAACTATGAAAGACTTAGCTACTCAGATCAATACAGTGGTCCAAGACAGTGCCAAAGGACTCATGATGAAAAAATGCTATCCACATCCAGAGAGAAAACTATGTGAATTGAAGTAAAATGTTTTCTTTTCTTCTCCTCCTCCTTTTCCTTCTTTTTCTAACAAGGCTAATAAAGAAATGTATTTTTGCATGATTTAAAATATATAATTGATATCATATTGCTTCCCTTCTTAATTTGTGGTGGAGGGGCTTGAGGGAGAGAATTTGGAACTCAATTTTTTAAGGAATGTAAACAAATTAAAATTTTAAAACCTAAACAAAAAAAATGTAAGCACTAAACAAATGCTTGCTATTATATATTTGCTTGCATCTATAAACATTTGTAGTATTGCAGTAGTCCACTGATTTCCCAACTCCCATTCAGCCTCCACTCATCTATCAGTAATTTTCTTAAAGTACAGGTCTGAACATATCATTCTCCTATTTAACAAATTCCAAGTGCTTTCCTTTTGTTTCTATGATAAAACATAATATTCTCAGTTTCATATCCCTTATAACATAGTTCTTTCTTGTCTTTTTAGTCTTCTTACACTTACACTCTATCTCTAGACTCTCATAAATTTTAACACACACTCTCTTATTCCCTTTTCACACTTCAGCTATAGGCAACTTGATAAATTTTTCCTAGTGTTTATGGTAATACATATACTATATTAATATATAAAAATTCCTACGAGTTCTTTGGATATTCACTGATACTGTCATGCAGATGGTCCCCATAGAAGTAAGGATGATTATTTTGTCATGTACTTTTCCTATGGAACCTTAGCTGTTTTTCCATTTCTAACCTGTATAAATGTTAAGAACTGATGATATTTCCCTTTTCTCTTTTTAGCCTCCTCCAGTGCTTAATTACAAGCATAAAAAGAGAATTTGCACATCAGTTATTTTTAGGTATGTCTTGCAGTGAAAATACTTATTCTCAAAATTTCCTACAGATATTGACAACAAACTGTCCATTCCTAGAGCGATAGCCACTCATTTGTACAGCGTTGTAGAGTGTCCCAGGGGAGCTCATATTGTAGCATTTTGAAACAATAAAATTATTTGATACAAGGTGATAAGTAGCTATCCAGATGGTCCTCACATAATGGTAATATTTTATACTGGTAGCACTCTGGTTTCAGGAGATGAAAATGAAATAAGGGAGATATGTTCCTGGCATCCCTCCCGAGTTAGAATTCTAAAATCATCCTGGTTGCAGCATGATACAGTGAAAAGAACTCAACTCAGAATCAGGAAGAGCTATCTTTGAATCTAGCACTTGAAACTTAATTAGCTGTGTTATCCTAGGTAAATCACTTAACCTTTCTGAGCCTTGTTTTTCTTACTTAGTATAACAGCCGTAGTGCTTACTTCTTGGTGTTATTGTGAGGTTTAAATGAAAATAAAAGGCTTTTCAAAAATGAAAGTGATATAGAAATGTCAGTTATTATTTTCCTATAGAAACATGGCCTAACCTAGAAAAAATAACAACAAAATTCATCTGGAAAAACAAAAGGTCAAGAATTTCAAGGGAATTAATGAAAAAAAATGCAAATGAGGGTGGCCTAGCTGTACCAGATCTAAAACTATATTATAAAGCAGGGGTCACCAAAACCATTTGGTACTGGATAAGAAATAGAGTAGTGGATCAGTGGAATGGGTTAGGTTCACAGGACAAAATACTCAATGACAATAGTAATCTAGTGTTTGATAAACCCAAAGACCCCCGTTTTGGGGATAAAAACTCACTATTTGACAAAAACTGCTGGGATAATTGGAAACTAGTATGGAAGAAATTAGGCATTGACCCACACCTAACACCATATACCAAGATAAGGTCAAAATGGATTCATGATCTAGGCATAAAGAATGATATTATAAACAAATTAGAACAATGTAGGATGGTCTACCTCTCAGACCTGTGGAGGGGTAAGGAATTTGTGACCAAAGAAGAACTAGAGGTCATCATTAATCACAAAATAGATAAGTTTGACTATATCAAGTTAAAAAGCTTTTGTACAAACAAAATTAATGCAGACAAGATTAGAAGGGTAGCAGTAAACTGGGAAAATATTTTTACATCCAAAGGTTCTGATAAAGGCCTCATTTCTAAAATATATAGAGAGAATTGACTCAAATATATAAGAATTCAAGCCAATCTCCAATTGATAAATGGTCAAAAGATATGAACAGACAATTTTCAGAGGAAGAAATTGAAACTATCTCTGGTCACATGAAAAGGTGCTCCAAGTCACTACTGATCAGAGAAATGCAAATTAAGACAACTCTGAGATACCACTACACACCTGTCAGATTGGCTAAAATGACAGGAAAAGATAATGACGAATGTTGGAGGGGGTGTGAGAAAACTGGGACACTGATACATTGTTGGTGGAACTGTGAACAGATCCAACCATTCTGGAGAGCAATTTGGAACTATGCCCAAAAGCTTATCAAACTCTTCATACCCTTTGACCCAGCAGTGTTTCTATTGGACTTATATCCCAAAGAGATCTTAAAGGAAGGAAAGGGACCCATATGTGCAAGAATGTTTGTGGCAGCCCTTTTTGTAGTGCCTAGAAACTGGAAACTGAATGGATGCCCATCAATTGGAGAGTGGCTCAGTAAATTATGGTATATGAATGTTATGGAATATTATTGTTCTATAAGAAACGACCAACAGGAGGATTTCAGAGAGGCCTGGAGAGACTTGCATGAACTGATGCTGAGTGAAATCAGCAGAACCAGGAGAACATTATACACAGCAACAAGACTATACGATGATCAATTTTGATGGACATGGTTCTCTTCAACAATGATGTGATTCAAACCAGTTGTTGAGCGATGAAGATAGTCATATACATCCAGAGAGAGGCCTGTGGGAACTGAGTGTGAACCACAACACAGCATTTTAACGCTTTCTGTGAATATTTCCATGCATTTTGTTTTCCTTCTTAGGTTGTTTTTTTATTCTTCTCTTTCTAGATCTGATGTTTCTTGTGCAGTAAGATAACTGTATAGATATGTATACATGTATTGGATTTGTCATATAATTTATCCTATTTAGCATGTATTAGATTACCTTTCATCTAGGGGTGGGGGTGGAGGGAAGGAGGGGAAAAGCTTGGGAAAAAAAGTTTTTGCAAAGGTCAATGTAGAAAAATCACTAATATGTTTTGTAAATAAAAAGCTCTATTAAACAACAACAAAAACAACAACAACAAAAAGAAACATGGCCTAGATAACTATTACAAGGTTCTTTAGGTAACATTGGTCAAAGAAGGCATTTGTACATTATCTAAATAGATGGTGGGCCTGGGAGCATAGCCCAACATTTATAATGTTGTCTCTTTGTATTCCAAATCCCTAGTAGCACACTTGTAAATGAACTTTTAGAACATGAAAGGCCCATAAATTGGGGGCTTCCAATAGTCTGGATTCTAACAATATTTTGTAGTAGGCAATCTCCAGTGCAATTTTAAAGTCCTTGATAGTTTGTTCAAGGACATTATTCTAGAGAATAATCCTGTTTATTAGGTATAGTAGCTTAGACAATGGGATTGAATTTAAAAGATGTGTATTTAGTGAGTCAGTTAATAAACATTTATTAAGCACTTATGTGCCAGATACTGTGCTAAGCTTTAAGAATATAGAAGGAAAAAACAGTCCTTGCTCCCCAAGAAACTCACATTTTAGTAGAGGAGACAATATGCAAATAGTTCTGTAAGTACCTTATATGTACAGTGTAAGTGTAAAGTGATCCCAAAGGGAAGGGTAGAGAGGAGAGGAGGATGGAAAAGGTCTATAGAAGATAAGATTTGAAGGAAGCCAGAGAATCTGAGAAGCAGAACTGAGGAGGGAGAGCATTCCAGTCATAGAGAACATGTTTAAGTCCCAACACTTTTATTGTGTGACCCTGATCAAGTCATTTAATCCTGTGCTTTCTTTCTTTTTTATCTTAAAATGAGAATAATGGTACCTTCAGGGTTGTGGTAAAGGAAACACTTTATAAGCTATAAAGAACTATAAAAATATGAGCTGTAATTCTTAACAAAAGTCAAAAGAACTCACTTAAGCTTCGCAACCACATAAAATTTTACATCTAGTACAAGCTCTTTTTGGCATGTATGTAACACAGTAGATAAAGAGTATCAAGCCTAGAATTAGGAAGACTCATCTTCCTCAGCTCGAATCTAGTATTAGACAATTAGTAGCTGTGTGACAAAAAATATTCTTTAATTCTGTATTCCTCAATTTCTTCATTTGTAAAATTAGCTGGAGAAGACTATGGTTTAGAAACCACACCAGTATGTATGTTTGCCAAGAAAACTCCAAATTGAGGCATGAAGAGTTGGATATGACTGAAAACAATTCAATAACGAGTCTTTTATTCTTCTAGATAAATGAAGCCCAGAGAATTTAGGGTATCTACTTACTCAAAGTCACACAGATAAGCCAGACTTGAGTTAGCTCCAAAGAATTCTTTAGTTTGCAGGTATGGCATTTGTAGGTCTCATGTCTCTGTGGTCTATTACTGCTCACTGATCTGATGAAGTTTTTAGGCTACTTTGATGTGCTTGGTAGAATTTCATCATCTGTAAAATATGAAAGTGGAGAAGGATGAGGAGAGAAAGATAGCAAGTTAATAAGTGTTCATGAAGTACTTTCCATGTATTAGGCACTATGCTAAGTACTGGGGATACACGGAAAACAAAAATAGTGCCTGTTTTCAAGAAGCTCACAATCTAATGTAGAAGATAACATACAAAAAAGTATGTACAAACAACATTTATTAAGAATAAATTAGATACAATTTCAGAGAAAAGGCACTAAGATTAAGGAGACCTAGGAAAAGTGTTTTGTGTAGTGTGAGATTTTAGCTGACATTGGAAGGAATCCAGGGAAGCCAAGAAGCAGTAGTGGGGTGGGAAAGAGTCTAGGTATGGGGAAAAAAAACAATGAAAAGACCTAGAGCCAGAGGATAGAATATTGTGTGTAAGGAACATGACACAGAGGCCAGTGTCAGTGTCTCAGCATGTGTTACAGAAGACAGACTGGAAAGGGATCAGGTTAGGAAGGACTTTAAAAACCAAAGATTTTATATTTGTGCATGAAGATAGTACGTAGCCAATGGAGGCTAGGGGAGGGGAGAGTGATATGGTCAGATTTACACTTTAGAAGGATCAATTTCACAGCAGAGTGAAGGAGGATGGTTTAGTGTGTCAAGAAAGACTTAAGACAGGGAGAACAACCACTGGTCTATTGCAATAGTCCAGGCTTCAGGTGATGAAGGCTGGCACATGGTGTTGGCAGTATCTGAGGCAAGAAGAGGAAATGTATCAGAAATATTATGAAGGTAGAATGACGTGGCTTGGCAACTGATTGAATAAAGGGTAGAGGAGAAAAGACAGAATGAGAGAGAGTTAAAAAGAGAGACTGACAGACATACATATACAAAAACAAGCAGAGAGTCATAGACACAGACAAAGACAGAGACAGAGAAAGATGGAGAGAGCAGAGAGACAGACAGAAAGAGACAGAAACAGAGAAGAGACACAAAGACAAAGGCAGAGACAAGGAAAGAGAGGCACAGAGATAGACAGAAATGGAGAGACTGAGAGGATACTGGAGTTCAGCAGCAATAGGAAAATTAGGAAGAGAGAAGGTTTTGGTAAAAGACAAGTTTAGTTTGGATATGATGAATTTAAGGTGTCTGCCAAAAAAAAAACAGTGCTAAATGCTGGAAATACTAAGAAGGATAAAAAAAAGTGCCTGCTCTCAAGTAGGGAAGCTCTCTTCTAAAGGGGGGAGCAACATCCAAGTGTGTGTATATGTAGGGACTATGCACTGAGTATTTGACAGTTTAAAATTATCTTGGAACTTAAAAACCTTGAATTAGAGAGCCTAGCTTTCACCCTATCCCAGCTAAAGATGAATTATATGAATATATAATATGCCTCTGATAATTTAAACAAAAAGGACCCTCAAATAAAGTTGACCATTGAGTAATTGTGATGAATCTTGACCTTGGAGAAGAAGGAAATAGGTGTTTATGTGCTAGATGTTATGTTGAAGCTTTACAAATATTAGATCATTTGATCCTCACTACAACTCTGTAAGGTAGGAATTCTTATTATCCTTATTTTTACAGACGAGGAAACAGAGGTTAAGCAATTGCTCAGGTTCACAGAATAGGAAATGTTAGAGTCTGGACTAGAAATCATATCCTCAGAACAAATAGCCAAGAATTTCAAAGAAATTAATGAAAGAAATGCAAGGAAGGGTAGCCTAGGTGTACTAGACCTAAAACTTTATTATAAAGCAGCAGTCATCAAAACCATTTGGTACTGGCTAAGAAATAGAGTAGTAAATTAATGGAATAGATTAGATACATACAACAAAATAATCAAGACCTGTAGTAATTTAGTGTTTGATAAACTCTGAAACATTATTTCTCAAAAATTCCTGAGGAAAATGGAAAATAGTATGGCATTGGCCAACTTCTAACATTTTATACCAAGATAAGGGCTAAATGGGTTCGTGATTTAGATATAAAGGGTGATACTACAAGCAAATTAGGGGAGCAAGGGATAATCTATCTCTCAGATTTGTAGAGAAGGGAGGAACTTAAAGCCAAAGAAGAAAAAGAGAAGAGTATGAGATACAAAATGGATCATTTTGATTATATTAAATTAAAACTTTTTTTCCAAAAAAAAAAGCAATGCATCCAAGATTAGAAGGGAAACTGAAAGCTGGTGGGGGGGGGTGGAGGAGTGGAGGATTTTACATCCAATAGTTCTGATAAAGTGATCATTTCTAAAATATATAGAGAATTGACTCAAATTCATAATAATACAAGCCATTCTCCAATTGATAAATGGTCAAAGGATATGAACAGGTAATTTTCAGATGAAGAAATTAAAGCCATTTTTAGACATATGAAAAAATGCATTAAATCACTATTGATTGGAGAAGCAAATTAAGACAAGTCTGAAATACTCCTTCACACTTCTCAGATTGGCTTAGATGAAAGGAAAAGATAATGATAAATGTTGGAGGGGATGTGGGAAGGCTGGGACACTGATGCATTGTTGATGGAGTTGTGACATGATCCAACCATTCTGGAGAGCAGTTTGGAACTATGCCCAGAGGGTTATCAAACTACATATCCTTTGACCCAGCAGTGTTTCTACTGGGCCTATATCCCAAAGAGATCTTAAAGGAAGGAAAGGGACCCACATGTGCAAGAATGTTTGTGGCAGCCCTTTTTGTAGTGGCTAGAAACTGGAAACTGAAGGGATGCCCATCAATTGGAGAGTGGCTGAATAAATTATGGTATATGAATGTTATGGAATATTATGGTTCTTTAAGAGATAACAAGCAGGCTGAATTCAGAAAAGCCTACAAAACTTATATGAACTGACTCTTAAGTGAACTTAGTGAACCCAAAGAACTTTCCACAAGGAACAACAAGATTATGTGATGCTGTGATGAACTTGGCTTTTTTCAACAATGAGCTGATTCAAGGTGATTCCAATAGACTTGTGATGAAAAGAGCCATCTGCTTTCAGAGAGAGAACTAAATGTGGGTCTAGAGACTAAATGTGGGTCAAAGTATAGTATTTTCACCATTTTTTGTTGTTTTTTGTTCGCTTGTTTTTTTTTCCCTTTTGATTTGATTTTTTTGTGTGTGTGTGCAGCATGACAAATATGGAAATATGTTTGGAAGAATTGCATGTTTAAACCTATATGGGATTACTTTCTACCTATGGCAGAGGGGAAAAGGAGGGAGGAAAAAATTTGGAAGACATTTTAAAAGGTGAATGTGCACATATAAATTTATAGACATATCCATATATGTATACAGACACACATACATATGCAAACATACCCACACATGCCACTACTCAGCAGTAGCAAAGTGAATGGATAGCTAACTCTGATGTTCCAAGACCTAGATTCTGCTCTCATTTCTGACACACTCTGTGATTTTAGACAAGTTACTAAGTCAAAGAGATTGCTTCTCAGTGCTTGTAGGTTAATTCTAAAGCAGAGACAGGAAGCCTTTTTTTCTACCAGGGGCCATCAGGATATTTATAAAATAATTCATGAGTCATTCAAAATGATCAACTTCAGTAACTCAAGCAGTAGGAGGTTGTTGTAGCTGGCTTTTAGCTTACTGCGCCAGTGGTTGCCTTAGCCAATGATTTCCTGGGCCTTCGGGGCCAGAATTCTCCTCTTCATTCCCCCCCCCCAAAAGATGGTGAGATACAAGCTTCAGTTTTCAAAGGGAGAAGTTTACTTACCAAAATATTCCAATACTATTAAGAAATATCAACAATCGATATCAAAATATAATCAAACAGTGCAAAATAGTAAGAAAATAAACACAAAACAAAAGAAAGTTCATGAACAGAAAAATTTTAAAAATTTTAACCTACCTTTGGTGTCAGGGAACTGGTCCAGATGACCAGTTGTTTTAAACAGGTTCAACTAAAAGTGTTTTTGTCTGTAGTCACAATGTACTGTATTAATTCTATTTAATTAGTTTCCTAGGAAAAGATACAAAGCTTAGATTAAACACTGTCCTCATGGCAATCTGGTAGGGGGTTGATATGTACAAATATAATATAAAATAATGTATCTGTTAAGAATGTGCTGAACAAAAGATTATAGATAAGATCCAGGAACAGGGGTGGAGTGGTGCAGGTTTTTCTATTTTTAGAAATTGGGGGGACAAAGGAAAGCACTGCAGAAAAGGTACCATTTGAGGTAGGTTTTAAAGGATGGGTAGAATTTCAAGCAGAATAGCATTTACATAAATATGTTAAGTGATGTCATGCATTACTCAGTCTATTATGACTTTGCAAGAACAAGTCTTTCATGACTTTGCAGGCCCTCAGTTATCTACCACAGTTCTCATTAGCCTCCCCAGAAATCTTTGCTTCACCCCTTGACTCCTAAAGAAAACTGCACATATGTCTACACATAAGGATTTTCATGTCGGTAAGACTATTCTGATCATTAATCTTCTAGTGAAATGTCAATGGCTTCTAAGAACACTCAAAAGTAACTGTTGGTAAGGTGTGATTCCCAGTGACAGAGAATCTGAGCATGAGGCATATGATGTAACAGTAGTCAGGTCTTACATTAAACACCTAGCTGGTCTAGTCACGCTTTCTTCCTGAGACAGTAAGGCTGGTCTATGGTAACACAGAAGGCAGAATAATACCAAGTGAAAGATTAGTGATCATTAGAAAGCAAAGGAAGAAAAAAAAGAGAGAAATACTGTGAATGGTGTAAAGGAAAACTCAAGAGATGGAGTTTATAGGTACTTCCTTCGGTTTTCATCTCTTCTTCAATACTATCAGAGGTTTTGCTGTTCACAACCTTGACACTTTCAATAAATCACTTTGATCCTGGGAGGACAGGGAGCAGAAACAGAGCTTAATCTGTTGAAGGTAAAAGAAACTGGATCATAGGTGAAAACCATCAATTATCCTTCTCCAGGTGATTTCACATGATGTTAGGGTTCCTCTCAAAAGATTAGCAAAATGAAAGAAGATGCAGTCAACGTTTGGACAAGCTTTCTACTAAGTGTACCTATGTTTTGTTTTTATATATTCTTACTGAATAGTGTATACATTTATTAGTCCAAGCTAAATGTTGGGAAAATGACATTTTTAAACATGGGGAAAAAGAGAAACTAAAATTTACCAGAAGAAGAAATTCTAGATTCATCCACAATCAAAAATGAATTTTTAGGGGAGAGAGGTATAATTATGGAAATAATAATTATATTAACAAAGAAAGTTATCCTATTATCACTCAGTTTGGACACAGTAGAAATTAAAATGACAAACATCACAAGACATACAAAATAAATAAGAGAATAAATGGGAATTTTAATAAATCTACATTTTCTCCTATTTCCTCCACTATTTGGGGTTTTTTTGGAAGAAACCACACAGAAATATTCTTTTAAAGGAAAATCTCCAATTCCCACTTTAACCACCTTTAATCCTGAGATAGGAGTTCCTGTCTCTATCACTCTCCCTGGGAAATGTATGAACTGCTTGTATTTTACTATTCAAGGTTTCTTTTTCTGGTACTATAAAAAATAAAAAACTTTTTTAAAATGCTTTAAAGTAGGTCTTTCAAATTAGAATGTTTAGGATCACTAACCTCCCCAAATTCAGTTATAACTATATGCTTTAACGCAAGCTTGCACAATGACAACATTGAGGACGTAAGAATTGAGCAGTCACATCTCTTTGACACTCATGCCAATTCTTTCTAAAAAGCCACTCCCAATTTAGAAACATTCTCTTCCTGTTCATCTCTTCCTATATGCTCTTACTCTTATATTCACTTTTTTCTCTCTCTTCAAAGACTATTATATTATGTTAAATCTCCCCCTCCCATTATATTCTGCATTCATTTCACCCCCTCATACATTGATTATTTTGTCTTGTTGATCACACATAAAATGCAAATTTTCATATAGAACCAGGCTTTTCCAGTTGATAGATTTGGCTCTCAAATCTGTTCTTTTACTGAAGTGTGGTTAATCTCTTCAAACTGTCTCAATAGTACTGTTGATATGATTTGTCCCACTGAAGCTCCAACTTTAGAGAAGGGGAAAATATTATTTTTTATATATGACTTGGGGTGTCTATACAGAATATATTTAGGGTCAGAAAATAACAATTTAAGTATTCACTTCATATACTAAAAATAAATAATTTTACTTACTGAGCACAAAAACTTGTCAAATATACTTCTCTAGTTACACTTTGAAAAAGAGTGAGTGAAAAACAGTTTTAGGTTGGAAACTAAGACTATTTAAAATCTTTGTCCTTAGTTTTCCCATCAGTAAAATGGAGAGTAGTAGTAACTCCTTTTTCCTCTCCTTACAAGAGTATTGTAAGATGGTAATTGAAAGCTTTGATTGTTTACACAAAATGGCTAAGGAAAAAAAACCCTCCAATGCTGGATAAATCAAATACAGCTGGAGAAGACATATCCCCAAAGTTGTACTTAATTGTATTTTTTTTTTTTTTTGCTGAGGCAATTGGGGTTAAGTGACTTGCCCAGGGTCACACAGCTGTTACGTGTCTGAGACCAGATTTGAACTCAGGTCCTCCTGACTTCAGGGCTGGTGCTCTATCCACTGCACCACCTAGCTGCCCCTATTAACCAACTTAATTGTATTTTTAAAATGGAAGCAGAGAATGGAAAGAATCTTTTCCAGTTCTCACCATTATGATTTTTTTCCTTAAAAATTCATTTGTTAGGAATTTCTTTGCTTATTTCAGCATACCATAGTTAATAACGTATTGGACTTGGCATCAAGTAAGACCTGGATTAAAATCTTGCTTTTGATATTATACTAGACATCAATTAACTCCTTAATAACATTAATAACTCCTTAATAAACTTCTCATTTTCCTCAGTGAAAAGACCAGTATGATAATGCTTATGGTACCCACCTCATAGATTTGTTGTCAGGCCTAAATAAAACAAAGCAATCTTATCATTTTTGCAAAATTTTAAATACTATAGAGATGCCAATGTTTACTATTAATCATGCTTTTCTGAATTTTTATTTTGGCAACATAATTGCCAAGTAACTAAAAACAGAATATTCCTTGATTTGCCCATATGCAAAATTTTCATTTAATCCACCTTTCTTAAGTTTATCCTAAATGTTTTGTTTTTGTTTTTTTTTTTTTTTCTGCTGAGGCAATTGGGGTTAAGTGACTTGCCCAGGGTCACACAGCTAGGAAGTATTAAGTGTCTGAAACCAGATTTGAACTCTCAGGTTTTCCTGACTTCAGGGCTGGTGCTCTATCCACTGTGCTACCTAGTTCCCCCTTATCCTAAATGTTTTAAAAATTGTTTCAACATAAATAATAATATATTTTTTTTAGCCTTAGTAAGGTTTTTCTTTCTTTTTATGACTAAATTGGCATCTTACTGTTTGTGATGGAACAGGACATTCTTCCTTTTGAAAGAGGTAAGAAATAGACAGTAGTGATAGACACCAAACTAGCAATGAATTTCTGCTTTGCAAATCAGTTATTCTGGCCCATCTGTTTTAGATTTGACTGAATTGCTTTCTTTGTTGTTATATAAAAGAAATAGAATACATTGTGATTAGTATTTTTTTTAAAAAAGTAAAAATTCCCTCTGTTTTTTTTTTTTTATTTGCAAAACATATGTATGGGTAATTCTTCAACATTAACCCTTACAAAGCTTTCTGCTACAAATTTTTCCTCCCTCCTCCCCACCCCTCCCCTAGATGGCAGGATATCCACTACATGATAATTATGTTAAAATACTTGACAAATCGAATATATGTATACATATTCCCAAACTTATCATTGTTGTTCTAGAAGAATCGTATCTACAAGAAAGAAAAATCTGATAAAGGAAACACAATGCAAGCAAACATCAATCAAGAGCATGAAAATGTTATGTTGTGGTCCACATTTCACATCCCTCTCTCTGGGTGTATATGGCTTTCTTCACTGAACAATTGGAACTGGTTTGAGACATTTCATTGTTGCAGAGAGCCATGTCCATCAGAATTGATCATTGTATAGTATTGTTTTTGCCGTGTACAATGATCTCCTGGTTCTGCTCATTTCGCTCAACATCAGTTCATGTAAGTCTCTCCAGGCCCCTCTGAAATCATCCTGCTGGTCGTTTCTTACAGAGCAATAATATTCCATAACATTCATATACCATAATTTATTCAGCCATTCTCCAATTGATGGGCATCCATTCAGTTTCCAGTTTCTAGCCACTACAAAAAGGGCTGCCACAAACATTCTTGCACATGTGGGTCCCTTTCCCTCCTCTAAGATCTCTTTGGGATATAGGCCCAATAGAAACACTGCTGGGTCAAAGGGTATGCACAGTTTGATAACTTTTTGAGCATAGCTCCAAATTTCTCTCCAGAATGGCTGGAACCGTTCACAGCAAATTCCCTCTATTTGTAACAGACATTTAAGCATTTTACCCCACTTGAAAAAGTTTTATTTTATAGATGGCAAACACTGGCAAGATGTTTCTTTTACCATAAATGCTATTTTCCAGAAAATATCACACTAGAAAATGTTGATGGATGATGATCAAATAATTTTAATATAGCACATACCTTTAATTAACATGCCCATAACCTAAAACAAATTAGCATCTAAAGGTTATCAGATTGCACATGCTTAACCTATATCAGATTGCTTGTCATCTTGGGGAGCAGGAAGGAAAAATAGGGCAGAAGAAAAGTTTGGAACTCAAAATCTTATAAAAAAATGAATGTTAAACTATCTTAACATGTAATTAGAAATAGTAAAATACTGTTTACATTAAAATAAAGGTAATTAGATTTTGGTTCTAACAGAACTGCTATGAACTAACCACTGATTTAAATGACACAGATTTTGTTACATAAAAAAACGTATTAAATAGCTCCTTGAAGCCATGAAGTATTTTTTGCCTTTATTTTTATTTCCAGCATTTAGCGTAGTTCCTGGCACTTTATAAGGGCTTAATAAATGCTTGTTGATTGATTGACAAATGGGATCAAGTGATAAAGAATCTGACTTATGAGTATAGGAAAGTCAGTGACAGACTTTTGTTTTATTGTATTTAAAAACATAAAAGAGAGAGGCAAGAACAGATATCAGAAACTGTGCATTTATAAATAATATTAGCAATGCTATATAAAATAAATCTAAATTGGTGAAGAATACTTAGGACAACAAAGGAAGAGCCTTTTTTTCAGTAAGGAAGCAAGAAGAAAATCAAAGAACACTTCTGTTCAGAATAGAAAGGGCTCTGATAATGAACCATGGATTGAAGGTAGAACTACTCAGTTCTTACTTTGTGTTTGTTCTCTTCACTAGGAAAGATAATCTTTGGGCTATGGAATAGCAAAAACAAACAAAAACCAAAATAAAATACACTAAACCTAACATCATGAATGACATAAGAAAATTACTAGGTGGTCTCACTGTTTTCAAGTGATCAAAATGAACTGATATATACATATACATATGTGTGTTTGTATATATATATATATATATATATATTTACATACACATGTGAATATGTATATATACATATACACATACAGAATTGGACAAATGACAGAGAAAGTAGGTATCCTTATTTATTTTTTTCATCCTTATTTTCAAAGATAGGAAGAGGGTAGTCTATAAATTGCTGGTAGTTGAACTTGACTCCCTCAATGATTTTGTCAGTTCTTTTCCCCAAACCCACCCCTTTTCCACACTTCCATTATTATGGAAGCCATTGCCATATCCCAGATTCAGAAACTTTGGCATTATTTTCATCTAATCACTCTGAATCAACCCATGTATTCAATTAGTTACCATGTCTTTCCATTTTTACATACACAATATTTCTCACATTCAACTCCTCTCTTCTCAATATCCAGCATCTTAATAATGGTTTTCACCACCTCTTATCTGTGCTATTACAATGCCCATTTAATTGGTCTCCTGCCTCAAATCTTTTTCTACTCCAACAATTGTCAAAATGATTTTCCTTAAGTGCTGATTTGATTATTACTGCCCTACTCAATAAACTTAAGTAGCTCCCCATTACCTAGAGAATTAACTCCTCTCTTACAGAATGAACTCCTCTGTTTAGTTCCTAAAGCATTTAACAACCTAGCTTCAATCTATCTTCCCAGTCTCACTGTATATTAAACTTTCCTCCTTCACTCTATGATCCAGCCATGCTAGCCTCTCTTTTCTTCACACTTCACACTCTATCTCATCTGTCTGTACCTTAACATAGATTTATCTCCACCCCTGGAAGGCATTTTTTCTTTTGACCTTCTTCATAGGATTTCTCTATTTTTGAGGTACAAATTCAAAAATCACCAAATGAAGTCTTTCCTTATTGCCCCATCTGCTAGTGCTATTTCTCTTTAAATACTTAATAATATTCTGAAAATACAAATGTATTTATTCATCCACTACATTAGATAGTAAGCTTCTCAAGTGGGGCAATTGAATCATTCTTTATATTTTTGTCCCTTTTACTTAGGATGTTATTAGACATATAAAAGTAACTATTTAATTAGATAAAAGAGAGAGAACAAAATAGAAAAACAAGCAGACAGAAGAGATTCAAAGGCAGAGCCTTTAGGCAATTCAAAGTTGGGGGCAAGGATATATAATATGGATGATGAAGTCAATAAAATAGACCGATAATGAGAAGTCAAACAGATAAAAAGAAAAAACTAGGAGAGAGCAGTATAACCAAAAAAATTACCAAAAAAACCCTCAAACTCAACAACAGAAAGGAGAGACCATTTAAGATGAAGTGAACATTTGAAAATGCTGCATCAAGAAAGTGATTGATAATCTTGAATAGAGCAATGTCAGTCAAAAGGTGGAGTAGATAGTCAAATTGAAGTTCTTAAAACTTCAAAGGGAGAAAGACCAGAGGAAAAGTATTCAAATAAAGACTGAATGCTCACTTGGCCATCCTGTAAAGGAGATTTCTCTTTTGATATAAAGTGGACTAGATGTTACTTTTACCTCCTGGACATGATGGTCCTTTATCTAATGTACACTTATATAAAGAAAAGAGAAAGGGACTACAATAATCTTTGTGAATTTTAGAAAACTGAAGCAGGATTAAGGATCTGTTCCTGTCTGCGGAATGGTCAGTTTTGTCAAGATAATCAAATCCATCCAGTCTGAAACTTTTCTTATCAACAATAGTTTGTGACAAGCTTGTAAAACAGTCCCAGTTGTATTTGATTTCTTTTATATTTTATAATATGTTCAAGGACACAAGAACATGGTGTTCAGCTCTGCTTTTGGTCTTCTGGGATACTTGCAATTCAACAGACTGAGCATTAACAAAAATTCTTGAGATGGCTATCTCAGAGCTCTATGAACACATGGATAAAAATGTCACAGAAGAAAAAAACTATTTTATAGGTGTCACAATGCACCAGTAAAACAGTTCACAGGACCAAATATTTTTATTGACTGACTAAAATTTGCCATCAAATTTGGTAAGTTGAAGAGGCTACTTGCTGCTAATATACTTATTGATAAATATATGTCAGCGTAATAAGAAACCTGTAATTAATGGTAGCCTTTACTCCATAGACATGAAGTGTTAGACAACCCTATCCTCAGACTTCCAGATACTATCTGTTGCTGAGGCAGGAAGAAGGTCCAACCCCTCTGTTCTTTTATCTCTCAGCTGTTCTTAGACTACATTGTACACTTAGCAAGAAGAAATGGCAATACTTGATCACTTAGTCCCAACTTCTCAAATCTTCCTTTTCTCTTCTGTTGCTGTATTCTTTCTTCACTGCTTCACGAAGTTTTTTCTAGGTGCATCTCTCATCTTTATTGCCCTAGTATTCCTATCTAGAGCAGCTAGATGACACTGTGGATAGATCACTGGGCCTGAAGGCAGTAAGACTCCTCTTCCTGAGTTCATCTCTGGTTTAGGACACTTATTAGTTAGTTGTGTGACCCTCATGGGGCAAGTCATTTAACTATGTTTGCCTCAGTTTCTTCATCTGTAAAATGAGCTGGAGAAAGAAATGGCAAACCACTCCAGTATCTTGTCAAGAAAACCCCACAATGGGGTCACAAAGAGTTTGACATAACTGAACAACTCTTTCCTAGTTACAATTTTTTAAAAAATGAAAACACATTCCTTTCTTCATGCAAACAAAATTATTTTTATATGGCTGACCAACAGTGACAGAAAGAGCTATGCAAGCTATAACATTTTTATACCCCTTTCCTCTTTCTTATTCTCTGCTATGAGTATTTGTGAACAAGGGATATTTGGGAAGGGAACTTACAAAAAGCTGAACTAAGGGGGAAAAAAGACTGTCTTTTGGGAGTTTCAAATATAAAGTATGACAGCAATGTGGCATCCAGGCTTTAGATTCACTCTCTGGATTAGAAGTTGTCCAATTTTCTTTATCACTGTGAGCCTTGTAGACTTAAGGCTTTGTGAAGAATTTCAGCAGCATGGCTCCAGAGTCTTGTTTAACCTTGCCATAAAATCCTTGAAGTAGTCCCACAGCTTCTATATAGTGAACTAAAATGAAAAAAAATGTTGCCAGCAAGTTGAGGAAGGTGAATTTTAGTATATCTTAAAAATGCTTTATCTAAAAAATACAAACTAAAATCTTACCAAGTTAACGTTGCACAAAACATGAGTACCCAAAATTAACCATAGTATTGATGATATGTAGTAATGAACACATTATAAGTAAATGATAAATATATGAAGGATCCATAACTTCCTTTACCTTAGTGAAATTCAAATGACTTTATTTGAGGTAATTTCCAACTAGGCATCATAGTAGTCAGGAGTAGCTGAATTCAAATCTGGACTCATACACTTACTAGTTGTTAACTTTGGGCAAATCATATCACCTCTCTCCCTCAGTTCCTTCATCTGTTAAAATGGGGATAACAATATCACCCATTCAAGGTTGTTGTGAGGATAAGATAATGTTTTTAAAGCACCTTGCAAATCTTAAACCCATATATAAATACAATAATTAATTTGCCTAGGCCTAAACATCAAGTATGAGACTCAGCATAGGATTAGACTTTTAGAACTGAAAGAAGTCCAATCTTCTCATTTTACAGATAAGTAAACCGAGATAAAGAAAGGAGAAAGGAGTTACCCAGAGTTACATAGAGTAATTATGTAGGTAGTTACTTAGTAACTTAGGTAGATAGTAGTTACATAAATAGAAGTAATTTGAATTTGAACTCAGCATCTCTGATTCCAAATCCATTATTCTTTCTACTATAACATACTCTCTTACATAATCTGTGAAAATGAAAATTCTACTTTTATAAGCACATGAAACGTACCGTTATCATACACAAAAGATAGTTTCAATTATTGGTTCCAAATTGTGTATTCTGGAGGAATAATAGCAGCATTTTCCTAGTCTGAAATTAAGACATAGAAAACTCTCTATAGGGATAGAGATCTCCCATTCCTTTGGGTTCAGTCTCAGAAAGTTGCCTAGGGCACTTCTGAAAAGCATATTAATTACCCAAGATCATCTAGCTCATTTTATTGAAGGGAAAACTTGATTTAGGGTCATTTGACTTCAACTCCAAGACTGACTTTCTACTCATTATATTGCATTGCATCTCAGTTGCCATATAAAGAACAGTTTTAATATATTATCGGAGATTTAGATAATTGAGAATATTTTGAGGATATCCTATGAGATTAAATAGAGTTACAGACAGTAATAGTAGTCATGTTTTATATAATTCTCAGGTAAAGATAACCAGAGATCAATAATTTAGTATGGCCTGAGCTTTCAATATTTGTTCTTTAACAAATGGTTTGATTATCTTAGTTCATAACTGCTGTTCTTTAGGGACAATTAGCACTAATATGCTAACAGAATTGTTATATAACTAATTGCTATGTGGCTATTCAGCCACAACCATACATATAAAACCTTATCACCTTATAGAAAGGACAACAAACAATAGAGATTTTAACAATCAAAATCACTCAATAAGAAGTTGAGTAACTTCTTTTTTTTCCTACAAAAATTGGGCCAAAAATATTAGCAACATGTAACTAAGTAGTTTAATCCTTGATAAAACAAACAAACAAGCAAAGGAATGAAAGAAAATGTAGTAGAGAAAAGACTGTCACAGAACAAAAAACTAGTTGGGTGTATGGCTTTCTTCGTCACTTGAACAACTAGAACTAGTTTGAAACATCTCATTATTGAAGAGAGCCATGTCCTTCAGAATTGATCATCATATAGTCTTCTTGTTACCGTGTATAATGATCTCCTGATTCTGCTCATTTCTCTCAGCATCAGTTCATGCAAGTCTCTTCAGGCCTCTCTCAAATCATCCTGCTGGTTGTTTCTTACAGAACAATAATATTCCATGACATTCATATACTATAACTTATTCAGCCACTCTCCAATTGATGGGCATCTCTTCAGTTTCCAATTTCTAACAAAAAGGGCTGCCACAAACATTCTTGCACATGTGGGTCCCTTTCCCTCCTCTAAGATCTCTTTGGGACATAAGCCCAATAGAAACACTGCTGGGCCAAAGGGTATGCACAGTTTGATAACTTTTGAGCAGAGTTCCAAATTGTTCTCCAGAATGGTTGTATCCGTTCACAGTTCCACCAACAATGTATCAGTGTCCCAGTTTTCCCACATCCTCTCCAACATTTGTCATTATCTTTTCCTGTCATCTTAGCCAATCTGAGAGGTGTGTAGTGATATCTCAGAGTTGTCTTAATTTGCATTTCTCTGATCTTATTTGGAGCACCTTTTCATATGACTGGAAATGGTTATAATTTCATCATCTGAAAATTGCCTGTTCATATCCTTTGACCATTTATCGATTGGAGAGTGGCTTGAATTCTTATAAATATGAGACAATTCTCTATATATTTTAGAAATGAGGCCTTTATCAGAACCATTAAATGTAAAGATGATTTCCCAGTTTGATGCTTCCCTCCTAATCTTGTCTGCATTAGTTTTGTTTATACAAAAACTTTTTAACTTAATATAGTCAAAATTTTCTATCTGGTGTTCAATTAAGAGTTCCAGTTCTTCTTTGGACATAAATTTATTCCATCTCCACAGGGCTGAGAGGTAAACTATCCTATGTTCCTCTAATTTGCTTATAATATCACTCTTTATGTCTAAATCATCAACCCATTTAGATCTTATCTTGGTATGTGGTGTTAGGTGTGGGTCAAGCCCTAGTTTCTTCCACACTAATTTTCAATTTTCCCAGCAGTTTTTGTCGAATAATGAGTTCTTATCCCAAAAGCTAGGGTCTTTGGGTTTGTCGAACACTAAATTGCTATAGTTATTGCCTAGTTTGTCTTGTGATCCTATCCTATGCCACTAGTCGACTACTCTATTTCTTAGCCAGTACCAAATGGTTTTGAAGACTGCTGCTTTATAATATAGTTTTAGATCTGGTACAGCAAAGTCACCTTCATCGGCCTTTGTGTTTTCATTAATTCCCTTGAAATTCTTGACCTTTTCAGAACATTGATTTTAAATCTACATGTAAAACATTTTATTTGTCTAATATAAGTAACATAATTAGATTCAGTGGAGTATATTTCCCCTCTTTAAAGTCTCATGAGAAATATAAACATTTTTCTACTTCTTGAATTTTTTTCATGATATTATTTGTCTAGTATAGAAGGTTAATGTTTAATGGACAGAACTGCTTATAAAACTCAGTAAACAACTAAGGAAGTAAAAATATGAAAACTGTTTCTCTCTAAGTATCCATTCTATTCTTCAATCAACAAATATTTATACAATGGTTATTAGATGCCAGGTATTGTGCTAAGTGTTGGTTTTGCAAAACAAAAAGATAGACATATAGAAAGACAGACAGATAGAGAGATAAATGAACTGATATGCAAAATAAATATCAGGTAATCTTTGGAGGGGAAAGTTTTCTTCCCATGTGGACATTCCCTTCAGTGATGTAGATAATCATTCTGCATCTTATAAGTTTTTAAATTTTTTCTTTCAATTATCAAATATGTTTTATTCCTACTTCCTCTTTCCCATTGATTATGGGTAGGTAGGGGGTAGATGGTGAGTGAAATCTTTTACATTAAGCAAGCATAGTAAGGCAAAAAAAATCCCTAGGGTCATGTCTAAAAATACATGTCTCATTCTATGTATTTAGTTTGTCATTTTTGTGTTAGAATATTAGTAGTAGGTTTCATCATTTCTTTAGAATTTTGGTTGATCATTGTGTTGGTCAAAGTTCTTACATATTTCAAAATTGTTTATTTTACCAATAATATTATAACCTTCATTGTATTCTTGGTTCTGCTTGTTATCCTGAATCAGTTCACCAAAGACTTTTGGTTTTCTCTGAATTTCCTAAAAATACAATAATGTTTCATTATATTCATATGTTACATGAATATATCTAATGATATAATTTAAATGCCATATACCTGATAAACAGGTATGCTCTTAGTTTCCTATATTCTTTCCTATTAAGAAAAGAGCTGCTAAAAATATTTTTGTGCAAAAAGATCCCTTTCCTTTTTCTTTGATTCTTCTGGTATATATGCCTAGTAGTGGTACCACTGGATCAAAGGATTTATAAATAGTAACTTCACATCTCTACTTAAATGCTCTCTTTTTCTGAAACCTTTTTAGCATTTGTCATTTTTTATCTCTGTCAACTTTGCCAAATTATTTAGTATGAGAATTGCTTTAATTTACATTTTTCTAATTATTAGTGATTTGGAACATTTTCTCCTACATGTCTATAGATAGCTTGAATTTATTTCTTTGAGAATCTAGCAACTGTCTTTGAGTTATGTCCCCCAAAATTCAGTACGTGATGGTCAACTTTCTGCCAGTAATGAACTTCTCTAATTTCATGATTTCCTCAAAATTGGAAGCCTTTTTCTAATTTAGTAGAACTGCTAACAATCTGCGGGCATGTTTTGCATCATAAGATTTAAGAGGTGCAAGGACTCTTAGGTAACCAATAATCCAAACTCTTCATTTTCCAAATAAACAAATGAAACCCAGAGAATTTAAGTGATTCACCCAATTGCGCACAGGTAGCAAAAGACTAGGGCTTCAAATCTCAAATTCCAAGTGCAGGACCTTTTCTCCCTCTTTCTTGAAATATGGAGGATCTCCTGACTGCCATAGTAATGCATCAAAGTAGGACTTTGGTGGAGAATCTATTCCATTTAAAATCTGGAGAGAAGAGCTTCTTTAAACAGACTTCTACATGTTTTGTGACTTAAGAGGTAGTAATATATGAACACTTAATAAATGGTTGTTGACTTGACCTAAAATATAAGTGCATCCAAATGTATCTTGAATACCATAACCAGAAGTAATGTGGGTACTCAATATTATCACCATAACAAGTTCACTTAAGTTACCTTCCAACCTTTCCATTTTATCTTTAATTGGGTAGTGGAGGAGGATAGAGGGCCAACTGAGCCTTGCCAAAGATTATGACTCAGAATATGCTATGATGATTATACTCATTATACTCTTTCAAAGGCTCTCCTCCACTTACTCTAGAAGCATTTGTGCTACAAATAATAGTATATAGTTTGTCTATTCACATCATGTCACATTTTAGTACCACATGTGTTTTCATTTTAGAGGCAGCTAAATTGATAGAGTACATAATGTGCTAAGTCTGGAGACAAGAAGACTCGAGTTAAAATCAGTCTAAGACATTAACCTGTGTGATTCTTAGCAAGTCATTTATTCTGTTTGCCTCAGTTTCCTCAACTTTAAAAATCAAGATAATAATAGCATTCCCTTCTCGGCATTGTTGAAAAGATCTAGTAGGATAGCATTTATAAGGTGCTGAGCACAGTACCTGGCATACAGCAGGCACTATATAAATATTTATTTCCTTTCTCCATTGTACCTTTTCTTATTTTGTGCCTCAGTTTGTTTCAAAATTAGCTTTATTGCCTAATTCAACATAGGAAGGAATCTCTGCAATCTTTTCTGATCTGCACACTGGAAAATGAACATCTCCTTTGTGTCCTTCCATGATAGAAAGGCTCTCCTAATTTGATCTTTACTATAGTTAGATGCTTTTTAAAAAATTCCTTTACATTGTTAAAGCTTAGACAAATTAGAACAAAATTCATCACTTTCACTCCTGTATCACTTTGCATAGTAACTTCTTCATATCCATGTTCAAATGTTTTACATATATTTTGCATGTGCCAAGCAGAAACAGCTATGAGCTTATTCCTGCCATTTAATCTGCAGCATTCTGAACATTAGTTTTCTGGCCTCTTAACATCTTCTATTTTGCTAATCTAGCAACCAGACATAATTAGCAATAAGGAGAAATATATTAGTGAGCTTATATGCTTTCAAAGTTATATTTTTGGTTTGAATTTGGAATCACATAAGTTTTCTATTCGTGAAACACCAAGTCATATCTCTTTCATTAGGTTATATAGAAGTAATATAATAAATGGAGTAGGGGAAAATACCAGGTTTGAAATGGTGAGTTCAAGTCTATCTTCTAACAATCTTCTAACATTGTATGACCCTGGGCAAATCATTAAACTTCTCTGGGCCTCAGTTTTCCTGATCAGGAAAATGAGGATAGTGGAAACTATGGTATTTAGTTATATCAGAGAGCTGTCATGAGAGTCAAAGGAAATAATATGGGTAAATTGTTAGATAAATGATTTTTATTACTACTCCTTTTTCCTTAATAGGTCAAGAATCAAACTGAAGAAGAAAATATTTTAATTATGACATTATTACACTAATATTCTTTTGAGACTTCCATCCAAGTTGGTTCAATTCTTTAATATATTTTCATTTACCCTCCTAGCATTAAGGCCTTTAGAAAGTTAGAGATGATGATCCCCATTTTGTATATGGAAATAATAAGATGCTATGTCTCAGATGCTAAATACTCCACCACCCTCCCAAAAATGATTTTAGACCTAGAAGGGATTTTAGATACATATATTTAATCTTCCCTCATAGCTTTCAATATGACATGTCTAATATCTGCCCCCTTCCTCTTTTTCTTTGTTGTTGTTGTTGTTTTTTAAGGCAATCAGAGGTTAAGTGACTTGCCCAGATTCACACAGCTAGTAAATATTGAGTGTCTGAGGATGCATCTGAATTCAAGTCCTCCTGACTCCAGTGCCAGTGTACTATACACTGCACTACCTAGCTGCCCCCACCTTTCAAATCACTACCCTTTGTGTAGTTTCTTGCTTTAAACTACTTCAACTTCTTCCTCAGACTTACGAAGTCTCTCAAGACTTCCCACTGGTCTGCTTATTTCCAACTATGCTCAAAAAGTGATCAAACTGTGCATACCCTTTGACCCAGCAGTGTTTCTATTGGGCTTATATCTCAAAGAGATCTTAGAGGAGGGAAAGGGACCCACATGTGGGAGAATGTTTGTGGCAGCCCTTTTTGTAGTGACTAGAAACTGGAAACTGAATGGATGCCCATCAATTGGAGAATGGCTGAATAAACTATGGGATATGAATGTTATGGAATATTATTGCTCTGTAAGAAATGACCAACAGGACGATTTCAGAGAGGCCTGGAGAGACTTGCATGACCTGATGCTGAGTGAAATGAGCAGAACCAGGAGAACATCATACACAGCAACAAGACTATAGGATGATCAATTCTGATGGACATGGCTCTCTTCAACAATGAAATGTTTCAAACCAGTTCCAATTGTTCACTGAAGAAAGCCATATACACCCAGAGAGAGGGAGCTGAAAGTGGACCACAACATAACATTTTCACATTCTCTATTGATGTTTGCTTGCATTATGTTTCCCTTCTCAGATTTTTTTTCTTGTAGATCCAATTTTTCTTGTACAGCAAGATAACTGTATAAATTGTATACACATATTCTATTTGTCAAGTATTTTAACATAATTGACATGTATTAGACTTCCTGACATCTAGGGAGGGAGTGAGGAATAGGAGGGAAAAATTTGTAAAAGAAAGCTTTGCAAAGGTCAATGTTGAAAAATTAACCATGCATATGTTTGGCAAATAAAAAGCTTTAATAAAAATAAATAAATTATTTTACTTGTTAAAAAAAAGTCATTATTTCCTCTTGCCACTTTGACCATGACTCTTTGAAAACAAACAAATAAACAAAAAATCCTTTGGCATTTTCATAATTTCCTCCTTAGATGTCAAGAATACTCCTCCTTGGGGCAATTAGATGGTGCAGTAGATAGAGCACTGGCTTTAGAGTCAGAGGACCTGAGTTTAAATCCAGCCTCTAATACTTCCTAGCTGTGACCCTGGACAAGTCATTTAATCCTAATTGCCTCACACCAAAAATAAAAAAAAGAATACTCCTCCTCCTCTTTATCAAAAACCTTCAGCAAGATGCCATAATTACCCCTTACCTCTTTCTTTAGTTTGAAGTTCATTTGTAGAATATTCTACTCATAGAATAAGAAATTACATCTATGTATTACTGCTTCAGTGTTTTCAGAAAGCTTTATTCACAGCGACTCTGAAATAAGTTTTGCAAGAATTGTTTCCCACCCCCTTTTTTTTTTACAGTGGAGGAAACTGAATTTCAGAAACATTGAGTAACACAATACTTGTCAGAAGTTGGATTTAAACCCTGATCTCTTCTGACCCCAACTCCAATTCCAACATTTCTTCTCCATCTGTCTACTGTCTGTGATCCCGTCTTCTCAAATGCAATACCTTGCACTTAAATGTTTCCCCTTGGGCAGCTAGGTGGCCCAATGGATAGAGCACCAGCCCTGAAGTCAGGAGGACGAGTTCAAATCTGGTCTCAGATACTTAACACTTCCTAGCTATGTGATCCTGGGCTAGTCATTTAACCCCAATTGCCTCAGGGGAAAAAGTTTCCCTTTTCCTTTAGTTGATTCAAAATCATCTTTGATTTCAGAAATAATCCTGAAATTCCTCCAATGTTTTTGGTTTTGGTTCCTGGACCTGTTATTTCAATATTACTTGAACTCTCAGAGAGGAATCATTCTCTTCTAATTCAGAACCAAGAAAATCACTATAGAGGAAAGTCTTAGAAATTTGCCTGGGACACTGAAGATTGAAGGGGGATTTATTTTATAAGAAGAGCAGCCAGGTGGTGTAGAGGATAGAGCACTGGGCTTGGAATCATCTTGAATTGAAATTCAGCCTCAGTCACTTACTAGTTGTGGGATACTGGACAACTCACATGACCCTGTTTGCCTCAGTTTCCTCATCTGTAAAGTGAGCTGAAGAAGGAAATGGCAAATCGCTCCAGTTTCTTTGCCAAGAAACCCCCAATGGGGTCATGAAAAGTCCGACATGAGTGAAAAACTACTCAACAATAAAAAAATAAAAGAATATCATATTGAAAATGTAGAATCAGAAGGAACCTTAGAGACCCAGCTCCCTTATTTTTTAGATGAAGAAAGTAGGGATCAAGGAGAATTAACTTGGTTATTTGCTCAAAATCACCTAAACAATAAATGAGAGTCAACATTAAAATGCATATTCTCTGCCTCCAAATCTAATCTCCTGCCACTTTTCTTTGCTTCATTTAGGAGAGATCTGATGGTAATTTCTCCTAATCCTGCTCTCAACTTGGTAATAGAATATCTAGCTATGTCCTTCTCAATTGCCTTGCTCTTAGATCTCAAATTAATTTGCCCTTCACCATATTATATATGTATTCTTAATGTTCATTCATATTTTGTAAATTTATCCTTCTTCCTATATGTTTTTTATGTATCTTCTCCATTTCCTATTAATTTGCGCCTTTCATTTATACATTCCTAGAGGAATCATGGAATATCTAACTATGCCATCTATAATAATATAAAAGTTATATTAAAAACTTATTTTATAATGATTGTATCAGTCTCAAGTATATAAATGTGAAACAAGGATATTTTTGTGTATTATTTGTGTTAGTGCAAGACTATTTTCTTTTCATAACCCTTCCAAGTTTCAGCCTGTCACTGCCCTCTGACATATCCCCAACTTCCTTCAACTTGCACAAGTAGTATCTTTCTTTTTTTGTGGAGCACCTTAACAAGTACTCCTTTTCTGATACATATTGTTATTGCTGTTGTGCTTAGAGAACAGACATGAATTAATCCATGGCTTTAGAGCTGGCTAATCTTGTGACAGTTAGATTTCATTATCAACAAAGGATTATCCTGAAGGAATCAGACTGAGAAGGGGAGGGAGCAAAGAAAGGGAGGTGTTTGTGAGAGGATGCTAAGGTTACTTAATTTAGTCAGGTGTGGCCCCATAAATAAATAACAGTAGAAATAGCATCTTTTCAGAATTATTTTATATTCTTTCCTTCGTTCATTCCACATAATAAACAGTTTCCCCAATCTCATGGTGCCATTTCCTACCTCTGTGCATTTGTCTAACCTGTCCTTATGCATTTAGAATATACTTCCTTTATATCCTTCTCTTGTGAAAAGACTCAGACCAAGTACCACTTCCTACATAAAGTTTTCAGTGATTTTCCTCTTTCCTAGAATACTTTGGCAGGCTTTTCTCCTTTTTCCTCCAATAATTTTTTTACTGACCTATTTTATTTATTTATTTAAATCCCATACCATACTCCTTCCACTGTTCCCTCTTGGCAAATTTCCTGAAGGCATGTTCCATCCATGTGGAGTTTCTTCTTTGTGTCCCCAGCACTTCAGCTTAATACCTTTATCATTTGTTGTTGTCATATTTCAACTCTCTTTGATCCCATTTGGGAATTTCTTGGCAGAAGTCCTGGAAGGATTGACCATTTCCTTCTCCAGCTCTTATTTTACAGATGAGGAACTGAGGTAAACAGGGTTAAGTGACTTACTTAGGATCATACAGCTAAGAAGTATATGAAGTTACATTTGAACTCAATGAATCTTTCTGACTCCAGGTCCAGCACTCTTATCAGCTTTGCTACCTACCTGCCCTTCCTTTATCATAGGCAGTGCTGACCTTTTTGTTGAATTGAATTGAATTAAGTATTTGTGTCCTAGAAGCACATATAATATCATTTCTTGGTTTAACCTAAAGTCTCCTCAATTCAAAGAACATTTGTTACATGATTCTTATACAAGGAAGCATGCCAGACACTGAAAATGTAAAAAATGTAAAACAGTCTGAGCCTTCAAAGAATTTACATTCTCAAGTTAGTATAACAAGGAGGTAGCATTAATTTGCCAAAGGTCTGTGACTGATTCACTACCTGTGATATGGGTATCAGGAATATTTGATAGCCTGGAGATACCCAATCTATTTTCTGGAAGTACAAAAGCAAAAATAAAATTATACTTTGGTGTTTCCTTGCCATAGGTGAGAAAATTTGATTTTAAGAAGTAGAAGGGGACAATATTAAGAGATGAACAAATCTGTTGTGAATTTGTTTTTAATACAATAAATTGTATTTAAAACATTCTTTTAGTCTCAATTAGAAGTTTCTTCCTAAAACTGTTAGCTTGTGTTTCTCTGTTCATTTCAAATTTAAAGAAGTCTTGGCTGATGAAACTGTTATATAAGAGAATATGAACAGTTGTTCATTATGTAATGTGAGAATCAGAAATGCCGCTACAATTCTCTTGCAGACTAGCTGAAATACTGTATCTGAATTTTGATTGGAATCATGAATATTTTGTAATTTTCTGTAATTTTGCATTAATTTAGCAGATTTGTGTTAAATCATATCCTGAATTGAATTTCAAATTTTCCATATGTGCATTTTTTAAAAATGATCTTGCAAAGTGGAAAGAGCACTAGAGACTTGGGTTTTAGTGTTGACTGTGCTACTGCAATTAACTGGAAGTGTGACTTTGGTCAAGTGTGTTCACATCCTGCAGGTTTCAATTTCCTCATCTGCAAAAGTGAAGGGTTGGAATAAATGACCTGTTAGCTTCCTTTAGAATGTATTATTCTATATCCCTATTGTGCCTGTTGAACAGTGTGTTTGTAAAAGTTATGTAAAATCTCTTTTAAAATGGTCTGATTCCAGATTCATTTTTCTTATTTTCCTCTGTACTAATAATGGCAACCTCCCCAAAAGAACCAAGGTATTAAAAGATAAAAATATTAAAATGTACTTCCATGCCATACTTTCCAAACAATTTTGTGTTCCTATTTTACAGATATAGAAACTCTGGCACAAAGATGTTGAAATAGCTTGTCCAAGGTTGTATGAGTCAGTGCTAGAATTGGGAAGAGAAGAATGGTTTCATCATTTGTCTTGCTTCTTCTAGCTCTTAGTTCATGCATTGTTACCTATCTTGAAACACCTTTTTCAACATCAGTGAATTCGACAGACTGACTGTTCCCATTTATAATGTTAATATTGCTGTCAGTAATCTCTTCTTTGTAGCTTAGCTGATTTATATTCTTGATACCTGTTTTATTTTCTTATCACTAATTTCTTTTCTTATACAAACACACACACACAAACATACACATATAAATATACACAATTTATATAAAGTAAACTATACAGAGATGTATTTTTTTCCAACAACAACCTCAAGAACTTGGAAATAACTTTATTTTTTGTTGATCCTTTCCTTCCATTTGGCAAGCATTTTATGTCACTGTTTTTGAAGTGCTGCAGTAGGAAAAAATGGCTGCCTTTTGTTTATTTCCCTGTACATTAGCATGATGACATCATCAGTGATATTAGCCAGAATGTATATATCTTTAAAAACTCAAATATACTAGTAAGCTTGGAACATAATTTTTGTCTTATATAATAACTACAGAATTTATAACAGCTTTAGCAATGGATAGACAAAAATAATGTATATAAATATTTTGGTGAGAGAACACACACACACATATACACATAATAGCATTTTAAAATATTTTATAATACTTTTCTTAGCATCAGGAGGAAAAAGCACCAAACAAATTGAAGGGGTTGTAAAGCATAAGCATTGTAACATTAATTGTATTCTTTAGTAATAATATTGTAAACAAAATTGATAAGGCATTATTATTTCAGACAATTTTGTTAATATCCTTTCACTATTCTGAACTTCAAAAAAAATTAAAAATCTGGGTGATAACTGAAATCTTGTGAGAAAAATGGACATAATTTTCCAGAAAACAATTTGGTATTACTAGGAAGGTTTAATCCTAAAGTCTAAACAAGTTGAGATCATTCTTTTCTGGATTAATTATTGCATGCTTTATAAACACTTCTACAAATACATGTTAAAGGACTGACTCTTTTTTACTTAACTAAACACAAAGATAATTTGTTCTTTGATCCTGAATCATGATGCTGGCTGGATTTTTATTCTCATTAAGAAGTAGAGGTTCTAGCTTTTGTTGTACTTCAGCTTGTGTTTGTGACATGATTTTTGCTGAGCTTAATAAGCAACAAGCTGTCAATTACCAATTCAATTTAGGGAGATTTTGAAAGGGATAAGGAATGGTTTTGTTATTTGTTTATTAATATTTTCGTTGAGTGCAATGTGACTTAACAAGCCATATTTTGGTTTGGTGTCTCCATTTTTCAGCTAGAATTAATTAACCCTTTATGGGCTTGGAAAGACAATTTAACGTTAATTTAATATTTATGAAGCATTATGTTTCTGTAAATATCGGGTAATCATCACGAAAACCACTTGTTAAAATTGAAATCAGATAAGGAGTGCCATATGCTTTGTAGAGGTAGGAAATACCCAGTCTGAAATAAATCACTGCAGTTTTAAGAATTGATATTAACCATGTGTCAGATCATTAAATGAGGTTTTCTTTTAAAATGTAATCATTCTTCAGGGAATTGCCCTTTTCAGGGAGACCTTGGTTTATTGGTTAATCATGAAGTTCTTTTATTCATCTATAAAAATTACCACACTATTATCTGTTTTTTCAGAAGCTGTATATAAAGTATATGTGTGTACATTCAACAAATAATACATATACATAATTTCTTGATTAATGAAGGTTTTCATTAAGGAGTTTTTATGGAAAACACTTCTAGAAAGCTTTGCATTATACAAATATAAATGCTAGCAGTATGTTTAATAGTGGAAACAACATTCCTTTATTGCATTAATGTAGAAGTGCTTTTAAAGGACAGAAAACAATATAGTGCATTATAACAGCCCCCCACACCCTTCTTTAACTACTATGAAGCCTTTTATTAAAATAAAATTTAGTCAACTTCTTTTGAATTCCAGCTGAAACATTTTCTGTAATAATAAAAAATGTTGTGAAGGGATTTCCATAATTTGTGCTGCATTAATGACTTAAAGCAGCTTCATAATTTGTTATTCCTTCCTCATAGTAGTTCTCAGCTGATAAAAATATCCATAGACACAGTGAAATCAGTGGCCTGCCTAGTTCTCTCAGACAAAACTCCCATGTGATCACATGTAGGCAGACTCAGTGAGACTGAAGCTGTTCAGCAAGCAGTAGGTAATGAGTCTTTGTGCAGAGTGAAGCTCTTGTCCCTGAACAATAAAGCATATGGTACCAGCAATAAAACACAGTGCTGGGAAATTTAAGAAGATTCCGCTGGAACCAAGAAGACACAGTGTCTTCGGTGATGATGGCACATATTATAAAATGATAGTCAATATATTTTGGATTCTAATTAATAAACAGTACATGGACTAGGACTACTACAATTTGAACAGGTCAGTTATTTTATAGATTACTCAAACACTTTTAAAATATTTGATTGAATTTAAATGAGGATAATGTTGTATGTTGTTTCTTTTTTTAAAAAAAAAAACTTTGCATGTAAGATATTTGTAGCATATAGGATGACTGATGCACATGAATTGATCCAACACTGGAAAAATGTTGATGTAATCAGATTTGTTAGAAATGTGCGTATGTTTGTTTGTGTGGTTGTGTGTGTGTGTGTGTGTGTATTTATGTGTGTGACAGAAATAGAGAGAGAGAGAAAGGGGAGAGAGAGAGAGAGAGAGAGAGAGAGAGAGAGAGAGAGAGAGAGAG
>JAJPUD010000300.1:538088-684622 GCA_023553655.1 Myrmecobius fasciatus | reverse complement strand
TGACAAAGAGAAGGCATTAATAAATACTTATTGATTGATAATGCATAGCAATAATTATGAAAATATGATAAAGGCCTTCTGTGACTCCCACTGTGAAATGGTGCTAACTGGGTCTTCATAAAGACTGGGTCAACAAAGGAAGGGGGAAAGGAAGGAAGGATCAAAGGAATGAAGAAAGAAAGAAAGGGAAGATGGAAAGGAGAGAGGGAAGAAGGGAGGGAAGCTAAGTGCTTTACAAATGCCATTTCATTAATGATGGAGATGTTTCATTGATGACAGATGATGGAGGGTCTCATCACTAGATGACTAGCCATCAGATGATGAATTTTTCATTCACAACTCATGAAACATATAAGAACTGTAGGAATGTCTACACAGATAAAATCTCAAGTCTTGAAGAGTTTAAAAAAATCAAGAGGAAATTACATCAAACTAAAATTGTCCAGAGGTGGAGAAGAATGAAGCTGTTTAGAACTTTTGAAACTAAATTTCTAGTCCAATGAGAGGAATGCTAGAGGCAGAATTGGAGGAGCTGGGTTTATGTCCTTGCTCTGCCACTTGTCACTCCTGTGACCTTAGGAAAAATCATGTCTTTTCTCTGGGCTTGAGTTTCTCTTTCATAAAAATGAGCCTCTATATACTACTTGATCTCAGAGTTCCTTTCCAGCTACAAGTCATAGGAGCCTATTCTATTTCTTCTTTAGAAATTGTATATATTATGTCATAAATTAAGGGTGTAATTTCATTGTCCCAAAAGGATCCTTTGTTGGAAATATACTTGAAAAGTTAGTGGTCTTCTGTGGAATTTGTACTCATTTCTATTCTGATTTCAGAACAACTTTAGAGAAAATGGTTGTAGTGACCTTTATTTTTACAATTGTCACTTGTCTGTGAGATCTCTAGAGGAGTGTTCTTTGAGCTAACTGCAAAGAATTATTTTTTGCTTAACAGAAAACTTTGAAAAGAGCTTCAACCAAGACTCTCTTATGGTTTTCTTCATGTGGAAAAAAGAGGCACAACAGTATTAAAGCTGAGTTTGTTCTGTGTAAAGAGTAGATAATCCATTTGTTCTCATTACTTTGGATGATTTGGACAATATTGTTCAGTAAAGACCATTCCTAGAAAATAATGTTTTTTTTTCCTTCTGCCATCTTATTTGATCTAAACAACTAGTTTTTTCTTTTTGTTGAAAAGGGGAGAGGGATCAGTCTAAACTTTTAGATTCAAAACAGTTCATGAGCTACCAGAAGCTGGAAAGTATTTTTTTTTACTTCTTTCCTTCCTTCGTTTATTTTCTTCCTTTCTTCTTTTCTTTTCTTCCTTTCTTCTTTTCTTCCTTCTTTTCTTTTCTTGCTTCCTTTTTTCTCTCTTCCTCTCTCTCTCTTTTTTCTCTCTCTTTCTTTCTTTCATACTTTCCTTATTTTCTTCTTTCTGGATCATCATGAAATATAGGGGGCTTACATGTACAATTGCATGTTACAATAATGCAAAACAAGTAATTGGAATTCTATACTTTTCCCTTTACAGATCATAAACTCAGGTTTTTCCTGTGTCAACCAGGTTAATAAGGCTTGAACAGATGGATCTTAAAAACAATTCAAAATGATAGGTTTAACCTTCACAGAATCTGTCAAGTGATTTCTAAAAATGGGAAACGTCTAGGATCCCTTGCCTTTAATTCTTTAGAGTTCAAATCCAGATACGACTAAATAAACTGATCCCAAGTACTCTGATGCATGCAGAAATAGTCACTATGGTAACCAAGGGATGAACTAGATAGGGCTTTATAATCTTTGAGATTTTTTTTTTTGTTTTGTCTGCCATTTTAAAAACTCCTATCTCCAGACGTTGTATATGTTCCAGATCTGGTAATATAAAATGGGCTTTATTATTAAGCTGTTAGAGTTTGGAAAGATTAGGCATATTAAATGGTTTAAAATAAATGACATCTTTATTTAGTCTTCTTAGTCAGATTATGTATAATATGAAACGTTGAATCAACTAACATAACATTTTTGTGGAATTCTTAAAGGGAATTATTTGGGATCAATTATTTTGGTAGTAAGATTCTTGGAAAAAACTATTCAATGTAAATATATTAGATGTCTGAGTTAAGTGGTTTTCCATAAATTATTTGGGAGTTAGGGGAGAGATATTTTTAAAATATATACTTTAGTGAATATGATTTGAGCAGGGGAACCTTTCTAGGCACTAATTTACAATTTGGGGCTTCTCACAATTGTTAGGATTTATATTTTATTTCTGTTGTAAACAATTTCTAAATGTGTACCAGAAGATCCCTTGTACTACATTCCCCAAAATTGTGTTAATCCAATGTGCATTTAATTTTTGTTAAATACTATTTGATACCAGCTATAGGTTCAATTTTATTCTTTTTCTTTAGTGTTAAAAATCTATATTTTGCTTATGATAACAATTTAAAGAACCTGCCCAAAATATGTTTTTCTGTTTTCCCCTATTTTTAACAGTTCCCTATATTTTCTTCACTCTGTCTTTGGTGAAAAAAAGGCATAATATGATAGAATATACTGATTTTGGTCTTGAATCAGGAAGAACCAGTCTTAGTCTCACCTCTGACATGTTAGCCATTGCCTCCCAACAATTCTTTCAGGATTTAAATTACAGAAGAATTTCCTAGTTGCATCAGTGGAGAGAATTCTTCACATAGGCGTATCCACCACTGATAAATCAAAGATCTGGATCAACAATAACAATAACAACAACAAAAAACCTTGATGTGTTTCCAAATCTTACATCAGGAGGATCTTTTAAAAAGCAAACTTATTTTATTTCAAATATACTAAGTTATGATGATGAGTTTTAAGTAGTTTCTTTTATTCTAGATTTTCTGCTAATTGTTTTGAAGGAAAAAGAATGCCACATCAGTACTCTTTCATCTACTACTGCTTTTTTTTCAGAATCCTAGATCGTTTTTCAGCCAGGTACTACCCCAAAGAGTTAAGCCCTAAAGAAACAATGCAATCTTACGAAGACAGTGTGATAAAGGTTCAAAATTTTTCTTTTCTGGGTTTGTATTTATGAATTTTAAAAAAATTTGTAGAAGTCTGCTAAGTCCATCAAGAAACTAGGCTCACATATCTTCATTTTTAATGGCAGTACATAAAATTAATTGACACCTGCTTAAGAACTTGAATTTATTTGGCATTTTGGTCACATTTTCAGGAGTTATAACCAAGAGAGGTAAGACGGCCCAGTGAAAATGACACTGGATTAGAGTTGGGTTTCTTGGGTTTTAAACCCAGCTCTACTACTTACTCAAGTTACTTATCCTTTTTGGGCCTCTGTTATGGGATCCTATATTGAGTTAGAAAAGAACTCTCAGACCTTCTCATCCAACACCTTCATGTATCTTCATCTATCATCATCAATAATGATCTCGAAGTTTCCCAATAGCTCTAAATCTATCTTAGGACTTTGATAATTTTTGCATTAACAATGAAAGTTAATTTATTTTCTGAAAGACCTCCCTATTCTATAGAGTGTATTTTGACCATAAGACACCCACGCATAGATATTCACATTTTGGTTGACATGATTATCTCAGCTGCTTAGAGCATACTTGTTAATAAGATCAAATTTGCTGATTCAATTACTGCAAAGGACAGTTGTTTTACAGAGCTCTTTGGATAAAGCTATTCCACAGTCTAGCCTTCGTGTCCAGTGGGAGCAGATAAGAACATTTGGAAGAAGTCTTCAAATTCATCACTGTAATTAGGAAAACAACCCAAAAACATAGTGTTATTTAATCTTTGATATTAAAAGGTAATTGCTTCTTGAAATTCTTCAGTGTCTGTGCTATCATAGTGACTTTTCAGCTGGTTTCTTCCTCAATCCTATTCCCCAGATATTTTGGAGGAGCAAAACCTCTCTGTAACTGTAAGAAACTATTTATTCCTCAGTCTGCATCCCCTGATTTTTGGAAAGGTTTCCCTTTTCCAGAGTATTCAAGGCTCCTTCAGACTTGTGGACCATTGGGGACCAGGTCTGAGTTGGTGTCATGCAATTAATTTGTACCATTCACACAACATAGCACAAACTTGGGTAAACAACTCCAACTGCACAGTCATGCTTGGTGCTATTAATTGAAAAGTGCCAGAATGGTCTAGGCACCCAGACCCTTAGAGGTTGTGTGAAAATGAACAATTCACCTAATCTCTTTGATCTTCAGTTTCTTTATCTGTACAATGGGGATAGAATTAACATTTATCTCACAGGATTGTTATGAAGCTTGAATGAGATTTTGTATATAAAAACAATTTACAAACCTCAAAGTATTTTTAAAAGGTTTGCTACGTTATTATGACCCTTTTATCCAATGGAAAAGTGAACGGGAAACAGAAACCTGACTAGAAGTGTGTTTGGCTCACTTGAAGCTCTCCATTGACAAAGTGTCAGCAGCCTCTTTTGTGGTGATCCTGCCCCCATGAAAGTACCTTGTGAGATTTCACCTTGAACATCCCAGACAAATTCACATCCTGTTGGCAGCAAATATGATAATCTCCTGCCAGAAATGTTTCTGGAGAAGCATGGATGGTGCTATTGAAGAGGCTATCTTTGTTGAATGAATGGATTTGCAGAATATGTGGAATGTTGAAAATTCAAAGTAGTCTTTATAGTTAGGAGGTTTGCCTGATTTCGGCCTTTTGGCAAACTATTTCCCTCATTTTTCCATTAGGAAGTAGTGTGTGGGGATTTTCCTTCCATTTCATGGCATTCAGCATTTTATTGTGCCAAAAATTGCTGTTTTTATATTCTTCTGGTCTTCTCTGAGCTTTCAAGAATTTTGGCTCTACCTGTTTCCTTTCCTTTTGATTATAAACTAAAGAGCAAAAAGGAAAAGCACTGGGCCAGTTCCTATGTTTCTAAAAATCCAGAAATTGAGGTTCAAGGAGAATTAAATCATTAGCTGAAGATCATACAGAAAATATTTCAAATCTTCAATTCTCACTCCTAGGATAAAATCCTCACCCTCACATTTTAAAATCTTCCACAATCTGTCTTCCATCTTCATTTCCTAACTTATTTTGTATTTTTCTACCTTATTTCATATTATTGTGTTTTAATCACCTGTCATTCCAGTTACATGGCTTCCTGATTGTTTTTGATACATGGCATTCTGTTCTATCTCTTGCCTTTATACCTTTCATGGTTCCTTATATTTAGAATGCATTTCCTTTAGAGCAATTGGCTTTGTTTTGTTTTGGTTTTGTTCTTTATATTTTTCTCATACTAAATAGTGTCCCAATATGCACTTAATACATATTTTTAAGTTAAATTCAAACCTGTGTTTTCTGGCATCTAAATCCAGTGCTCTTTCCACCATCACACAGTCAGCTAATAAAGGAAGGGCTAAGATGGCAGTTAATTAGTAACATGATTGAGAGGAATTCTGAGCTTAGGGGGAAAAGACCAGAGTGATAAGCATCAACACATGACAGAAAGAGGGACAGAAGTAGGGCTGTCCAATTCATTTAGCCATCCATTGATCATATAGTGTGACATAAATATGCTTGTATTTGCTGTGTAAAAATTGGGAGGAAATCATTCATAGATTTAAAGCTCAAAGGAAACTTAAAGCAATGGTTGTCAAGAGTACTGTTTGGTGATACCTTGAAGTTCCCAAATCCTTTCAGGGTGTCTATGAGGTTGGATGTAGGTGGCCTGTTCCCCATTCCCAGACCCATGAATTGCCTGAGATTTACTAGACTATATCCTTCTCAGGCTGACTATTTTATAAATATCCTAATAACTGCCTTCTGGAATTCCCAAGCTTTCTCACTGGACATTTCTCAATGTATGCAAACAACTTACCTTGTGAAACCATAGAATGTCCCGATCCCCTTGCACTAGCGATCTCTCTTCCTCTGCCCAAATATTTTACAAGAACCCCTCATCTAGTCTTCTCTTTGGGCACCTCAATACCCAGTTTAATGGAACCCAATTTGCAACACTTGCTCCATCTAAAGAATTGTGATTTTTGCTATATTGACTACCTTCTCATTAATTTAGGTTGACAATATCAAAACTAGTTTCATAATAATAATGAAATTTTTAAATTTACAAAATAGCAAATAGAAATAGATACAATCCTTATGACCAAGAGCTTTTTAGCAAGTCCTTCATAATTTTCAAGAGCATAAGGAGTTCTGAGATCAAAAAATTTGCTGATTTAAGAATTGTTAATAAAATTTATGAAGGAAAAAATATATTGAGGAATTAACTGATAGCAGATACTTTTAGAAAATTGTAATTATGTAAGTTCAGTGAAGTTTGTCTAAATAAATACTTTTGAAAAGATAGTTGCCTAAAATGTACAATGCTTCTAACATTTGTTTTAGACTATAACCTGATTTGTCTCCTCACCCCTACCCCAGTGGTAATTTTAGTTTTATGAATAATCAAAGAATTATTATGTAAGAGATGATCATTGATTTTTTTGTCCACTCAAAACAGAAAGAAGAAATAACCTTTAACTTCCAGTGAATGTAAGATAGAATGTAAGAACTTGTTGGCTTAGGATGTAGAATGCTGCAGCTAGAGAAATTGGGGAATCACTTTTAGGACACCATTAAATTGTGGTGGAAAATTACTTGGCTGTGATTTCAAAGCTTCTTTTTCTAGAAACATTAGCAATTTACATTTCCATTCATCCTTCATTTGTGTTGTGCATTGGAAAGTGCCAAAGAATTTGTTGCAAATGCTATCTCTCTTAATTAGTAGCTAAATAATCTTGATTTTAATGATATCAATATCATTTGATATTCCTGAGGCAATGTCCTCATCTGAAAAATGAAGACTTTGGACATAGGTCCAGGTTAGCACTAGATCCCATGTCCCTATTATGCAATATTTCATCTTATCTATAATTTAAGCTATCTCTTATTATGAACTCACTTTCCCTCTTAGTTTATCCTTTCTATTTTATCCATTAATTGGGTTTTTGATGATAGTGTACCCAAATCAGTATTTGAGAAGAGCAAGGGAGAACAAGCATTAATCTTTTTCTATTACTGCTCCATAAATGTGCCCAGGGGCACTGAGCAATGGGCACATCTTATAAAAATAAAGAAGATATCCTGTTTGAAAGTCAGAAATAATAATTCATTTTCAGGATGTTTAATAAAGTTTTAAAACTGATTAAGACTTGATTAGCATTTTCCTAGGTATTGAAAAAGGCACTGAAAAGGTGGCCAAGGGGTGAATTCAAGGAACTTAATACACTATTGTAGGTAAAGAATAAAAGAAAGATTATTTAGAGGAGTGCTCCAGCTTTCAAATAATAAAAACAAAAACAAAACACCACAAAACTTGCCTTTGAAATGCCAGCTTGGGGAAGATAAAGTTTTGACTTAAGTCCTCTCTGGGTGATTTTCTGAAGTCTAGTTGCATTTTGTGTTTCATTGTGCTGTGTAGGAGAATCAACTCTCCTATTGAAATCTGGGGGAGTGCAGGTGTACCTTATTTTTTGAAGGAGAGGCATTGTTGGGAATTTTGTCAACAATCAGTGCACTATAGAAGACTATTAAAGGAATCCTTTGGCAGAAAATCCTTCTGTGATAAATAGAAACTAAAGTTCTTTGAGGAAAATGACTTATTTTTACTTTCTCACATGGCCTTACATATAGATGTTTCAGATAGATAGATGTATATAACTTTGATTAATATCACACAAATACATGTTTGTATATAAACCATGTTATATACATATTTGTATATTGCATTCATTTAGATGTATAATACTTGATTTGGAACTGAATGTAAATGTTGATTTTATTAAAGTGGTACACATATATGCATAGGAATATGACATTTAACATAGAGTAAAAAACAAGAATATTTGGAAGTGAACATTGTAGAATAGAAGAAAACTTATTTATTTTTATTCAGTTGCTTTCTTGCAATGCAATGTAGGGGTATGTCCATCACTAGAAAAACAACACATGAAAATTCAAGCCTGAAAAATATAAGTTAGAGAAATTTGATAACATGAATAAAAAAGGATATCCCTTATTTTTTGCTGTTCAGTCATTTCAGTTATGTCTGAACTTGTTATGACTCTATTTGGGGTTTTCTTGGCAAAGGTAGATGAGTAGTTTGCCATTTCATTTTCCAGCTTTTTTTTTTCATTACAGGTGAAGAAACTGAGAACAGGTTTAAGTGTCTTGCCTAGGACCACACAGTTACTATACTTAAGCCCTATTTTCATGTCTTTCTCTTATGGAAGGTGTCTTGTGTTGTTAAAGCCTATGTAGATGGAACTCTTGAATATAAGCCAGATAAAAAAACATTTATTTAAGGAACAGTTAAATTGGCTACTAAATGATACTTAATAGCAACTCATGAAGAGCATTGCAAAGGTTACAAAAACTATCTATATCAATGGATTCCTTGGATTGAAAGTCTTGTTTTATCAACTCCTTGCCCTCCAAAAAACAACCCACTATTAAAATTTCTTTAAAGTTTAAAATTGCATTAAAACTTTTGGGAATAAAACCTTTCTTAGAGAAATGTTATTGTTCTTCAGTATGGAAAATCCTAGACAATTTGTGTATTTATAGATTTTAGGTTGTCAAACATTCTTTAGCTCAGAGAGATAATTTGATCACTATAGATTTTCCCCCTTCTTTATAAAGGATCTATGATTGATGCCACTTTAATGATGTCTGAGTTAGGTCTTATTAGGGGCTACAAAACAATTTTCTTTTATATTTTGATCTACTAAAGATCAAATGCAAGTACAAATATCCCCATTTTTCAGAAGATGATATTGAGGTTCTGAGAGAACTTAATGACTTGCATCAATGATGACAACAAAAACAGAGATAGAAACCAAATCCCATTTCCAGACCATTAGGTGCTGCATTGAGGCTATCTCATTTTTTCTAGAAGACATATAAGTGGATCAAAAATTATAACATCATTCCCAAAATTCAAAAAATGAATTTGGATCAGTTATTCTGCCTGGAGGTAGAATAAAAAAAGTAATAGAATCAACAAATACTTTCTGAATAGCTATGCCCTCTTCTTATTAAAACCTAAATTTTAGAAATACTTATAAATGTTTGTAAGGGAAACAGCAGTAACTTCAGCTCAGGTCTTCCAGGCTCCAGGATAGCTAGGTGGTACATTGAATAGAATGGTAGGCCTGGCCATGTGACTCAACGTCTTGAGTTCAAATCTGGCCTCAAAAACTTACTAGCTATGTGACACTGGACAAGTCACTAACCCTATTTGCCTCAGTTTTCTCATCTGTAAAATGAGCTAGAGAAGAAAATGGCCAATCACTCCAGTACCTTTGCCAAGAAAACCTCAAATTGGGTCATGAAATGTAAGACACAACTGAAATGCCTGATCAACAAAAGTAAGGAAGGACAGCAACAGGGTGTAATGGCAAAAGTACTGAATTTGAAATCAGGGAACCTGAGTTTGAATACTGCCTTTGCTAGTTTTTTTTTAAGTGGCCTTGCCGTTTAGTAGATTACTTTATCACTTCTCTGGACTTCAATTTTATCATCTACAGAATGATTTTGGATTAATCAAGAATTCTTTAACACAGATTTTGTAAACTTGATTTTTTAAATGTTTTGATTGCTCTATTTCAATAGAATTGGCATCCATTATAATTCTGTATATTTTATGTTATGCATTTTTTCAGTAAAGCAGTTCATAGCCTTTCACTAGACTGCCGAAGGAATCCATGGCCCCCAAAAGCCAAGAATCCTTGTTACAGATGATATCGAAGTTCCCTTCTATATGTAAAATCTACATCTCAACAGCCAGGGTTTAAAGGAAGTGAAACAGGTTGTATGGAAGGAAATGAACAGGATAGAAAGCTCAGTTGAGTAATTTGAAGAATGTCCTAAAGCAGAAAATAAAATAACAATAGTAGCAGCAATATCTTTTCCTTTTACATTGTCAGAATTTCTCCCAGAACCCCTCCTTCTGCCCTCCCAGAGAGCCATCTCATATGATATGGAATGTCTTCTTATATCTCTTGTTTATTGTTTGTAATTTTGCAACATGTACTTGTGATTGTTTTGTGTTCTTTCCATCTGTATTACAGTCATTGTGTACATTGTTTTCTTGGTCTTGTTTATTTCATTCAGCTTTACTTCTTGAAAGTCTTTCCATGGTTCTCAGTGTTCATTATGTCCATTGTTTTTTATATCACAGTAATATTCTGTCATATTCATATATCACAATTGGTTTAGCTATTTTCCAATCAATGGCAGTGATAGCATTTAAAAGAAAAACTTGCCATCTTAACATCAAATGACTTAGAGCTGGAAAAGTCTTAGAAGTCAATTAGCCTAACACAATTTTATAGATGAAAAAGTCAAGGCAAAATCATGCAAGTTATAATATGTCACAAAGCTAGAATTTGAACCCAGGTTTACTGGTTCCAAACATGACTACACCACCATTACCAAAATTTTATGTATTTCCTTGAATTTTTTCTTCACACATTTGTTATTTAGAGATCAATATTTCTTCCTAAGTAAAGTTTTGTGTCAGGTAGCCATAAAAGTTGAGTTTTGAAGGTAAACTATCCTTGTACTTATTCTTTATAGCCCAGTGGTTATAAGCAAGCTAAACTGAAGAGATTGCAAAAAAAGATTCTTGCACATTAAGCTGAATCTTAACAGTTGAAAAAATAAGGGTAATATAAATAAGAAACCATTCAAAAGCTACAAGAATAAAACCATCTGTTGTGTGATGGTATTTCAACTGCTAAAATTTAAAACTAGTCTTGTGTGTACTCTTTTTGGAAGAACTTACTAAAAATATATTTGCTTCAGGATAATGGGTTATGGTCAAGCATACCTAGTCACCCAGATATATTTCACATTCTTTTCTGGCAATCTAACCTCCTGTTGCACCCTTTAGAGTGTGTTGAGCATATATCTCACAGGCAGCATTTGGTCCACAATACTCCTAAGTGTAACCTAAATTAGATTAAAATAAAATTGGGAAATATTTTTTTTATTTGCAAAACATATGTCCATACATTCTTCAACATTAGCCCTTACAAAGCTTTCCGTTACAAATTTTCCCCCCTACTCCCCATCCCTCCCCTAGATGGCAGGATATCCACTACATGTTAATTATGTTAAACTACTTGACAAATCAAATATATGTATACATATTTCCACACTTATCATTGTTGTGCAAGAAAAATCATATCTACAAGAAAGAAATATCAGATAAAGGAAACACAATGTAAGCAAACATCAATTGAGAGTATGAGAATGTTATGTTGTGGTCCACATTTCACATCCCTCTCTCTGGGTGTATATGGCTTTCTTCACTGAACAATTGGAACTGGTTTGAAACATTTCATTGTTGAAGAGAGCCATGTCCATCAGAATTGATCGTCATATAGTATTGCTGTTGCCGTGTATAATGATCTCCTGGTTCTGCTTATTTCACTCAGCATCAGTTCATGCAAGTCTTTCCAGGCCTCTCTGAAATCATCCTGCTGGTCGTTTCTTACAGAACAATAATATCCCATGACATTCATATACCATAATTTGTTCAGCCATTCTCCAATGGAAGGGCATCTATTCAGTTTCCAGTTTCTAGCCACTACAGAAAGGGCTGCCACAAACATTCTTGCACATGTGGGGCCCTTTCCTTCCTTTATGATTTCTTTGGGATATAAGCCCAATAGAAATGCTGCTGGGTCAAAGGGTATGCACAGTTTGATAACTTTTTGAGCATAGTTCCAAATTGCTCTCCAGAATGGCTGTATCCGTTCACAGCTCCACCAACAATGCATCAGTGTCCCAGCCTTCCCACATCCCCTCCAACATTCATCATTATCTTTTCCTGTCATTTTAGCCAATCTGACAGGTGTGTAGTGGTACCTCAGAGTTGTCTTAATTCGCATTTCTCTGATAAATAGTGATTTGGGGCGCCTTTTCATATGACTACAAATAGTTTTAATTTCGTCCTCTGAAAATTGTCTGTTCATATCTTTTGACCATTTATCGATTGGAGAATGGCTTGAATTCTTATAAATATGAGACAATTCTCTATATATTTTAGAGATGAGACCTTTATCAGAACCCTTAAATGTAAAGATGATTTCCCCAAAATTGGGAAATATTAACAAAATTAAAATTGATAAAATTAATACGTGGTTTTCTAAATCAATATGCAACTTACAGGGATCCTTATGATTTAGTGGCCCCTATTTCTATTTGAATGTGACACCACTGTCCTAGAGCATGAAGCCTCCAAACACCATGCTCTGAGGGAACTTTACCCCATTCATGCCTTAGGTGTTACATGGATTCCATGTTTTAGGAGAGTACATGAGCATAAATCATGTGACACTCCATATCGAACCAGCTGCTTCTGTATCTCAGATTTTCAACACAGGCATCTTGTCAATAGTTTTGTTGCTACCAGTAAATCTTCCCCTCCTCACCTTCCAAGCCTCCCTCTGTGAAGCATAATGAAATCAATATTGCCATTGCCATTGTGAGGGCATAACAATTGACTGCCCTATGCCTCCACCACTAACCATTCCTGTAACTTCCTATATCAAAACATTTCTCCCTCACCATCAGCATTCATGTGTCATCTTCAGCTCTTAGAATGTAAGCCTCTTGAGACCAAGCTCACTTTCTTTTTTTATTTATATCCTTAATGTTTAACACATACATTTCTTGGAGTATATAGATAGAGAGAGGTGATCTACAGTTATCCCTTCCACATTGCGACTTCCTCCATCATGGTTTCAATATATTGTTTGTCAGCATAAAAAAAATTAAATGGGAATTTTATTTTGTGGAAGCCACAAGATGACACAGGAAGAGCAGTAGACAACACAGAGCCTATGACAAATAGCTAATCCAAGTTTTACAATAAGGTAGTATAAGCACCTCCCCTCCAAAAAAAGATAAAATTCAGACTAAGAGGAACAAAATACATTTTATGTGGATTTTCCAGATAGTGATGCCACTGGGCCTCTAAGCCCCACTATGGTGAAGAAATATCTATAGACACAGAGAGCTTAATAAATGAATTTAATGTCTTCATACATTCATTCATACTTTCATGTGATTTCTCAAAATTCCAAGAGCCTCTGTTGATTGTTTCCCCTCCTATGGATAAGGAATCAAAGCCATCAATGTACATGATATTTAACAATTAATATATTTTTTATCCAAATCATCAAATAATCACATTTTTATTTTTTTAAGTGATGAAAAGATTAGAAAAGTTCTGCCTGTTGATCATTGCACAGGGGAAGATATAGCCCAGCTCATGTTTAAAAAGCCAAATAAAAATGCCTTGAGAGACCTTGGCTGCACAGTCAGTGGTCAAATGTTTCAATGCTTCATTGCTTCTATCCCTATTACAGGTACATGTGACAGCGCTGCAGCGATGAGTGGAATTTTAAAGAGGAAGTTTGAAGAAGTCGATGGCTCCTCACCATGTTCCTCTGTGAGGGAATCAGATGATGAAGTTTCTAGTAGTGAAAGTGCAGACAGTGGGGACAGTGTCAATCCATCCACTTCTAATCATTTTACCCGTGAGTACTGAAATCACATCTGGTGTCAGTTGTTTTGTTCTGCAGTGTTAAAAATTGTTTTGGATATGACATATTTTAACCTACATGTTTATTAGGAAAAAAATTTAATGGGTATAAAAAGATCCACAGTGCTATTGGCTAAAATTTTAGAATTTTTAGGAAGCAATATCATGAATTCCTGTAATATGACTATTAACCAACTGGTTCAGTTTTTTAAAAGGATACAGGGAAGATAAAAGACTCATTGCTGAGTCCCAGTGGCCTTAGCTGGGTGAAGGTAAATTTATAAGAAATGTTCAGTTCAAAAAATCATAGAACTCTAAAACTTTCAAAGTAAAAGGGAATCTTTTAATATAAATTAGTTTAATTCCCTAATTTAAAGTAATTATGCATTTTAATATCCTTCAAAAAAGGACCAAGAAGATTAAATTTAATTATATGTGCATCACTCAAACAAGTTACCTTACGTTTAGGGTACTTCAGGACCTGTATTCACTCAAAAACAGTGCATGAGCCCCCATTAATATATTTATTTTTAACAATCAGCCAGAGGATACAATGATTTCAAAGCAAAAATATTTAACGCAATATCATATAAGAAAAGTTAACAATAGAACCTTTCCCCATAAACTAAAAGTGTGAAAAGTAGACACAGCTAGGGAACATGTGGATAGAAATATGTGTCTAGACAGTGTACATGAGTGTATGGGGCAACCCATGTCTTCTGATGATAATATTGTTCTTTCTCACTGACCTTATTTCCTTGTAACATGGTAAGTAGTCTCAAACTGGAAACTTCTCTATCATGTAGGCATGTCATGTAATGTCTGCTGGTCTCAGCTAGCTGCTGTTTCATGGTGCTGCAATGATAATGGTCTGATAATTGCTAAAAACCTCTTGACTACCAGCTTCTAGGCTTTAGCACTTTATGGAATTTGCTGTTAACTTGGATTGTTTACCCTCTACTAGAGTGTAGTGTCTAGAACTCTCTCAGATAAGGGCAAACTAAGGGCTTTTTTCTCATAGTCAAGGGTATGAGTCATTGTAGGCAGCGAAGAGTCCTGGTCAGGCAGAATGCCCCTGGGCTAAGATAAAGTCTAGCTTTTGAACTCAGTTTCTTCATGCTAATAGGAATTTAGGGTATCTATGTACCAATCCTCTATCTGAATCAGTCACTAAACTGTAATTCCTTGTAATTCCTGTTTGACTTTTTATTGTCAAATTTCATTGCTTCAGGATCCATAGGGGCTTAACTTCCAACAAAATGCCAAGGGCTGGCTCATTCCAAGGCCTCGATATTTTATCAGTTCCTCCATGTCATTAAATAGGGGCAGAGAGGGATACCCAACAAAAAAATCAAGTAGGGTTTTTTTTTCAGCCTTAGGGTCCCCCTCAATCTTCTCTTTAATAGAGTGGCAGGCTTTAAAAAACCTTAGAGTTGGAACCAGCTAAGCTACTTACAGATAGGGTGAGAAATGAAAATCTAAGTTTAAAATGTAAGATGCAATATCTAAAATAAAATTGAAGTAATGTAGTTCAGTGGATAAAATGCTATAATTGAATTCAAAATATGATTCTGGTACATATTGACTGTATGCCAGTGGACAAATCACTAACTTTCTGTACCTTGTTTTTTTTGTCTATAAAATGGGTATAATAATGCCAGAAGTACCCACCAAAGAGGATTATAAGACTCAGATGAATATAAAAACACTTTCTACACTTTAAAGTCTTATACAATCAATCAATAACTAAACATTAAGCACTTAGTGTATGCTAAGCATTCTGGCATTCTGGTATTAAGCAATTGCAGCTTAAAACTGCACTAAGACCTTTGAAACATTTTGTATTTATTTATTTCTTGGACTAGATTTGTGATTTCATTTGTATAGGGAACTCCCAGTGAGGAAATTCCCCTTTTAGCAATATAGATCATCAAAATCTTTACAACTTAGAGTCTTAAAGAATTTCATTGATTACTCAGAACTTAAATGACTTGCTCAGGGTCACACATCCAATATATATATCAAAGGTGAACACAACCCCAGATCTTCTTGATTTCAAGGCCATTTTGCCTCTCAAAGCACTCTATAAAAGCCACTTACTGTTCTTATTCTTATTAATTGGAAAACCACTTTTTATTCTTACTCCTGTCTTCCAAATTTAGAGAAACTTTGTAAAAAATAATACAGAAAAAATTTATTACTGGGAATATGTATGGTTGAAATCTGTTATTAAATATGTCATGACAAAAATTTGGCCATGCATTTTCATGAAGGGGAACATGCTCTCACGAAGTCCTTGCTAGGTTGCCAACAAATTGCTGTAACAAAGTTAATATCTGAAAAAATATCTGATTGTAAATATATAAAAACAAATGGCTAAATAAAATTTGAAATACTTCTAAAAAAAGAACAAAGAATAAGTTTTCTGGCCATGTTTTGAATAACAGTAAGTCAAATTATGTCAAAAATATTATACATATTTATAAGTATAAATTGAATATTAGAGGTCACAATCATACACAAAGTCCCAAATGAGGAAACTCTGAGGTTTTTTAAACCTAATTATCCCTGACCCAAACTGTTGAAATAACCTTCTCATTGGTCTCTCTGCTTCACCTCCTCCTCTTTTCTAATCTATCCTCCACTCAGATGCTAAAATAACTTTTTTAAAGTATAAGTTCATCCATGTTACTCTTCTCAGTAAATTCTAGCAGCTCCTTATTATTATTATTAGGATGAAAGTCCTGTCTGGAATTAAAAGTTCTGACTTTTTTTTTCCTTTTAGGTCTTCCCACACCTTATTCCCTCCATGAGCTCAATGATACAGTCATACTGGCCTGTTTCTTATCTCTCACACATCTTCATTGCATCTTACTCCAATGCTTTTTTATATCTTACTCCATCTTTGGCCTCTGACTTTACAATGATTGTCCCCTGTGCCTAAAATTCTCTTGTCTCATCAACCTCTTAGATTTACTGGATTCCTTCAAGTCTAAGCTGATATACTTTGTTATTCAGGGGTTTTTTCTGAGACCCTTCAGCTGCTAGAGACTTTCCCTCCAAGGTGTACTTTTCTTTAATCTACTCTTTTTTTGCTAATTCAATTTTAGTTTATTTTCAAAGGTGAATTCTCTCCCTCCCACTTTCCCCTTTTCACCATTGATAAAGCAAAAATAATCAAACTAAAAACACAAAAAATAATCTGCCCCACCTAAAACAAATAACTTTTACAGATATATATATGTACATATAATATATAAACAAAACAAATCCCCTCATTAGTCATATCCAAGATATATATGGCTCATTCTCAATTCTAAGTGTATCTTGTAGATACTTAGACATTTATATGCCCTCTTCCTTTGTAAAAAGTGAGCTCTTTGAGGGCAAGGACTGCCTTTAACTTTTTTCCTACCTTCAGTGGCTAGTGCTAGGTGAATAGTAAATGCATAAGAAATGTTTCTTGACTGACTACTTTATGGAGTTTTGTTAGGATTAAATGAATTAATATATGTAAATCCTATATAAAGGTCACTAGTATAATTTCCAGACACTTATATTGGTTTACATCCCTAAAGTGTGTTACTCACATAACAATTCTCTATCTGATCCATGTAGATGTAGTGGGACAATTACTTACCTTAATTTTGAGACGTTTCTCTTAATATAGCTTCAGTTTACATTATTATTTATTTAATCAGCACTGGTTCTCATCCACACTGAGCCTTCTGGTCAGTTTTAAAAATCTAAGCCTTTTTCTTTGTAATTGTTTTTAAGCCAGTTCTCTTGAATCTTGAACTTGTTCAGCTGATTGCTTGAAAAACATAAAAATTTACATTTCTGCTTATTAAATTTCATCTCATTTGTTTTGGGCTTAGCATTTTAGCCTATTGGGAAAGACAAAAGAGAAAGAACAATATGAAAGAGTAAGAAAGGAAAAAGTATTTGGAAGGAGGTCTTAAGTAATTACTCAAAAAGAAATGGAAAAAAAATTGATGATTTATTTAAACTTTGTCTTGGGAATATTGTTAGTTAACACCAAAATTATACCTATAAACTGAATATAACTATTAAAGTAGGATAGAAAATGCAAATGTATTCAGTTCCAAATTTAGTTAGAATTATACAGCTGTCAGTATATAAGAGACTTTTCCAAAATCATCCCAGATGGCTTGATGTCCCTACACATCATAAAGATTTTCAGATAAGGAGCTTCCCTAGTAAGCTTCTTACTTGTCTTATTACCATTATGGTATGTTAGAGCTTTCTTTGGTTTAAGAAAGCCATTAAATTAAGTCCATTTTCTTTTGTTTAGTCTTCAGTCACCATCCTAACTATTTAGGAAAATAAAGATTGACATCATAATCTTGATAAGTGTGCTAATCATTCTTGCCTTTGTGGAACAGACATTATTTTGCTTCACAGGTTTCCAAATCTTTCCTTGCCGTTGCCCTTGATCTCTGACCCATGGAGATATACTCATGCAAACACATTGGCCATCTGCCCTCTGGCAAGTTTCTATGTGATCTTTTTTTTTTTTATATGCATGCCTACTTCTTCCATCATCAACTCTCAAAATCTTTGCATTGAGCTATATTTTTTTTAAATTTCTGGCCTTGTTTGTCTTGACAAGTCTCTCAATAATATAATTTTTATAGCATTGTTTCTTTAGGCAGCATCACCCTTGAAGTTCTTTGTTTCACTATCATATTTAATTATCCCTTTGATTATACATTTCACATTATAGTAATCTGTTAAGTTTTCATAACCAAAAGAAAATTTCATTCTATGAAAGTATATGTCCCACTTGAAAAAAGTGAACATATCTACATATCCATATATATAGAGAGAAATAGCTACATATATACATATGAAATTAAACAAAAAAATAAATTTCTGAATGATTATTTACATTTCAAAGAGATTTTTTTAATATATAGAAAAGAAGCTTTTAAGTCCAGAACAAAGATAGGAGAAAGAGTAAGATGGGAGGTGGAAAATGACCAAGAAATTCAAAGGAACCAATGAGAATGAAATATCAATTAACTTGAAACAGCTGTGAATTGAGTGTGTAAGTGTATGTGTATGTGTATGTGTGCGCGCGCATTAGTTGGGGAGTTGGTTTAAAAATATTTTGCTCACCGCTTCTAAGAAAAACATCTGTTGCCTATGAATTTTGTTAAATCATAGTTGTTTGATTTCAAAAAAAATTGATTCCAGTATCAATTAAAAATAATTGCTGCTCTATACAGCCTGACCCTGAGTAAGATTAGAGAAAGTCTTCATTCATTGCACAGACTGACCAAGAGTCTTTCAAAATATTGGTTATAAAATGTCTTATCAAGTATGTGAGCAATCGGCTAGTCAATTGTATGATCAGGAAAGTACCATTTTCCCCCTGATATTAGGAAAGATGATGACAAGATTTCTTGTTGGTTGCAAAGAATTTAATAACCAAATGACTAAAACACAGATCTCCATGGGAACAAAGTGGAGGGGGTTGGGGGAAAGGGAAACAATGGGACTTGGGAGGTAGAAAGACTGTTCTACAATGGAACAAAGTAGATATTCATCACAGCTTGTCTATTTGCCTATTATAAGTTTGCAAAAATTGATTATTGCCTGCCTTATTAGAGCCACTTAATATGACCAATACCCAATAAATAGGGGGACAACCATACTAATTTAAATATATTGGTCCTTTAAAAGAAAAAAATAAAAGTCTATGGTTTTAGTTAGAACTGGGAAGTCAACAATAGGCTATTAGTTTGAAACTCTTGTTTTATTCTTATTAGCTATGAGACTATAGGCAAGTCACTTAAACTTTTTTGAACCTTAATTTTCTCACTTCAAAAATGGTAATAATTTTTAACAGAAGAAGCTATTTGTTAAGTGCATCCCAGTAGACAAGAAATAGTATCACAAAAGAAGGGATGTGTAATAAAATTAATTATTTGTTCTGGGAAATAATCAATAGAACAATGTTCCATGATTTTGTATATCAGAGCTTCTTAAATTTTTTCCACTTGTGACTCCTTTTCCCCCTCTCAAATCTAAGCTGAAGTATTTCTGTCAGTGTTTGTGACTGTGCAGTATAAAGTGTACGCATTGTGTGTTCAGAACCAAAGCTACAATGATTTCACAATACAACACAGGTAAGTGCTGCCATAAACACCTTGGATTCATTGCAAATTTGATTTCGAAATTTTTGGTTATGTTCAGAAAACTTTTACTGTTGCCAAGTTTTTTGTGACTCCCAAAGATTGCGATCCCCACAGGTTGTGATCCACAGTTTAAGAAGCTTTGCTGTATATGATAAATTCTAGATAATGAACAATCCTGTTCATTGACTACTCTCTGATAGCTATTTTCCATTATAGTTGTTATCCATATAGAATAATTTATATGCTCTTGGTATTTTAGATGGGGACATAGTTTGGGATTCAACAAACATATATTAAGCACTTACTATATGCCAGGTACTATAACTGGGCACTAGAAATACAAAGATCAAAGAAAAAACAAGCCTTTGCTTTGAAAGGACTTATCTTCTATTGTGGATAGCAGAACAACAATTTATACAACAACTTACAGATATAATCCTTAGCCTATGACCTTCCTAATACTTTAGGCTTATAGCCTAAAGTCTCTAAGTATAGTTTGTGTTAGAATTTCCACAGATAAGGGCAAGAGAATTCTTAAGCTTTCTTATAAGCACTCAAGGTAACAAATGCCTATCTGTAGAGGACATACTTTATTTCATCATGTAGGAAATTCAAAGGGCACAAGCAGGATGCTTAAACTTAAACAAAGCCCATGAGGTAAAATATATATAATACTTTTCTGAAGGAATTAACATTCAATTGGATTCTCAGTTATGATTTTGATTCCCCTTGGAGGGAAAATATACTGGAAAATAAGATTCAGTGTTAAGAAGTAAAAGTTCCAAATTGATTTATTGTGATATACACACTTAGAAGGCTTACACTTTTATATCATGAATACTTTCAATAAGAGAGCTGGAAGGCACTGGACATAGTATTCACAGAACACCATATCAAAAAATTAAAATTAATGTTTTAACCAATGGAAAATAACTAGTAACTCACAATTTGAACTGTCCAACAACAGAATGAATACTTCTGGGGGTTGTCGAATGCCCTGTTAGAAATTTTTAAGAAGAGATTGAATAATTCCTTTCTGGGATGTTGTAGTTGGATTTTATGCCTCAGGTATGAGTTAGATTAGATGACCTTTTTCCAGCCCTGAAGATTCTATACTTAATCAACCTTTGTTAATATGAACCCTGCTTCCTTTGCCTCAATGCAATAACTGCATCTTGAGAACCTCTGGAGACAATGAATTAACTCTAAGGAATATTTTTAGTAATAAAAATTTTAATTAGGTCACAAGAGAAGATGATGTTGGGTTAGCAGGGCTCCTGCTTTTCCAAATAAGTGCCAGTACATTATGTCTGAATATTAATAGTTAGGATTTATGTGGTGAGATTTCAGAGAGGCTTGGAGAGACTTACATGAACTGATGCTAAGTGAAATGAGCAGAACCAGGAGATCATGGTACATGGCAAAAGCAAGATTATAAAATGATCAATTCTGATGGACGAGGCACTTCTCAACAATGACACAATTCAGACCAGTTCCAATGACCTTGTGATGAAGAGAGCCATCTACACTCAGAGAAAGGCCTATAGGAACTGAATGTGGATCACCACATAGCATTCTCACTCTTTTTGTTGTTGTTTACTTGCATTTTATTTTCTCTCATTTTTTTTCCTTTTTGATTTGATTTTTCTTGTGCAGCAAGATAATTGTACAAATATGTATGCATATATTGGATTTAACATATTTTACCATGTTTAACATATATTGGATTACTTGCTATCTAGGGGAGGAGTGAGGAGAAAGGGGGGAAAATTGGAACACAGGTTTTTACAAGGATTAATGTTGATAAATTATCCATGCATATCTTTTTAAAATTAAAAAGCTTTAATAAAAAAGAGAAAAAATTTAAAAAGATGTATGTAATGATATAAAGCTTCCAAAGCCTTTTCCGTTTAGCATCTCCTTGGATCCTTATAATAATTCTGTGAGTTAGGTGCTATTGTTATCTCTATTTAATAGATGAGAAAACTGAGGCTTGGAAAAATTAAGTGATTTGCCCAAAGTAAGTTATTTGTCTGACTGGGAGTTTGGGAATTCTATTCTTTCTGACTCTTAATTCCAGCATCCCATCCATTACACCACTGCCTCCCTTTTGATAAAGCAGACCTCTCCATTTATGGCTCATTTGATATTCCACACATCCTTTCTCTTTTATCTTTCATCTCTATGCCTTTGTGGTGATTGTTACTTACAACTAGAATGTTCTCTTTCACCTCCACTTCTTAAAATTCCTTTAAGACCCAGCTCAAGTGCTAACTTCTTCATGATGTCTTTCCTGGACACCCCCCCAACCCAGATGTTGAGGTTCCTCCTGCCAAAACTATTTTGCTATTATTTGGTACATATTCAGTATATTCAAATCTGTACATATCTCTTCCATAAAAATATAAACTCCCTATTTTAACATAATTAACATGTAGTGGACTTCCTGCCATCTAGGGAGGGGAAGGAACTAGAGGGGAAAAATTTTTAACAGAAAGCTTTGTAAGGGTCAGTGTTGAAGAACTACCCCTACATATATTTTGCAAATAAAAAGCTTTAATAAAAAAATTCTAAAAAGAAATATAAACTCCCTGAGGACAGGAACTTCTACTTTTGTTATTTCTAATGCTGAGCTATAACTCACAGTAAATGTTTAATAAATGCTTATTGGTTAATAATAAAATATAGTGTCTTGTTTATATCAGGCAAATGTAAATACAGAGATACAAAAATGCCAAATATCATAAGACTATGTTTCTAATTAGTGCTTCCTTCATAAATCATTCCTTTTAATCCTTCATCAATTAGGTGGCTCTTTTGAGAACTCTTTAGTTGGCCTATTTCTTTGCAATAATGATATGCCCAGGAGTGAACATCTGTACATTATAGTTAAAGCAGCTTCAAAGATAGTTTTTTAAAAAGCATTACACTCTCAGAGATTCTCCCCCCTACAAATTTCATTGGTTCCACCACATTTATCAGGGTATCTAAATCCCTTATTCTAAGTATTCTTGCCTCCTTTTTACTACTTTTATTACTGAAGAAGAGCTGAGTTTAGATGAGGATAATGAATCAACCAGACTCCAGTAATTTAGTCCACTTAGCCCCAAATGCAGTCAATTCAAATAAATGACAAGTGTGGCTTTTTTTAAAACTGAATCTATCAGTTACATAGTTGGATTCACCAACTTGAAAGGTAGCTTTGGCACTCTGTAGACATAGCCAGAGACCATACAGGTATAATAATACTGAATAAAAATTCCCCTCTAACAAAAAAAATCTAGGAAATCCAACAATTAGGCCTCTAAGGAGGAGAATGTATTAAATTTATGTTGTCTACTATCTAATGATTAGCTAGAATCCTAGTAGCATACAGTATTAGTACTAGAATAGACTCTAAAAACAATCTAATCCAACCCCCACATTTTGTGAAAGGAAAGCAAAGCACTGAGGCCTTAAATGACTTTCTCAAAATCTTAGTCAAATTTAGGGTCAGGTCCCTTCATTCCTCTATTCTTTTAACTTCCTGACATGAACACTCTTATTATTAGGCCATGACAAAAATAGATCACTATTTAATTTTTATTAGCTGAATTAAAATATGGTGAAAGTAACTTGGATTTCCAATTATACTTTTCCATGAATCCAATATAAATTGATGCATAAATAGCTCCATATATCCACTTACCCAGTGACAGATCAGTCAAGTTGTAAGGGATATATGAGTAAGAGACTCTAATGAGTAAGATAACCTTATTAAAATATTGCATGAACTTACAGGAATATGTAAATTAAACTACATCCTCAGAAGCATATCTATTTGTAGTAAAATTGGATATAACAATATATTGGATTAATGTCCATCCCATCTTCTAAAGTTAGTGATATAAAGGATTCAGTTATACATACTTTTTTTCCCTGGGGTAGTACAAGTGGAGAAAAAAATAATATAACTCTTAAAAAACCATCACAAAGTTAGAGAATATTCCTTCATTGAACAGCTCTTTATTAAAAACTAGTAGATATTATATATTGTGGCATCTACAAAATAGACCATGACCATCCACATCTATTCATAAATCAAATAAATTTATAGTTCAAATATGGTAGTTAAAATATACACTCAAAAACTACATTATATACCAGCTCATAATTAATTTGATAGTAATCAAAGAACTAAGGCGTATCCTAAATCCTATCAAGAGACAGAAATGGAAGATAAAATGAGATCTAATTAATTTAACATGTTCACGTAATGTAGTCATTATATAAGGGAGGTGGTCTCTTGGGAAACTAGAAAAAAAGCCAGTCAATTCTGACTGTTAAATGAAACTCATGGCCCACTATAACTAGTTCTAGCCATACTTTCATACTTCCCCACCCTTTGAACATCTCTCCATCTGCATTTCTAGTCCAAGTTTACTCTTCACTCCACCTCCAGTTCTTTGCACATAGGCAGCTTTTTAATAACTTTTTTTTGTTGTTGTTAATGTTGAATAAAACAACTTCCTTATTATCCTAAGAGAGCAGCAAAATACAGTAGAGTAAACATTTGACATAAAATTATGAAACCTGGATTATAATTCCAGCCCTGTTCCTAATTAGCCATATGTGACAGTGGGCATGTCATACTACTTTCTTTGGGACTCATTTTCCTTATCTAGAAAATGAGGGCATAATTATCATTCAAACCCTTATCTTGCTATTACATCCTATGATATTTCACTACTTTTTTAAACTACCAAAATATGATTTGTACTTGAACATGATATAAATTTTAAAATCAAATTATTTAAATGAGAAAACAATAGTTTACCTTTTCCCAAGTAGAAGACTATCTGTAGTACATTTTAAAAAATAATATTAAAGATTATGAGCAATTAAATATTCTGCAAATATTTACATTTAAATAAATTAATTTCCACACATAAGATGTTATAACTTTTCAGTCACTCTGTGTCTCTTACAAGATTTTTATGTATTTATTCACTCCAAATTAACTCTTTCTATTAATAGTTGTAGATAATGTGAATATAGATTATGTTGTATTTTCCTTTTTGCTTTCTGTATTTCTTGGTTATCCTTATTCTTGACTATATCTTAAATATGTTATTGTATTACATTAATGTTTGTTGTCGTTTCAGTAGGGTCCAACTCTTTATGACCCCATTTGGGTTTTCTTGGCAAAGATGCTGGAGTAGTTTGCCATTTCCTTCTCCAGCTCATTTTACAAATAAGAAAACTGAGGCAAACAGGGTTAAATGACTTGTCCAGAATAATACAACTAGTACCAGAGGTTGGAAATGAACTCAGATTTTCTTGACTGCAAGGCTAGTGTTATATCCACTGTACCACCAGCCTATTACATTAATATACTATCATTTATTTACCAACTCCTATTATTAAAAATGAGTAACTTCTAGTTTTTGTTTTTATGTTTTTCTCCTTATTCTAAGTAATACTTCCTTCTGTCTAATTACTCTTTTTTTCTAAATCATCTAAATAAGTGCAAGTCAGACAAACTTGCTATGAAACAAATCCCAGGAATTTATTTATTTTCCCTTATTTCTTCAGTCCTAATTTCATTTTGGAAAAGGACTCAATAAAATAGGATTTAAGATGAAAAATTTGCTGGGGCACAAAACTGCAGAGATTATCCTAAGATTCCTTGCTAGGAGCAGCAGTGGCAGGACAAATTCTAACTTCCAAGAAACAGGAAATTGCAAATGGAATGGAACTAGGGGGACCAGAAGGGAATAAGCTCCACTTTCCAGTACGTAACCTGAGCAGAAGACAGTTGTATGGCCTACGCCTGGAATTCCCTGCCATATGGCTCAGAGCTGCCCACTTAATACCTGGGGAAAATTGGGCACTATAAACTGGTGTGACATGGCCATGTTGTTGTAAGTAAATGAGGCTTAGGAATCTAAGCACTTTTATTCCCAGGGTTGGGATAGCTCTGTGGAATTCTGCCATTTGGTGCTTGCTGCCAATTTCCTGGAGGGGTCAAGCAGTCACAGAAACATTGGGCAGTAGATAACTGGTGCAACTAGAAGGAAACATCTACAACAAGCATACCTATGGCAAAAAAAAAAAAAAGCTGCTTTTTTTCCTCTTAAGATTGATAAATCAAGGGCCAGACTATCTCAAAATTTAGATTTCTCTCGAAGTTTACAATTAATACAGAATAACTGACTTCCCTAAACTCTACTCATTCTCCTTCTTAAACTTCAATACTTCATTGGTTGTGAAGTCAGTCAATAAATATTTATTAAGCTTCTGTTATGTGGTAGGCAATATGAAAAGTGCTGGGAATAGAAAAAAAAGATTATCCCTGCCATCAAAGAGATCACAATATAATGGAGGAGACAACATGAAATCAGCATTATATAAATAAGCTGTACATAGGATAAATTGTAAATAATCCACAAAGGGAAGTCACTAGAATTAAGAGGAATTGAACAGGATTATCATTAATGGCGCAGACCGCCACATATATGATTGAATTTTTAAAATTTAAATTTTAAAAATTATCATTAAAAATTTTTAATTAAATTTTATTTGGTTTTCATGTATGAATTCTCTTCCTCTTACCTTCTCCTCTTCCAAACACTGAGAAGGTAAGATATGCAAAAACAATTATACCTATCATATGTAACTGTGTAGTTCCCGTCAATGTTCTCTGTAGAGGCAAATCCTTTAAAGCTGATTTGTCTGACATCTTGAGGTCTACTTCCTAGCTTCTTAAATTATTTTTCATGAACCCATATGGGGTCTCATAACTGAATTGGGGGGTCACAAAATTTTGATTTACAATCAATAAGTTTTTGATTTGTATACTTATTTTATACACCTATGTATGCTTGGGGTCATGTGAAAATTTCTTGGGCAAAAAGGGGAGTGGAAAAAGTTTTAAGAAGTCCTAGATTCTAACTCTAGTTTTGTTTTTGTCCTAAAAATAATTCACTAGGTTCCATTATAGTACTTTGGACCTTCTATTTTCTTTTGCTTTCATTATGAGTAGCCCCAAATACATTTCTTAGATGGTACCTCGTATAGCACTTCTTCTTTACAAGCTATTGTTGGCACTCAGCTACATCCCACATATACACATTAGATATATCTTCACTGTCCTTTGGGTCATTCACAATTTTGGTTCATTGGAGATTGTAGCTTTAGATGATTTATAGCTATATGACATCATAGTACTGTTAGAAAGCAGGGTTTAGTCCTTGAGAGCAGTTTAAGATTATTCATAGTATTATTCAATTTTCCAAATGCAATTCATCCTGCTCTTTTCCTTTTGTAAAATTTGGGCCCAGCTCATTGCTTATCTGAAGTGCCTGTTCAAAATACATTCATATATCATTCAATGAGTCTAACATTAGTATAAAATTAGTTACCAAACAACTCACAAGCCTAAGATTGTACATCTTTTGGACTTTATAGAATTAAGAACTCTAACTTACATACCCAGTTATTTTTACCAGTAGCTAAAAAGATAATTTCTTTACATTTTGTGTTGAATTTCTAATAGTAACAATACATTAAAGATAGTAAACACTGCATAAGTGGATCTAATTTGAAATGGGCAAATTAATTTTATTAATTTTTCTTATTAGTACATTGGTATTATAAAGCTCAATTAATAAATAGTCTTTATTGTTACAAAATGCAATAATTGAGAATTTCTGCACTTTAGTTTTCATAGAACTGATCCAGTCTTGTAACCTCTCCTTACTTTTGACAAAAGCTTCTACTTTGTAGAAGTGAGATAATTGATCTCCTTAGTTTCCTGCCCTAGGACAAATCTTTTTTTTTTTCATTTTACCCTAAGATACCTTTAAAATCACCTCAGGATGGTAGGCATAAGACATCAGTTGTGGATACCACCATTATTAGGTAAGAACAAGGTGACAACTCACAAGTCATGGGGAGAAAACATGGCAGTAATTTAAAGTAAAAGGCATCTTTAAGGTTCAAAAGAATTATTGAGGGCAGGGATTATCTTAGTTTGAACTTGTATTCCTTGAATTTAACATAGCAATATACAGGGCAGCTAGATAATATATTAGGTAGAGAGCTAACCCTGGAGCTGGGAGGACCTATATTCAAATTGGGCCTCAGATACTTAATAGCTGGGGCAAGTCACTTAAGCCTCTTTGCCTCAATTTCCCTAGCTGTAAAATGAATTGGAAAAAAAATGGCAAATCACTCCAGTATCTTTGCCAAAAAAACCCCAAATGGGATCATGAAGAGTTAGACCCAACTAAAATGAATTAATACTTGCCGGTGGTTGCTTGAATTGCTAAAGGCAAGCCATTGATTGTGTTGTTCATATACCTAGTGACTGACCCAGTTTACTTTCCAAGTCTGCTGGTTAATGACAACCAACTAATTGAATTGTAGAAAAGTCTAATAGTTTTATTTAGATATCTCTATATACATATCTCTGTGTGTATGTATACACATATATCTCTATATACATATCTGTGTGTATATGTATACACATATATCTCTATATACATATCTATACATACATATTTAATAATCACAAATAAGATGCATGGGGAATCATAAATAACAAACATTTATTGAATTCTGTGTACCCCTATGTTAGGCACTATCAAATTTCTTTTTTTTTGTCAGCGGTGTTTTATTTGTCCAAATACACATAAAGATAGATTTCAACATTTGTTTTTGTAAGATTTTGTGTTCCAAATTTTTTCTTCCTCCCTTCCTTATATCTTCCCTCTCCATGACAGCAAAGCAATCTGATATAGATTAAATATGTACAATCTTTTTAAACATATTTCCATACTATGTTCATTACTTTTTTCTGGTTTTTTTATCTCTCCCATGGTTTTTCTATTTTGCTCTGATTTTTCTCTCCCAACATGATTCACAAAATAATGTGTATTAAAAAATAAATAAGTATATTAAGAAAAAAACGTATTTCCATATTTGTCATGTTGTGCAAGAAAAATCAGACCCAAAGGGCAAAAACAACAAGAAATAAAAAGCAAACAAAAAAACCTATAAGATTTCTGAGTATCAGTAAGTTGTAGTAGTTGCTTTGTGAATATAAAGGCAGAGCGATTACTGAGCATTTTTATATATTTGACTCTAATGTTTAACAAAAAAGGTTTATTGGAAGAGATGGCTTTTGAACTAAGTCAAAAGAAAAAAAAATGTAGTTGAGAAGAATTGTCTTTTCTTCCTGGAGAGAAAGATTAGAAACTGGAGAAAGAGAATAAATAGTATGTGGAGATGGTCATAAGCAGGTTGAGTTTTTGATGTTAATTGTTTCTTACCATGAGAGTGTCAGATAGATCTCCAGTGAGGAGCTTATACTAAACCCAAAATGACAAGGTTTTTATTATAATGCAGCAAAGAAATGTGATTCTTAGCATTAAAGGTATCAAAGACATAAAGGACATTAAGTGGAAATAAAAAACCATCAATACAATTTGAAAGAAAATATTTCTTATACAAATGTAGATTAAAAAGTTATATGTAAGCTTTTCTGCCATTATTATAACCCTGTTCCAGGACATTAGAATTAAGGATACTAGAACTTTTTCCATGCCATAGTATACTTCATTCTTCTGGTTTGTGAGTAGCAAAAGAGAAAATAGAGTTGAAAAAATAATAATACAATCATCTAAATTAACTTGATATCACAGCATTATTATCTAAAATTAAGCTCATTTTTTTCTTTCCTCATAAACCTAGTCTTCTAAATTTACTGCTTCCATCAATGTCACTATCATTCTTTGACTTTTCATTTTCCTGTAACTCTCACATCCAAATCATTTACTAGGTCTGGTTCCACTTCAGTGACATTTCACATTCATCCCCTCTTTCCTGTTACAATTACTACCAAACCAATGCAGGCTTTCATTACAATCCATTTACCTATTACATCTGTCTAATACATCTGACTATACTTCCCTATGGTCCACCTTTCATACTGATGCATATGTAATCTTCATTATACGGAATTTTTTTCATGTATTTCTTCTTCTTTAAAAAGAATCATAATGAATATTCATTATTGTCTGGCTACCATTCAAGGTCTTCCCCAACCTGGTTCTATTTTAAAGCCTTTTCTCCTTTATATATTCCATCTTCTGTCCAAACTGAGCAAATTACTAGCCTCCAAAGACAATATATTCTTTTGTCTTTGTTTACATTCCCCAAATCTTTTTTTTTTACCTCTTGAATTCCTGTATCCTTTAAAATCCACCTCAAACACCACCTTTTTCAGGAAACTTCACTTGCCTCTTCCAGCTGGTAATGACTCTCTGACCTCATATAACAGTATTTTTTGTAACTCATAGCTCTCAGTTTTGGTGTCATCTCCCAATTAGCTTGTAGACTATATCAGGATCTTTTCTAACATTGTTTGAAATGGCATAATGCTTTGCACACAGTAGAAATATAATAAGTGTTTCCTATTGATTATATAGAGATATAGATTATATATAGAGCATACATCCTACCATTTCACTTTGGATAATTTTACATGGATAAAATGATCATCCATTAATTTTCATCATAAGGAAATATTTTCTAATAATCAGACACTTCTCTTTTTCTCAACTTCATCACATTGTTTCTATCTTTGCCTCCATGCACAAGATTAAATGGTCCTTTTCTTTTAAACCCCATAAATGATTAATATTCCTTATCTTAGTCATCATTTAACGATGCTCTGAAGATTTCACCTTTCTAAACTTGTATTGCAAATGACTTTCCATTCATTTAGGTTTTTTGTTTCTATTTCTCCCTCTAATAGTTTTTAAATCTCATAGAAATATTGAATTAAGAATTAGGGATTATAACATTTATTTGGATGAGGAATCTTGAAATGCTTTTGTTTTGCTTTCTTTTAAAAAAAATCCATGTATTTTATCTCATTTCAAAATTTTTTACCTGCTATGCAAAGTTCTCTTATTAATATGCTAGATTTTAGAGTCAAACATGTACCATTTCCAACTCTGCTTCTTAATATGTGAGTGATGTTAAGCACTTAACCATTCTGGGTCCAGTACCTCATCTTTAAAAATGTGGAGTTAGATGATTTCCAATGTCCCTTCCATCTGTAAATGTATGGGGTGTGTGTGTGTATGTCCATATATATTTATGTATGTGTGCATATACACACACACATATGTATGTATTAGTAGCTAAGAGAAACAGTAAATGAAATATATGTATAGATATTATGTGTATAGTATCTACACATATATATAGTATATATATATACATATATATATATACTACATATGCTATAGATAGTATATATGTATAGGCAGCTAAGAGACGTAGTAGAACACTAGATTTGGAACTTGAACCTAGAATATTCTGAGTTCAAATTCTGTGTCAATTAGTCAATTAATTCTTAGTTTCCTCAGCTATAAGACAGAGATCATCATAATATATTTTTCAAAGGGTTGTTGTGAAAACAAATTGAGAAAGCTTATGTACAGCCCTTTGCGAGCCTTAATGCACTGTTCAATTATTAGCTATTATAATTATTATTAAGCTATCTTAGAAGTATTATGTTACACCTAGCTTTGGGTCTCATTTACAAAATAAGTTCCCTCTATCATTTCATTCTTTCTTTTAGACCTCCTTTTAGCTATGCTAACATGGAAAAAAATGAATAATGATTCAGCAAAGGAGATTGAAAGGGATCCCTAGATAGATAAGATGAGTATCTGGAAAAAGTAGTAATATGAAAACCAAGGGGAAAGAGAGTATTTGGAACAAAAAGAATGGTTAACAGTGCCAAAATTTGCTGAGATCAAATAAGGGACTAAATAAGGTTTAGCAATTCAGAGAGCCTGGAGAAATCCATTGGTTATCATTGCTGCTTCCAATAGTACAAATTTCAAACATTATACAACTTTGTAGATGAGTTTAAATGATCATTATAACTGAAAAAATATATTGCCTGGCAGCCAGTTTTATAATAAGACTATCCAAACTTAATTCCCTCTGCCCTTGGAGAACAGACATGGCTTTTAGGCCTAGGTGCTCAGAGCCTTATTAGCTTAGCCCAACCTGTCAGAGCTGGTGCTCTTTTCTCATTCTGGAAGATTGAGGGTCACCATTACACCAAAATAGACATCAGAAGAAACCTTTAATGAAAGGGTTAATCCAATAACATTAATACCATATTTCTCTGTTTTAGAAATATAGCAAATGATTTTCTTTCTTTTCACATATCCCTATTTTGTGCTTGGAACCTTTTCAGGAAAAGTTGATTCTATTAATATTGTATAAGGGAGTCAATAAGGTCATTTTAAGTGTAGCATCAAAATATTTCAGTAACATTAACAATTGCCAGTTTTGTATTTTAGAAACTAAGAGTATGCTCTATTTAGACATAGTTCAGAGGTTTTGAAAGTACATTATAAGCAAAAGAAATCTAGGGAAAATAAATAGCTAAATATTTGCTTCTAGAGTTTTATTGGTTTCCCTCCCCATTTCAGTCCCAGCAAAAAGTGGTAAGGAAAAGAAGGGAAGGACAGAAAATAAATAGTTATCAATAATTTTGAAATTTTTGGTGATGAAAGAAGGGAAGAAAGACATCACAGAGAAAGTAATAATATTTGACTTAGACTAGTCTTAAAAGGGTAGATAGGATTTCACATGGCAGAGGAAGAGAATGTGGATAAATATGAATATAAATAAAATTTTCCAACTTTATATTTTAGAAACTAAACACCTCATATTTGTTGAAAATTAACATATTTTATAGTTTAGAGACAAAAGGCAAAAATGAGTAAGAGACACCAGGAGCTGCACGAATAAGGCCAACCAACTATGAAATGTGTAGAAGTTTAAATCAATAGAAACAAATGTTTGCCTTTGGTTACAATGAATATTAGTTGAGAGATTTATATTAGTTCATTTATGGCTTGCCATAAAAGTAGTATTATAAAATAAGATCATACTCAAAGTGAACATAGCCAATAATGCCAGAGAGGAAAGCATAATAGGGAGCATTTGGATAGAGATCAATGGAAAAGAGAAATTTGACATGGGATGAGTTTACAGTCAAAAGGAAACTTAAAGGTGATGAAGTAGAGATGATAGGAAACTTGATGAGGATAGAGAATCTTATCAATGTCTTAGAGATTGCAATAAAGAAGAGGAAAACTATTCATGTTACGCTCATACCAGAGATTTTAAAGGGTTCGAAAAAAAAAAGATAGGTGAGATGCCATGGGTTAAAATTCTACAAAAAGAATTGACCCAAGAGGGTGAGTGGAGAATTTTAAATGATGAGGAGAAAAAAAATGTCATTATCTATTATCTCCATAATCCAATCTATACTTTGGGATTTTTGAGCTTCACACTTAGTTGAGGGGTAAAGAAGGGTAGAAAAAAAGGAAAGGCAAAGGAGCCATCTGAGTTAAACCTTGATGTTGGGCTAAAATCTTTGAAACATTATATTTATGTGTCTAGGGCTTCACATAAATAGCATTATCTGCACAGCTATAACTTCTTGGGCATCTGAACAAGGGTTTTCATGGCTCAGATATACAAGGTTAGCAAGTGGCAAAGAAACAAATAAATAAAAAAAAATCACCATCAGGGTTTCTAGATGGTTGATTAAGGAAATGCTGCAAATATAGCATAACTAGATTTCAGTGAAGCACTTAACAAAAGCTTATGTTATCTTATAGATAAATAGATAACAGTATGATGACACAAATCATTATCAAGTCAACAGTAATTAAGAGGAAGATCTTTGTATAGTGCTCCCAGGGAACAGTGACTTTTTAAAAGACTTAGATTTGAATTTATTAAGCCCTTATTGTGTTGTAAGCATATACAAACAAAAAATTAAATATTCCCTGCATTCAAGAAACTTAATACAGTCTTCTGAGGAGATGACACATATATACATAAGTAAATACTGAGAAGAAACGGGGTGGGGGGAGAACTTTGACATGGAGGGCTTTGCTGAGAAGGTGATAGCCTAGCTAAGTCTTGAAGAAGATGACAATTTTGAGAAATGAAGATGTAGACAGTGCATTCCTGTCAAATTTGCAGATTAAGCAAAACTAGAAAAGCTAATATAATGTCAGAAGATGAATGATGAATAAGATAAAATTTTATAGGAATTTTGATTCAAAAATGATTCACAAATATGACTTGTGAATATAGCAGACTATAGTCCCATTTTTTTTAAAGATCTGGGGGTTTTGTAGATTCCAAGCTTAATTTCAATCAATAGTTTAATAATGTTGCAGCCAAAAATCCCTAGAATATATATATAACCATATTGTCTAGAAAGAGAGAAATGCTCTCCTTAAGCTCTTCCCTTATCAGATTACTTCTGGAATGTTATGTTCAGTTCTGGACCCATTATTTTAGAAAAGAAGTTGATAAGCTAGAAAATATAAAGAGAAGGGTGACCAGGTTGCCAAAAGAATCTATCCAACATAAGAATTAGATTTTAAGGAACTGGGAGAATTCAGCCTGAAAAGGTCCAGAGAACCATCAAAGAAAGAACATGGCAGCAACCTTCAAGTATTACCATGTGAAAGAGGAAGTTGTTTTCTTTGATTTCAGGGAGCAGAACTAGGAAACAATTTGTAGAAGTTTCAGTCAAATAGATTTTGATCCCTTTCAGGAAAAATTTATAAAATTAGAATTGTGCAAATGTGAAGTAAATTTCTGTGAAAGGTTCCAGGTCCCTGCTCATTCATTGTAGGTCTTCAAGAAAAAAAAGGGGGGATCACTACTCACATGTGATATTATAGAAGGAATTTTTGTTTAGATACAGAGAAGAATAAAAGGCTTCTAAGGTCTTTTTTTAGTTATAAGATTCTGATTCTTTGAAAAGAGAAATTTATGTCACTTTTCTTTGCTGATAGTGTATCATCCTCATACATAAAAGATGGCATATTGCAATAATTTTTCTTGACAATTTTTGAGTTTTCTTCACCAGTGAGTTTTTTTTTTTGCCTCTCCTATTAAGTAGTTGCCTGTAGAAACTGGAGTTCATCATATCATTTTGACTTTGAGGATTTTCCAATCATTTAATATAAAACTAAACCACTGTCAGTTATTATTTACTCACCATTCAAAAATATTGCATTCTTCTAAGCACTATATAACTCAAAATGTAAAGTGAAAAACCATTACAGAATCCAGGCATTTATCCAGACTAGAGGGAATACAATATAAATAAATTAGAGGGCATGTTTAATATAAATAACCTATGTAGATACATATTGATGAGTATATCCACTAATCCAGAGATCCTGAATCTAGACTTCATTTTTTAAATGAATTGATAACTATATTTCCATATAATTTATTTCCTTTGTAATTCTATTTATTTTATTTTATGCATTTAAAAGCATTATTCACTTTTACAGATGCTAATAGTACTTCATAAGAGAGGAAAGGAATAAGCATCCATATATACCTACTAAATGCTAGGAACTTTTAAAAACAACAGCAGCAACAAACCTATCTCACTGAGTCTTTACCAACCCTGAAAGGTAGGTGCCATTATTATTAATCTAGTTGAAAAAAATGGAGGCAAGCAGCAATAAAGTAACTTGACCAGGTCACAGAGCTAGTAAGTATCTGACGACAGTTTTGAACACTGATATTCCTGATTCCAGACCCAGCATTCTATCTACTGTGTCACCAAGCTTCTTCTGAAAAATATGAGATTGAAGGCACTATCTTTTGATAAAGTCAGAGAGCCCTAAGACATTGTCTTAGGATCAAACTAGATTTAGACTGAAGAGACATGGGTTCAAATCCTGACTCTCCTATTTAATATCTGTGCTACTTTGGATAAGGCATTTTATTATTCTAGGACTTAGTTTTCCCATCTGAAAGTTGAAGTTGTTGGACTATATACTTTGGATGCATATTTGGCCTAAATCTAGGTCACTGTCAATTTTAAATCAGTGATCCTATGATAAGCTTAGTAGCCTTCATAGTAATAGTATTTAGTTTTGACTGGATAGGTTGCCCTTAGTATTTTCTGCTTAAGGGAATCATATAAAGTAAATACACACCATACCTTCCTATGGCAAGGAAGGATTTTCCAGAACTTGCTTTAAGATGGCAACCTTTTCTTTCATTCTTAACCAGGGAAAATTTGGTGTCTAACTGAGAAAAGAATCTCATAATATTATAGAGTAAGAATTCTTAATTATTTAAAATCTGGAGAAAACATCTTTTCTATCATTTCTCCTCTCTCACCATATTAATGCAATGGTTTCAAAAAAAGGACTAAATATAGTAATATGATAATTAGTTACCTAGTAAAAATGGTTCTGCAAATATTTTAGGATAGATCACTCAAGTCCTATATTCTAAGGTCTCATGAATAAGTAAATGAGTGAAAAAACAATTATATAGTGCCTCTTACATACTAGGTGTAGTACTAGGCACTGAGAATATTAATATCAAAAGTGAGCTAAGTCCCTTTCTTCAAGAAAAGAAAATTTTGACTCAAGGAGTCAAAGCCATGTTTAGTGCATACTCAAATGTCATGTCCTTTCCGGAGGTGTGATTACTATTCCCTAAGCAAGACGTTAAAAGAAATGGATGAAGATCAGAAGTAATTAGAATTATGTCCGTGGAAGCAGGACAGGTGACAGGTTCTCTAGGGCAGGTAATGACTTGATGAAAGTGGTTAAATTTAGTGGGTTAAGTTCACATTCACTAACCAATCAGACAATTCTGCTCTAAGATGTTCCAAAACTAAATGAATAAACTCATCATGGAGTGAGGAAGTATTGATAATCTCTTGAGGTCTAGTCTAGAGAATTTTGGTCCCTGCAAGGAGAAGCATGGCAGAAACAGAACATATGGCAAAATGCCCAAGGTAGTTAACTGGATGGGGGATATAAAGCATGGAAATGACTCTAGATTTTCTAAATTTATTTCAGCAGACTACAAACTTTAGTAGATTCTTTGCAAGATGATAGGGCTACAGATAAGGTTTAATGATGAACTAAGTGTCTGTTGTTTAAGAATCTCAGGGAGAGGCTCATTACTATACTAACTACTGGATGATGAGTTTTTCAGCAAAAGCAATTCTTGAAAACAGTCCACTGGTGTGAAATAGGGTGTTATAACATTTTTTTGTTTAGTCATTCAGTCAGGTCTGACTCCACATGGACTTTGTCCATGGAGTTTTCTTGACAAAAATATTAGAATAGTTTCAAATTTCTTTCTCTGGAGTGTTACCATTTTACAGATGAAATATATAAACTGAAATAAATTATTTCATTCTCCAGGCATAAAAATATACATTTCATTTGATCCCCATAATAACCTTGAATAGTGGTAACCTGAAATGTCAATATTGCATATATTCTATTTCTATTTTATAGATGATGAAAAAAAAAGCAATAGAGTGATTTGCTAAGAGTTGTAAAAATAGTAAATATTTGGAAACAGTATTACTACCTAGTATCAACCTTGTCAATTTGTTATTTTATTTGGGTTTTTAATGCTATTTTGTTTATGGTTAAAAAAAACAAATTACAAAAAATTGACTTTTCCTTCTACTTCCTCTATTTAAAAAAAAAAACTTACTAAAATACTTGTGCCTAATGTATAGTCAAGCACAATAAATTCTTGCATTGGCCAAATTTAAAAATATATGTGTGTGTGTGTGTGTGTGTGTGCGCGCACGTGCGTGCGCGTGTGTGTATAAATCTATGGTTCTGCTATATATGTGTATGGCTCAGGTCTGGAGTAAAGACGACCTGAGTTCAAATTTGACCTCAGACATTGACTGACTGTGGGACCCTGGGTAATTTACTTAGTCCTGTTTATCCCACTTTCTTTACCTGAAAAATGAGCTGCAGAAGGGAATGGCAAACCACTCCAGTATCTTTGCCAAGAAATTCCAAATGGGGACATAAAGAATTATACATGATTGAAATGAATGAACAAAAAGTATGAGGAACAGCAAGTATGCTATTGTCTGCTCCTAGCTTTGATTCTATGCTAGATCTATGATTTACATCCTCTATCCTGCAAAAATAATCTTGTCATCAGAATTTAGGTAATGTAAGTAACCTTTAGTTTCTACTCTCCTCCCTCACTTAGAAAATAATCATGATAAACATGCCAACATCCTTTTAGCATATGAATTTTAATATCTATTTAACATATTGATGTCCTTCCATTGCACTATTTTACCTTTATTTCCTATCTTCAAAAAAACACACAAGTCAAAGTCTTGTGACAACAGTTATCAATTATTTTTGCAAAAGCTGAAATATCAAATCTAGGAACCCTTTTTATCTTCAACATGTGCTGTTCATATTCTTTTTTATTTATTTTTAATTTTTATTAAAGCTTTCTATTTGCAAAACATATGCATAGGTAATTTTTCAACATTGACCCTTGCAAAGCTTTCTGTTACAAATTTTTCCCTTCTACCACCTCCCCCTCCCCTAGATGGCAGGAAGTCTAATACATGTTAATTATGTTAAAATATTTGACAGATCAAATAGGTGTATATATATTTATACAGTTATCTTGCTGTACAGAAAAAAAATCCTGAGAAGAAAAACATAATGCAAGCAAACATCAATAGAGAATGTGAAAATGCTATGTTGTGGTCCACACTCAGAACCCATAGGCCTCTCCCTGGGTGTATATGGCTTTCTTCATCATTTGAACAACTGGAACTAATTTGAAACATCTCATTATTGAAGAGAGCCATGTCCTTCAGAATTGATCATCATATACTCTTGTTGCTGTGTACAATGATCTTTTGGTTCTGCTCATTTCACTCAGCATCAGTTCATGCAGGTCTCTCCAGGCCTCTCTGAAATCATCCTGCCGGTTGTTTCTTACAGAATAATATTCCATAACATTTATATACAATAATTTATTCAGCCATTCTCCAATTGATGTGCACCCATTCAGTTTCCAGTTTCTAGCCACTACAAAAAGGGCTGCCACAAACATTTTTGCACATGTGGGTCCCTTTCTTTCCTTTAAGATCTCTTTGGGATATAGGCCCAATAGAAACACTGCTGGGTCAGAGGGTATGCACAGTTTGATAACTTTTTGAACATAGTATCAGTGTTCCAGTTTTCCCACATCCCCTCCAACATTCATCATTATCTTTTCCTGTCATCTTAGTCAATCTTACAGGTGTGTAGTGGTATCTCAAAGTTGTCTTAATTTGCATTTCTCTGATCAATAGTGATTTGGAGCACCTTTTCATATAACTAGAAATAGTTTTAATTGCATCATCTGAAAATTTTCTGTTCATATCCTTTGACCATTTATCGATTGGAGAGTGGCTTAAATTCTTATAAATATGAGACAATTCTTTATATATTCTAGAAATGAGGCCTTTATCAGAACCCATAAATGTAAAGATGATTTCCCAATTTATTGCTTCCCTCCTAATCTTGTCTGCATTAGTTTTGTTTGTGCAAAAACTTTTTAACTTAATATAATCAAAATTATCTATCTGATGTTCAATTAAGAGTTCCAATTCTTTTTTGGACACAAATTGCTTCCTTCTCCACAGGTCTGAGAGGTAAACTATCCTATGTTCCTCTAATTTGCTTATAATATCACTCTTTATATCTAAATCATGAACCCATTTAGATCTTATCTTAGTATGTGGTGTTAAGTGTGGGTCAAGCCCTAATTTCTTCCATACTAGTTTCCAATTTTCCCAACAGTTTTTGTCAAATAGTGAGCACTTATCCCAAAAGCTGGGGTCTTTGGGTTTATCAAAGACTAAATTGCTATAGTTATTGCCTGGTTTGTCCTGTGATCCTATCCTATTCCACTGATCGACTACTCTTTTTCTTAGCCAGTACCAAATGATTTTGATGACTGCTGCTTTATAATATAATTTTAGATCTGGCACAGCAAGGCCACCCTCATCATTCTTTTTTTTATTAATTCCCTTGCCTTTTGTTCTTCCAAAATGCTAAATATCCAATATCCGTATGCTAAAGGATGTTGGCATGTTTATAATCATTATTTTCTAATTGAGGGAGGAGAGTAGAACTTTGCTACTATTTTTTATAGACCTGTAAAATAATTTCTTGGGAGTTTGATTGGTATAGCACTAAATAAATAAATTAGTTTGGGTAGTACTGTCATTTTTATTATATTTACTCAGCCTACCCATGAGCACTTGATGTTTTTCCAATTGATTAGATATGACTTTATTTGTGTGGAAAGCGTTTTGTAGTTTAGTTTGTATAGTTCATGACTGTTTCTTGTCAGATAGATTCCCCAAAATTTTATACTATCTACAGTTATTTTGAATGGAATTTCTTTTTGTATCTCTTGCTGCTGAACTTTGTTGATAATATATAAAAATGCTGATGATTTATGTGGATATATTTTGTATCCTGCAACTTTGCTAAAGTTGTGAATTGTGACCCAGCAGTGTTTCTTTTGGGCCTATATCCCAAAGAGACCTTAGAGGAGGGAAAGGGCCCCACCTGTGCAAAAATGTTTATGGCAGCCCTTTGTGTAGTGTCTAGAAACTAGAAACTTAATGGATGCCCATCAATTGGAGAGTGGCTGAATAAATTATGGTATATGAATATTATGGAATATTATTGTTCTGTAAGAAACGACAGCAGGATGATTTCAGAGAGGCCTGGAGAGACTTGCATGAACCTGATGCTGAGTGAAGCGAGCAGAACCAGATCATTTTTCACAGCAACAACAATACTATATGATGATCAGTTCTGATGGACATGACTGTCTTCAACAATGAAATGCCTCAAACCAGTTCCAATTGTTCAGTGAAGAAGGCCATATGCACCCAGAGAGAGGGATATGAAATGTGGACCACAACATAACATTTTCATGCTCGCTATTGATGTTTGCTTGCATTGAGTTTCCTTTCTCTGATTTTTTTTCTCCTGTAGATACTATTTTTCTTGTACAACAATGATGTGTGAAAATATGTATACATATATTTGATTTGTCAAGTATTTTGACATAATTAACATGTAGTAGACTTCCTGCCATCTAGGGGAGGGGAAGGGACTGGGGGGAAAATTTATAACAGAAAGGTTTGTAAAGATTAATGCTGAGGAACTACCCATACATATGTTAGGCAAATAAAAAGCTTTAATAAAAAAATAATAAAGTTGTGAGTTGTTTCTAGTAGTTTTTTAGTTGAGTCTCTAGGGTTCTGTTCTCTAAGTATTTCATCATGTCATCTACAAAGAGTGATAATTTAGTGTCCTCATTACCTACTCTAATTCCTTTAATCTCTTTTCCTTCTCTTACTGCCAAACCTAACATTTCCAATGCAATGTTAAATAGTAATGATGACAGTGGACATCCTTGTTTCACTCCTGATCTTATTGGGAATGGGTCTAGTTTGTCTCCATTACATATGATGCTTGCTGATGGTTTTAAATAGATGATACTGATCATTTTAAGGAAAAGCCCACTTATTCCTATACTTTCTAGTGTTTTTAATAGGAATGGGTGTTGGATTTTATCGAATGCTTTTTCTGCATCTATTGAGATAATTATATGATTTTTGTTAGTTTGGTTATTAATATAATTAATTATGCTGATAGTTTTCCTAATATTGAGCCAGCCCTGCATTCCTGGTATAAATCCTACTTGGTCATAGTTCTTTATCCTGGGGATGACTTTCTGTAATCTTATTGCTAATATCTTATTTAAGATTTTTGCATCAATATTCATTAGGGAAATTGGTCTATAGTTTTCTTTCTCTGTTTTCACCCTACCTGGTTTAGCTATCAGCACCATATCTGTATCATAAAAGGAATTTGGTAGTACACCTTCTTTCCCTATTTTTTCAAATAGTTTATATAGTATTGGAATTAATTGTTCTTTGAATGTTTGGGAGAATTCACATGTAAATCCATCTGGCCCTGGAGATTTTTTCTTAGGGAGTTGATTAATAGCTTGTTCTATTTCTTTTTCTAAAATGGTGCTATTTAAATAATTTATTTCCTCTTCTGTTAACCTGGGCAATCTATATTTTTGTAGATATTCCTCCATTTCATTTAGATTATCAAATTTGTTGGAATAAAGTTGGGCAAAGTAACTCCTGATTATTGCCCTAATTTCTTCTTCATTGGTGGAAAGTTCTCCCTTATCATTTTTGAAACTAACAATTTGATTTTCCTCTTTCCTTTTTCTAATCAAATTAACTAAAGGTTTATCTATTTTGTTTTTTTTTCATAAAACCAACTTTTAGTTTTATTTATTAATTTAATAGTTTTCTTATTTTCAATTTTATTGATCTCCCCTTTTATCATCGGAATTTCCAATTTGGTATTTAATTGAGGGTTTTTAATATGCTCTTTTTCTAGCTTTTTTAATAGTAAGCCCAATTCATTGATCTTCTCTTTCTCTATTTTGTGCAAGTAAGCATCTAGAGATATAAAATTACCCCTTATTACCTCTCTGGCCTTATCCCACAAATTTTGGTATGTTATCTCATTTCATTATTGTCATTCTCCTAGATGAAATTATTGATTGTGTCTATGATTTGCTCTTTTACCCATTCATTCTTTAGAATTAGATTATTTAATTTCCAATTAAGTTTTGGTTTATTTTCTCCTGGCCTTAAATTGCATGTGATTTTTATTGCATCATGATCTGAAAAAAGATGCATTTACTATTTCTGCCTTTCTGCATTTGATTTTAAGGTTTTTATGCTCTAACACATGGTCAATTTTTGTATAGGTTCCATGAACCTCAGAGAAAAAAGTAAACTCCCTTCTGTCTCCATTCAATTTTCTCCAAAGATCTATCATACCTAACTTTTCTAACATTTTGTTGGCCTCCTTAATTTCTTTCTTATTTATTTTTTGGTTTGATTTATCTAATTCAGAGAGAGCAAGGTTGAGATCCCCCACTAGTATACTTTTGCTGTCTATTTCTTCTTGCATCTCTCTTAACTTCTCCTCTAGGAATTTGGATGCTATATAACTTGGCACATATATCTTTAGTATTGAAATTGCTTCATTATCTATGGTACCCTTAAGTAAAATATAGTTTCCTTCCTTATCTCTTTTAATTAGGTCTATCTTTGCTTTTACTTGATCTGAGATCAGGATTGCTATCCCTGCTCTTTTTTATTTACCTGAAGCATAATAGATTCTGCTCCAGCCCTTTACCTTCACTCTGTATGTATCTCTATGTTTTAGATGTGTTTCTTGTAAGCAGCATATTGTTGGATTCTGGCTTTTAATCCAGTCTGCTATCCACTTCCGCTTTATGGGAGAGTTCATCCCATTCACATTCACAGTTAAAAAAAATTAATTCTGTATTTCCTGCCATCTTATTTACCCAGTGTTATGTTTTCCTCTTTCCTTTCCCCTTTCTCCCTTCCCTCCTTTCCAGTATTTTACTTTTGATGACCACCTCCCCCAAACAGTCCTCCCCCCTTTAGATCCCCTCCCCCTTTTTTTATACCTTTCCTCTAATTCTTCTATTTTCCCTTCTATTAGTCTATCCCTTTCTTTTCCTCCTTTCCCTCCCACTTCCCCATAAGGAGGGGCAAGTTTCTCTGTGAAACCAAATGTGTCTGATATTCTTTCTTAGAGCCTTATCTGATGAGAGTAAGATTCACACAATGCTCAACACCCTGCCTTCTTTCCTTCAATTTTATTAGGTGTTTTTTTTGCCTCTTCATGAGATTTTACCTTATTTTTACCTCCTTTTTTAACCTTATTTTACCTTCTTTTCCCAGTATGATAGCCCTTTCACCTCTAGTTTCTTTTTCATATTATCAAAGTAAAATCAAATTATAACCCCTTTCTTTAAGTATACCCATAGTAGAAATATAGTTCTCAAGAGTTCTTTCCTTTTTATCTTTTTTATGCTTCTCTTGAGTTCTGTGTTTGGAAGTCAAATCTTTTGTTCAGAATTGGTCTTTTAATTAGAAATGGGTGAAATTCACCTATATCATTAAATGCCCATCTTCTTCCCTGGAAGATAATGCTCATTCTAGCTGGATAGGTTATTCTTGGCTGTAATCCAAGTTCCTTTGCTTTTCAGAATATCTGGTTCCAGACCCTTTGATCCTTTAATGTGGAAGCTGACAGATGTTGTGTGATTCTAATTACAGTTCCTCGGTATTTGAATTGTTTCTTTCTAGCTGCTTGCAATAGCTTTTCCTTGGTCCAATAGTCCTGAAATTTAGCCATGATATTCCTTGGGGTTTTAATTTTGGGGTCTCTTTCAAGAGGTGATGGATGAATTCTTTCAATGGTGATTTTGCCTTCTGATTCTACAACCTCAGGGCAGTTTTCTTTCAGGATTTCCTATAAGATAGTGTCCAGGTTCTTTTTTCATCATGGCTTTCAGGAAGTCCAATAATCCTTAGATTGTCTCTCCTAGATCTATTTTCCAGGTCTGTTGTTTTTCCTAGGACATATTTCATATTTTCTTCTATTTTTTCATTTTTTTTGTTTTTGTTTGTCTGATTCTTGAAGTCTTATTGAGTCATTCACTTCCATTTGTTCAATTCTAATTTTTAATGTATTATTTTCTTCAGTTACCTTTTTTGCTCCTTTTGTAACTGGCCAATTGAATTTTTTGGTTCATTGCAGACTTTTTCCATTTCACCAATTTTGTTTTTCAGTGAATTGGTTTCTTTTTCATATTTCTTTTGTAGAGCATTATATGTTTTTTCCATTCCTTCTTTCAATGATCTCATTTCATTTCCCCTTTTTTCATCTAACTCTCTTTTGAGATTCTTTATGCAATCTTCCAGGTAAGCCTTGTGAAATGGGGACCAGCTCATGTCTCCTTTTATGGCTTCCTCTGGAGTTGCCTTATCTTTAAGAACCTCAGGATCTGGGGTCTATTCTTCTCTCTCCATAAAAGCTGTCTATGATGAGAGTTCTTTTCTGTTTCTTACTCATTATTTAAAGTTTGGGGTCTGTTTAAAGCAGAGAAACGGCAGCCGCGATAATTTTGTCTGGGTGAATTCGGCTGATTGACTTCCAGTCCTGGGCTCTCCAGGCTAGGTTCCACATTTGCTGTGGGTTACAATCTACCTTTTACAAAAGGCAGATCTGCCAAAGCACCTGCCTGCAATCAGGGCAGAGTGGCCTGAGAGTCTTGCAGGGACTTCCCAAATGCTTAGCATCTGCCACACTCCGTCCCAGCCCTGGCTTCCTGCCCTGGCTGCCCGCTGCCGCCTGACCTTGGCAAAGTGCCCAACCCCCTGCCCGACTGAAACAGACCTACTCCGAAGCTTCTCCAAGGTAACTTCTGCTAGGAATATGTTGTAGTCCAAATATTTGTGGGTTCATTGACTTAAAAATCAGTTCAGAGGCTTAATCTGCTGTTGGTTTGAGAAGGTCAGAGGAGGACACAGAGAGTTGTGTCTTCACTCCACCATCTTGGCTCTGCCCCCCCCTTCACATTCTTAACTGTAACAATGTTAAATATTAAATCATTTGCATCCTCTAATGAGAACCCAAAATTAGCATACAAAATTTCCCCCTTGCATGTGGCTTTTCTTGCTCTGGATAAGTATTCAAAATCCCTTCACTATTATGTTTAGTTTCTCTCTCAGTACCATTTTAACTTGTCCACCTCACCTCTTTACATCTTACCTTAAATTTACTATTATCATCTTTTTTTCATTTTTCACACTCTGTGGTGCCTTTGTTCTCCTCCTTTCCCTTCTCTCATCACTGATGAATGTAGTCAGACTTTTCTCATTTATTCTATGAATTCTTTTTTTTCCCTTCTATTTTATCCCATTTTGGTCCTACCCCCATCTTTGCTTACCATTAATAGATGATCCAGATGCAAATCATCTATTGTTTTCTTTCTTGTTCAAGAGCTTTCTTTATATAAGTAAACATGTCCAATAATGGCTTGTGACTTGAGAATCTTGGAAATAAAGACTTCAATTTACCATTGCTCATTCCTTCTATCACATTCTTTCTTATCCCAAGAGAAATTTACTCATCCATAATATGCTTTTACATAAACATTTTCAGAAATTAATGTCAGTTTTTACTTTTGAAATCTTTTAAATATTTTTAAACATTTTACAACTGCTATTGTTCTCATACTTAACTCCTCTCTAGGCATATATCTTCTTTTTTGTAATTATATTTTATGCTTATCTTAGTAAATATTCTTCAATCTTATATTCTGAAATTGGCTTTAAAATATCTATTTCCATTGGGCTAGAGAATACCAAAATATAACATTTTTCCAAGGCATAGTTGAAATCTCCTTCCCTATACTATGTTTATAATTCATACAAAGAGCATCCTCTACTTAATAATTTCTTACTTTCATATTTCTCCTGGAGTATATAAAAAACAACAATTTATTTTCTCTCTTTACTGTTTATCATCCAACATAGTCTCATACAAATCTTTCTCTTTAGAACAGTTGCAGTATACATGTTAAACAAAAATCTCTGTACCCAACCATGACTGTTTCCTCATTTGCTGGTCCAGAGATTCCAAAGTCCATATAATGGAAATATTCCTTTTCATATTCAGCTTTGTTCTTGACATAAAACTTTTATTCCCTCAAATCCTTAGACATGGCCTTCTTGTCATCTGAGTTCTTAGGGCTTCCATTTTATACTCTCTTGCTTCTCTTCTTTTTTTATTGTCTCAAGCTTTCATTTTCATTAAACTTCCTCTTCTCTTTTTCTCTTTGGCTACTCCTTTCTCCTTACCTTCGTTTCTATTACTTCTTTCCTCTTCAGTTTTCCTTCTAGCATTTGTCTTTTATCTCTGGGGGATGTTATTCTGATTTTCTTGAGTCTTTCCATTGTTTTACCCAGTGATCTCCCTTTTCTTGTCTTTTTTTTATGGATTTCCAATAGAACTCTCTTCTGAACAGAGTTTCCTCATCTCATTTACTCAGTGAAATCTCCTCTCATCTTCTTCACTTTTAGAGGGCTTTTGTTTCCTGGTCATTCATAGCAATTCATTCTGATTCTCTTCACCTTTCCCCATTATCTGAAATTAGCTTCTTGATATTTTTAGTCCTAACATGAAACTCCAGGTGGCCTGCAAATACGAGGGCACATCCTAGTAAACTGCTTGCTTCATTTTGTTTCAAAGGAATATGAGGTTTGCAGAAACATGGTCTTTTTTGTCATAAAGGTAACGAGGCTGTTCATTTTTATAGAAGTACTGCTATTATTTTGCCCTCTACCCATGGAAAACTTTTGCTGACTATACATTACATTTGGAAGATTTCTTGTGCCACACTCAGTTATTTTCTATCCTATCTGACTCTTCATGTGTCCTTTTGGGATTTTCTTGGCAAAGTTATTGGAGTGGTTAGCTATTTCCTTTTCTAGCTTATTTTACAGTTGAGTAAACTGAGGCAAAAAGAGTTGATTGATTTAGCCCAGGATTACAAATATGTCTTAGGTTGGATTTGAACTCAGATATTCCTGACTTCCAGGCCTGGAACTCTATCCACTGGGCCACCTAATGATTACCATGGATATTAAGGAGTAGGCATTTTTCTTTTCCTTAATAACTATGGTGATCATTTTTAAGCCAAAATCAAGACATATAGTCTTTTCACAAATCCCTATGAAAAGTATAAATATATATGTGTATCTATATGTATATATGTAAATTATATATACATATAAATTTTACACACATACATACACACATATATACTAGATAAATTTTTTTTTTATTTTGAGACAAGATCTCCCTAGCTCAACCTGACTGGAAGTTATGTTGCTATGTATGGACCTAGCCATATGATGAGAAGCAGTAACTTGTTTCATTTTTTTCTGATTTAAGCTGGATCAATTTTCTAAGAGCTACGGAAGGGCTCACTTCTTGATTTTTTTTAGTCCCAGGTGGCTCCACTCAGGATTGATGCAGGATTTATTGAAAATACTAGATCAATGTTAGCCTTACTTTAGTTCAGAATTAAGAGATCCTCTAGAATCCGCATTCTAAGTAACAGGTTTTAAAGGCATGTGCCTGCCATCAGATCCAACTAAAAATGCACTTTTAAAAAGATGATTTCTGCTAACTGTACTTGTATATTATCTTTTCTATTTACCTCATGAAAATCAGCTCTTTTATGAAATAGATTTTGTCTGTCTTGGAGCTAGAAAATATCTTAGATATCATTTTAAACTATGGGTTACAATTCCACATGGGGTAGCATAACAGTGTGGGGGCTATGAAATTATGATTTATTATCAGTCTTTGATTTGCATACTTATTTTATATACCTATATACCCATGATCACAAGAATTTCTTGGGCAAAAAAGGGGTTACTAATGAAAATTTTAAAGAGCCCTTATTTAGACCTCATTTTTAGGTGAGACTAGAGAAATCATCAACTGTCATTAGTAGCCAGTCAATAACAAATTTGGGGCTAAGCCAGGGTTCTTTCCTCTCTGTCACATTCTTTTTCAGACTTAGCTTTATAATTTTCACTGGGATATGTACCTGCTAGTTTTACTGGGATTGTTAATACCTTGCACAATGTCTTTAACCAATCTACAATGTTTCCTTTCACTGTTTTATCCCTGAATTCTTTAGCTTTGGTCTATTAAATGGAAGCATTCTGTTTTTGTTTTCTTTCTTCCAATAATCCTGTCCCTTTTCCCCTTGGTATAGTCCACAAAATAAAAGCAACTTCTCTGAGAGAAGCATCAAATTTAATGCCAGGGATTTGGTTTACTTAAAGCACACCTTCAGTATTCATCTGAGTTTTATGAGTCAGGGCACTTTGCTTGGTGACCAGCTAGCTGCCTTCATCTTTTTGCAAAGTAGATTCTTTGAACAAATCTCTTAAGCACATATTCCTGTTTGTCTCTTTCACACATGCTATATAGGCTTTTCTCTCCTGTGATAGAAATCACTTTCTTCTCTTCTTCTCATGTTTAAAAAAAAACTGACTTTAACCTTGCCACAGTTCTATTTGTTGTTATTGTTTTTCTTGGCCTCTCCTTCCAAGTTCCTATTTGCAGCAGATATTCCATGCTGTAATCAAGGCCAAGAGAAAAAAATAGCACTCAGCACACCAAACTCCCACAATTTGTTACTTAACCTTTAGCAGTTCTACCTTCAGGTTCATGACAAATGTCCACATCAGGGTTTTACTGTCTTTCTCTCTGTTTGCCTGCTTAAATTTACTGCAATTGCTCAATCCCTTGCTGGCCTGCGTGATCTTACTGGTTTCTTCCCAATATTCTATCATCTTCGCAGGTAATGTTCATTTAGTCTATAAATTAAAGGACACAATATGTTATTGGGAAAAGGCAGCTGGATTGTCAGTGGGAATCATCTGAAAATAAGGTTAAAAATTTAGTACAAATGTACACACATACACACAGTTATAGGTATACATCTGGGTTAAAATCCTGCTTCAGACACATACTGACTAGGTGACCCTGAACAAGTCATAATCTCTTAGAGTTTTAGAAAAATATCTATGACTGACAATTTTAATGAAGATACTATCCTGTAAGAGAGTGAATTTCCTCTTTCTACAAATAATGTCCTAAATCCATTCTCTCTATATATTACAGATTTATATTCTGTCCCAAATCTAAATACTCCTTCACCTCCAAAAAATTAAGATCACATATCCCATGTCATTTCTTTATAAACAGAATGACCTCTACTTTTAATTCATTTCTTCAGTTTTTCTACTTCTTTGTCCCTCTGTTTAGGTTTAATCTCCCACTCCCTTCTTGTCCCTCTTCCCTTCCCTACTTCTTTCTCCCTCTGCCTGTCCCTGTCCCTCTCCCTTCCTCTTTCTCCCTCCCCCTCCCTCCCTCTCCCTTCCCCTCCTTCTCCCTCCTTCCTTCTCCCTCCTTCTCCTTCTCCCTCCTTCTCTCTCTCCTTCCCTCTCCCTTCTTCTTCCTCTCCTTTCCTCTTCTTCCTCCCTCTCTTTTCCTCTCCCTCCTCCTTCTCCCTCTCCCTCCTTCTCCCTTTCTCTTCCTCTATCTCCCTCCTTCTCCCTTTCTCTCCCTCTCTCTCCCTCCTTCTCCCTCTCCTTCCTTTTCTTTCTCTCCCTCTTTCCCTCCCTCTCCCTCCATCCTTCTCCTTCTCCTTCCCTCTTTCTCCCTCTCTTTTCCTCTCTCTCTCTCTCCTCTCTCTCTCATTTCTGCAGATGTTTTTCTTCTCTTACTTTTCTTTTAAGCAACACTGCCCGGTTTTCTTTCCTTTGCATAAGTGCTCTTTCTCTTCTCTATGTGGTTTTCTTCCTGTACCACTTATTCATCCTGAGTTACTTTGTTTTCCTTCTTTTTTCCCTGCTATGACCTGAAATCCATCTTCATTTCCCCACTTGTAGTCCCAAAGTACCTTTTAATGCCTTCCCTTTCTCATAGAACCCCAGGTGGCTTTCTTTTATTTTTAGCAGCTGTTAAAATCATAGTTGTTTCATTTTCCTGCCTTTCACTGGCTCAGCTGTGCCTCCCTCCCTTTTTTACTGTGAAATGGGTGTGGGCAGTTTTGGTAAATGTGTACTCCTTGCCACAGAGGTTATATACCATCCCTTTTGCAAGCAGGGGTTGCCATGTCCTTGTTCCATACAGAAAACTTTGCTCTCAATTACATGCTGTACCCAGATGATTTCTGGAAGCATTATAAATAACCTGTATTTGGCTATTCCCTATACCAGCTAAAATGACTGGCCCTAAGTGGAAAAGCACTTAGCAGGTGGCTAACACCATACGCTTCCTTATCTTACCATAATTCTGTTTCACACTTCTATTCTCCAATCCAAATATTAAAATTCTCAGAAATTTTGCCTGAAACTGTTAATAACTCTCTTTAAACAGGCCACAATATTTCCTTGGTTTGAAGCTACCAGGATAGTAAGTAGGAAATAGAGGATATGCCATAGGAAAATCAGTGATAGGAAATGAAGATGTTTCTGCTGGAATAGAAAAGATTTACAGAAAACTTTATATGTCTTCAAGTATTAAAAGCACTACTATGTGCAAGAGTTGTTCTCCTTGGCTCACTGTACAAACAGTGCAAGAAACAGAGAAACAGATTCTTGTTCAATATAAGAAATTATTTCTTAATGATGATAGCTTTTGGACTAACTTACCTCTGAAGGGTCCTTCCAAAAAGACTTTTTTTCATTCCTAAAGAGAATAAAGCATCTTTAACCTTGGCCTGATCTCTATGGGAGATCACACCAAAGTTCTTCCAGCAAGTATAGTTTTCCCCCAACTCCCAAAATCAAAATAATCCCAGTTTATTTGATAATCCCATATAAATTTCTTTGTCCTATCAAGTGTAAAAACACATTAAGTTATTTGCTCACAAGCATGTGAATTATCACAGAAATATCTCATGATTTTAGCTCCTATTGGATTATCAAGATCACCATCTATTATTTTGATAGACTCAGTCTCATTTAGCCTGTTCTCAAGATGACTGTTTCCAATGATCCTCCTGCTGTCTTCCCCAAAATTGGCTATTTTTTGCCTTCTGTCATTCTTTTTTTTTATTAATTTTGGTGAGGCAATTGGAATTAAGTGACTTGCTCAGGGTCACATAGCTAGGAAGTGTTAAGTAACTGAGACATAATTTAATTCAGGTCCTCCTGACTCCAGGGTTGGTACTCTATCCACTGTGCCATCTATCTGCCCCATTTTTGTCATTTTTACAGAAAGTAAAACTGAAATCTTAGTAGCATCTGTCTTTTTCTCCTTTCATAATGATCCATCTGCTCTAACATCTTCAACTAATTGGGGTATTTCTCTTTTTTTGTTTTTGGTTCTGCTTGAATTATATCAAGTCATAGCAAAGGTAAAAGCAAATGAAACTCTTGATTAGGGTGCAAACTAGAAGAGTGAAGAAAAAGTTATAAAAGGTGGATCTGTTGTTTTAAGTGCTGCCATACTTCTATCTTCCTTCAAGTCTTAGCTAAAATCCCACTTTCTATCAAAAGTCTTTCCTGACCTTTTAAAGTCTGGTGCCTTTTCTCTGTTTATGGGATGATTTCCAAATTATCCTGTATATGGATTGCTTATACATAATAGTTTATATGTTGGGTTTCCCATTAGACTGTGAGGTCCTGGATAGCAGGGGCTATTTTTGCCTGTCTTTGTATTTCCAGCATTTGCACATAGTAAACTCTTAATAAATGTTTATTGACTGAGTGATTAGGATAGTGGAAGAAGGAGAGCGTACAATTTTATATTCTTGCTTTATGGGAAAAAAAAACAACCAGTTATATTGCTTGTTTTTGGCCACAGTATAGTCTCTCTCCTTATCTTCTTTCTCCTTATCCTGACCTGAACTCTTCCAGCAAATTCTGTAGTCCCCTTCCTTCTAATGCTTTCTAATTCCATGCAATCATTTCTCCCACAGAAAGAGCTCTCTTGATATTTGTAACAATTCTGTCTGATAGTTAGGCACCTATTATTATTATTCCCATTTTTAGATGGCTAACTTGAGGCACACAATGCCTTCTCTATGGTCATATGACTAATTTATGGTAGATTAAATATTAGCTTCTGAATTTCTTAAAATACATTTATCCACTATACAATACTGCCTGAATAAAACAGCGAATTCTTTATCACACATGGGATACTCTACCCCCTTCCGAATATTCATTCATTCTGAAACAAGAATTCCTTTAGACATATTTCAAGGGATAAGTCAAATTATGAGATATTGACCACTAGAACTACTGAATTGTGGAATCAATGAAAAACTGAAGGGACAATTTAGCTTTGATCCTATGAGAGCATGCTCCCTTTTTTTCCCTTTAAAATTCTTTTCCTCTTTATTTATCTTCATTTTCTAATCTGCCCTTGAATGATTCCCTTGTCTATTTCATACTGCCTTCCCTGTTGGATCCTATAATTCCTTTCTTCTTTCAGAGCAGGAAAACCTCTTGCTGATTTCCTTTGGTTTAACTCTCTGCAGCTTAAAAGGATGGTTGGCTGCCTTTCTCCTTTGTAGTTGGTGAAGTTTATTGTTTAAAACAAGGGTTTTGACAAAGAAATCTCAGCAGGTCATACAACACCTTAATCTCCATACCTATACAGAGTTTCAAGTGACCTAGAATAAGAGAAAGCCATGTTGTAAAGACCTGGAATGGGTATTCTATGGCTTTATTTTTTTTAATCTCATTTTCTACTGGGAAAAATGAAATTCCTGATTTTAGTAACTGATTTACAAGTTACTAATCATAAACATTTGCACGCCATGTCTGACTTTGGCTTTTCATCTTATACAATATTTGTTTTTGCCTCATTTATTTTTCTTGCCCTTTAGTTGACCCTGTTTTTTTTAATCTTTATTTTTCTTTTGTTCCCTTTCCTATGTATTTCATGGTTTCACATACCTTTGAAATTGTTTTATCACCTGAAATTATCTTTAAAAATCTTTGTTTTAAAAAAAAATTGGACATTGGTCCCAATAAGTAATAGTGAATTGGTTAGGTTTTTGGCCAACATACATTTAAGTTACATTTCCTCCTGCTGCTCATATCCCCAGCTTGTACCCACTGAGGACTGCTGTGAATCTAAAAATATCCCGGTTGCCTAAGCACTCCCAGTCCTTCCAAGGGAATCCCAATATGTTCACATACACTTTGTTCCATTTTCATTTCCAAGATCACAGTGAATGAACAGTGAATGTTCAGGATGGAACTGAGAACAATTTATACAACAATAATATTGTAAAAAACCATCAACCTTGAATGATTCTAGACATCTGATCAACACAGTGACAAACCATAATCCAAGGAGATTTAAATAATGAAACAGGCTGCCTACTTCATATAGATATGAGAGATTCGTTGTTGTTGTTATTGTTTGTCCTTTATTCTCAAAGGATCAGGGATGTGTTGTCATGACAGGCAAGTGAATTGGATTTAAGGGAGGGAAAAACTGTGCAAAGTCACCAAACCTATTTTTTTCTTCTAGAGCCATCTGGGTCCAGTGGCAAGATATAGATCAGGATGACTGAAGACTAGATACATATTAGAAATTAAGAGTGCAAATTAAGGCACACTTTATTTTGTGGACATTGCCAACCAATGAGGGAACTTGTTTTGCTAACTATACATTCTTGTAATAGAAACTTTATTTTTCTTGCTTTATCAAGGTGCTGGTAATGAAGAAGGTAGAGAGGAGAGAATGCAGAATTGAAAATAAAATAAAATTGATTTTTAAAACATTTTCACTCACACTAGGTTTTATACACATGATTAAATCTAATAAATTATAAACTCTGTATTTTTCCACTTTGTCCCCATTTCACAAACCTTTTTTTATAATTTTTTATTAAAACTTTTTATTTGCAAAACATATGTATGGGTAATTCTTCAACATTGACCCTTACAAAGCTTTCTGTTACAAATTTTCCCCCCTAGTCCCCACAGCTCCTCTAGATGGCAAGAAATCCACTGCATGTTAATTATGTTAGAATACTTGATAAATCGAATATATGTATACATATTTCCACTTATCTTGTTGTGCATGAAAAATCGTATCTACAAGAAAAAAAATCTGAGAAAGGAAACACAATGCAAGCAAACATCCATAGAGATCATGAAAGTGTTATGTTGTAGTCCACATTTCATATCCCTCTCTCTGGGTGTATATGGCTTTCTTCACTGAACAATTGGAGCTGGTTTGAATCACATCATTGTTGAAGAGAACCATGTCCATCAGAATTGATCATCATATAGTCTTGTTGTTGCTGTGTATAATGATCTCCTGGTTCTACTCATTTCACTCAGCATCAGTCCATGCAAGTCTCTCCAGGCCTCTCTGAAATCGTCCTGCTGGTCATTTCTCACAGAACAATAATATTCCATAACATTCATATACCATAATTTATTCAGCCATTCTCCAATTGATGGGCATCCTTTCAATTTCCAGTTTCTTGCCACTACAAAAAGGGCTGCCACAAACATTTTTGCACATGTGGGTCTCTTTCCCTCCTTTAAGATCTCTTTGGGATATAGGCCCAGTAGAAACACTGCTGGGTCAAAGGGTATGCATAGTTTGATCACTTTTTGAGCAGAGTTCCAAATTGCTCTCCAGAATGGCTGGATCCATTCACAGTTCCACCAACAATGTATCAGTGTCCCAGTTTTCCCACATCCCCGCCAACATTTGTCATTATCATTTCCTGTCATTTTAGCCAATCTGACAGGTGCATTTCACAAACCTTTATCCTGCTTCTTTTCAGCTTTTAAAAAACTGTCTCTTCTCTTATTATATTGTAAGCTTCTTCAGAACAAAGACTTACCTTTATTTCTGTTTGTATTTGTATTCCTAGCACTAGCATAGTGCCTGGAATATACTAACAATTAATAAATGCTCATTGACTGCCTGACTAGATGTGGATTGTTATCTACATTTTTTCTTTCCCACAGTAAAGGGTTAATATCAAATGCATTGGAAGTAAATTTTTTAAAAATTTTCTCCCATTGCTACATGTGTAGTTCCTTGGTAGTAAGAATGTATCTGATTCCTATACAAATCTATTCATTTTGCTCAATTATCTTAGAAAAACATTGATAGACTTGCAGAAAATAATGAAGTGCAAAATGAACAAAACCAAAAGAACACTGTACATGGCACAGCTTTTTAAACTTGGTTCATGACCTCATATGGGGTCTTGTAACTGAATATGGGGGTTGTAAAATATTTATTTATTATTAGTAAATGTTTGATTTGCCTACTTAACTTATATATCTCTATACCTAGGGTCATGTAAAAAAAAAATTAGGTGAAATAAAGTCATGAATGGAAAAAGCTTTAAGAAGCACTTGAATATAGTAAGAGCACTATTGATTTAAGAACAACAACTTTGAGCAACTACATCACTTTTGATTAATATAAATATCTAAATTAACTACAAAGCATGTATAAAAGAATATGCTGTCTGCATACAAAGAAACGACTGATAGAATAGGAGTATGCATAGAATGGTTTTACACACACACACACACATATATATATATATATATATATATATATATATATACTTGCATCTAATGGTAGTCATTTCTAGGATGGAGATAAGAGAAAGAAAAAAGGGGAAATCTGTATGATAATTTTATTATATATTTAAAAGAAATAGCAAGTTATATATAACAGATTTGCTGTCATGTACAATTATCTTTTTTATTATACTCTTATAGAAAGATTAATTTTATTCCATAAGTTAAAAATTAATAACAATTTTTTAAAATATCAAAAGAAAAAAAGCAAGTTTGTCCATTATTATACAAGTTCTCATATCACTGAACTCAACTGACCTTTTGAGTTTGGTCCTCTGTGCCCATACAGAAACAACAAATTGTAGTAGATAAAATGCCATCCTTCTACTCAGAAAGATATGGATTCAAGTCCAGTCTCTGTTCACTTGATTTCTCAGTGCTCCTAGACAAATTTAAATTGCTCAACAGTTGCTAATTTATAACGATAGAGGGAATTTCCTCACTGGGAGTTCATAGCAATGCAATCTCAGGTCCAGATTAAATCTGTCAGATAAAGTGTGTGTTAATCTTTTTTCTAAAAGGGAAAATACTCAAATGCAACTCTGACCTAGGACCTCCCAGACCTAAGGTTCACATGGGCCATATTTGATCCTAACTCAGAAATGAATAGTTTTTCTCTCTTTGACTCATTGCCCCCACTTGGATTACTCCAAGAAAACCTCCAGATATACTAATGTCTAATGCCTATTGCTCATGCCTACTTGGTTGGTGACCTGATCTGCCAAGCATTCAATACTACTGCAGAAAGCATAACAGTGATGGGCTAGTGTTTGAATGCCAAAAATACTTTTGCCTAAATGACTATTTTATGGAGCTCTTATACAAGGCAAGTGCTCACATGGAGGTCAGAAGAAGCTACACAAGGACACTCTCAAGGTCTTTCTGAAGAACTTTGGAATTGATTGTGAGACATGAGAGACAATGTCATAGGACCACTCAGCACTGGTGTCCACATCAAAGAAGGTACTCTATGACTAAAGCAGAATTGCAGCAACTCAAAAGAAATGTGAGACTTGAAAATTTAGACATCTTCACTCTAAATATTCATGTGGACTATTTGTGCCTGATCTGTGATAGACTTCCAAGGTCACATTAGTATAATCAGTCACAGTTCAACACACTGTACCTTAACCCCAACATACTGATGTCATTTTGCAACTCTTCAAGAATGAAGAACAACAAAGCATACTTGGATAACAGGTAAGAGCCTGATCTAAGGCCATAAACAAATAGGAAAGAAGATATTCAAAGTAAAAACAAGCAACAATTGCACAAAGAAATATAAAGGGGAAAATAAGAAAGGAAATATTTTCCTTATCAGAGGGATTTAGTCTCAGAAGAGCTCCCAAATTGTATGGGCCTTTGTATTTATAATTGCTGAAATTCAATACTCCTCCTCAAGTGAAAAAAATAAAATTTGAAGATATAATAGGAAACTAGGTGGTATAAGGGGCATCTTGGTGGTTCAGTGAATAGAGTGCCAGTCTTGGAGTCAGGAAAATTCATTTTCTTCAAATTCAAATCTGACTCGTACTAGCTTTTCAACCCTGGGCAAATCTCTTAATCCTGTTTGCCTCAGTTTTTTCATCTGTAAAAATGAGCTTGAGAGAAAAATGACAAATCATTCCAGTAATTTTGTCAAGAAAACCCTAAATGGGGTTATAAAGAATCAGACATAACTACAAATCAACCCAATAATGAGGTAAGGTAGATATAGTATTGATCTTAGAAACAGAAAGACCTAAGTTTGAATTCTTCAGATACTTAATAACCATGTAACCCCAGGCAAACCACTTAATATCCCTGCACTGCATTCAGTTTCTTCATCTGTAAAAATCAGGGGATTGGACTTAATGATCCCTTTCATTTCTAAATTTATGATTCTGTAATTGGGAGCTTCTGGTGTGTACTGAGCACTGAAATGACATAGTTAATACTGAGCTTTAAGAATATACACTTTGGCCATTATGGGGAGGGTAGATTGGAGAGAGGTGTGACCAATTAAAGCCGCTCTGTATAGTTCAAGTGAAAGCTGAGAAAAGCATTAACTAGAACTTGGGAAGTGGTGATGTGATGGGGAAAATGTATATGAATAAAAGAGATGTTGAGATAGGATTGATTAGACTAGATAACTGACAAGATATGGAGAGAGGGAGCAATTAAGGATAACTTCATGAGATCCACATGAAAACCCCCATGAAATACATATGCCTAGAAGTTTGGTGGTGCTCTTGACAGAAATAGGGAAGTTCAAAAGAGGTGTGAATCTGGGGAAAAAATAATGAGTTCCGTTTTGGATATGTTGACTTTAAGATGCCTATGTAATATTTAGTATAAATCTCCATTAGACAGTTGATGGAGTCAGGTTGGATCTCAGGAGAGAGACTAAAGAGTGATATATTTATCTGGTCATCTTCTTGTAGGGATGATAATTGAACCCCCTGGGAGCTCTCTACCAAGTGAGAGAATGCAGAGAGAGAAAAGGAGGCCTCAGGACAGAGCCTTGGGGGACACCCACAGTTTGTGGTCCTGATATGGACAATGATCCAAAACAGGAAACTGAGGAGTAGTCAAGTATTGGGAGGATGAGGAGAGACTATGTCACAAAAATCCAGGAAAAACTACTATGGAAGAAAAAGTAGTCAATAGTGTTGTGATCTATACAGGAGTAAAGAAGGTTGAGGATTGAAAAAAAAGCCATCAGATTTGGCTATTAAGGGATCATTAGTAACTTTGGAGAGGGCTGACTCAGATGAGTGATATATTCAGATGCCAGGTTTAAAGGGGTTGAGAAGTGAAGGGTAGAAAACAAAGTGCGGATAGCAAATGGAGACTGCTTTTTTCTAGGATTTTGATTCTGTAAGGAGAGGTCTAGAATGCTAGAACAGAGGGTATGCTTGTATATAGCGAGCATGTTTTAAGCTGAGGGAAGAGCTAGATGCAGTATGTTGCTGAAGCTGGCTCCTATGGCTTGCAAGGGCCAGATGTTAAATTTTCAGCACGAGCATGTAAACCTTGGAAATCAGCAAATGCTACAAATCAGGGCTTGATTTATTGTTTTGTTGATTATCTAGACTTAAGAAAGTGATAGAGAATATGGTAATAATGCAGGTTAAGTGTAAAGCTTAAAGATTTAAACTTAAACATTATACTTAAAAGTGGTTTTTTTGTTTGTTTTGCTAAGGCAATTGGGATTAAGTGACTTGCCCAGGGTCATACAACCAGGAAGTGTTAAGTGTCTGAGAACAGACTTGAACTCAGGTCCTCCTGACTTCAGAGCTGGTGCTCTATCCACTGCACCACCTAGCTGCTCCTTAAAAGTGTTTTATGTCTACTTTTTTCCCCATAAGTATTGGTTTGTCATCATACCTCTGCATGAATTAGTTTGTAGACAGCAGGGGATGAGTTAGTATAAAAGGAGAAATTGAAGAGTAGTGAGAGAGACAGGCAGAGAGGCAGATGGAGACAGAAACAGACATTAAAACATGCATAGGATAAGCAGGAACACTTCAGTGAGTTGTACTATAATTCTGAGATAAAGGCTTGATCAAACTGATTATTTTTCTTTTGACTATTCATTGCAGTATAAGCAAGTCACTTCCATCTTTTAAATTAGAAAATACCTAGTATAGGGGCAGCTAGGTGGCGCAGTGGATAGAGCACCAGCCCTGAAGTCAGGAGGACCTGAGTTCAAATCTGGTCTCAGACATGTAACAGCTGTGTGACCCTGGGCAAGTCACTTCACCCCAATTGCCTCAGCAAAAAAGAAAAAAAAAATACCTAGTATAAACCTGAATTTTAGGTAGAAAATTATCCCCATATTACTTCTCTTACTGTAGATATTTAAATTACATAATGAACAATAGCAATAATAAAATTAATGATACTTTTGAAGAAAGTTCACAAAATGCTATGCTAATCTATCTTCATTAGTATTTGTTCTGTTTATGTTAAAACAGTGACAGCTAGATAGCATATCAGATAAGTGTCAAACCTGGAGACCTGAAGACTAATCTCCCTGATTTCAAATCTGACCTCAGACACTGGATTACTCCTGGGCAAGTCACTCAACCCTGTCTGCCTCAGTTTCATCATCTGTAAAATGCTGTGGAGAAGGAAATAGCAAATCACTCCAGTATCTTTGACAAGAAAATCCCAAATGGGTCGCGAGTCAGACACTAACAGAAGCAAGTGAACAACAATAAACACCACCACCAATGCCATGATGTTCAGTCTTTAGTCGTACTGTATCTATTCTGCTTAATTTAAAACATCTAACCTACTTGCTATTTTTTATAGCTATCCAAGAACAGAATGTTCATATTTGATTCATTAATGCAGTGAAAGTAGTATGAATATGTTTCCCTCATGGGACATATCAGACATTTGCAGTACAACAAGTAATGAAATGCTTTATATTGCCTTCTCCCCAGGTACTTCATTCACCTTTGCCTTTCTTTTTTACTGTCACTATAAGCAAGTTTTTCAGATGGGAGGAATGGGTCATAATCTTAATTCGTCATTTGATATATTTTGCAATGTTCTGTGCCACAGATAATGCAATTGCTGCTGCTGCCTCCTTCCTCAAATTCTCCCCTCCTCTCTCCCTGCCCCAAAATTGTTTTGGTAAAAAAAAAAAAAAAACTATTTGAGAGAATCAGACATTGATTCAGCAGTTAGTGTAAAGCCACTTAAAACATGCATCCCAATTGTTGCTTAATGATACCAATTTAAATGATTTAAACCTTGTGGTACTCTACATTAGGAGACTCAAAAGATAATGCTAAAAAAAGCAGAGCAGCCAGGGTTATTTTTTATGACTTCTTTCAATCATTTAAATTATCTGTAACCTTGTTGGGATATTGATCATTAACTTTCTGGAGCCCGCCGGTCTGAGTGACTATCACTTAACTTGGGAGTAGAGGCAGAAAATCCACACACAGGTTATAAAATATCAAAGTTTGATATCCATTTTTTCAGGATATATGATTTTCCAGACCTCTATACCTACATTTTAAATGTTTAGTTAGATTCTACTCTTTCCGCCTTCCCAAAAATATTTACAGAGAGAAGGTAACTTGTTTTATAGAAGATACAACATCTTTTAGTTATCTTGCTTTCCAAAATGCAACTGCAATTTAATTCACAAGAATATTGAACTGAACAAGAGGATTTCTGTCTGTATCTCCCTCTGTCTGTCTCCTTCTCTCTCTCATTAATGGAAAAGAAGACAACAAAGAATGTGACATTATTAAACAATTTGAAGTATGGTAAAGTACCCTAAAGAGGAATATCTCTCCTATGACTTTGTATTTTTCAGAATTTGAATAATTTTTGTCTTCAAAGAATCTTTGAGGATGTGTGGTGCATATTCAGTTCATTCCACTTTCCTGCCAGTGCCTTTCTATCCAAACAGAAGGAAGAATAGATCAGCAGCTCCTGAAAGCTGTGCTGCTCCCGGAAGAGAAGGATAACTACTCTCCCTCTGTGAACTTGTATACCCAGCTGAGGAACCATAGGGGTAGAACCATAGCAAGGATTTTCCCAGCTGTGCTCTGCAAGACTGAAGATCCCAATTGTCCTACAGCCATAGGGCCTTTTCAAGTTTGAGAAACCTGGAGAGCAGATGGCTATAGTACCTTGGGGATAAAAGTTTAAAAAAAAAAAAGAAAGAAAGAAAGAGAAAGAAAAAGAAAGAAAGAAAGAAAGAAAGAAAGAAAGAAAGAAAGAAAGAAAGAAAGAAAGAAAGAAAGAAAGAAAGAAAGAAAGAAAGAAAGCACTCAGATAATTTTTTTCCTCACTTATTGGATCACTTTCCTAAGAACACAGAGGAAATTCTTCTTAGGCATTTCTAGCCAAACCTCCTTGTGATATATGTGCTAGGTGACAAGTAGAATGGGTAAGAACAGAACTCAAGAAGTTGAATTGGGAAAACATTAAAAAAAAATCCTCCCTCTGAGTAACAAATATTAAGTTGTCATATGCCATAACTTGTAAGTTGTGCATAGTAGATTTGCGATTTCATGTACAATTATCTTTTATTTTACTATATTATGGAAATACTTGCTTTATTCTATAAATTAAAAACAAACTAAAAAAGATTAAGCTGTCTTCCCTCAGATAACAAGTTGCTTAATATTTTTAATCTTCAAAATTCTCTATTTTAGCTCTGGAGATACTTCTTTCACTGAAACAATTCATATCTCCCCACATTCCTTGAACAGATGATTTCATAAGTTATTTCAATGACAATAAAACTTGCATATCATTAATTTTCATGCTTACTAAAGTAGGATTTTAGAATTTTGGAGCTTAGAGGTTACCTATCTGGAGTAGGCACTGTATTTCACATTGGAATAAACTGAAACTCAAAGAAAAGTAATTTGTCCAAGGTCACTTACTGAATCATTGGCAATACCAGAAGTAGGACTTAACCTTTCTGATTCTCAGTTCAGAGTTTTTTTGAGACAAGGTTTTTGTGGAGCAACTAGAATAGATGTTTGGTTTGTTTTCCAAAATTCCCCAGGTTAATCAATAATCAATAAGCACTTCTTTTGTGTCCAACAAGGTGCTAGTTGCTGGACATATATATATATATATATATACACACATATATATGAATATATACCACATACATGTAAGGTGAATAAATGCAAACATACACAATGTACTTAATAATAAGATGATTTTGGAGAGCACTAGCATTAGGAGTGTGGAGTGGAAATCAGGAAACAGCTTCCAGTGGTTGAGCTGTGTCTTTTAAAAAAATTTTTTTTAAAATGTATTTTTATTTCACCAGTTACATGTTTACATTTGCTTTTAAAACTTTTTGAGTTCCACATTTTCTCCCTTCCTTCCCACCCACACTCCCTTTAAGAAGGTACATGTGAAGTTATACAAAATCTTTCCACAAAAGTCATGTTGTAAAAGAAAACCATAATTCCCTTCCCCCAAAAAAACTCAAGAAAAATAAAGTAAAATTTTAAAAAAAAGAATATGTTTCAATCTGTATATAGACACAGTCAGTTCCTCTCTGGTTATAGATAGCATCATGGATCACTATATTGATGAGAATAGCAAAGTTATTCACAGATGATCATTCCACAAGATTGCTATTACTTTGTACACAGTATATTTCACTTTGCTTGAGTTCTACTTTCCAGATTTTTCTGAGAGTATCCTCATCATTTCTTATACAACAATAATCTATCATTATCACATATCACAACTTATTCATCCATTCCTCAATTGATGGGCATCCTCTCAATTTCCATTTCTTTACCCTAAGAAGAGAATTGACCTGTGTCTTAAAGGATATTATCATCAACTGAAATTCAGTGCATGTTAACTTCTATTAACCTTAGAACACAAATTTAATGGAACCTAAAGTTTAATTGCCCATATAGGGGAAAAAAAGAGACTCTATACTTAGGATATACATCATTAATATCATAGGATTCTGAATTTAAAAGGACCTAACAGACTATCTAGTTATTAACAATTTTACTTTACAGATTAATAAATTGGTCTAGTAATATTAAATGACTTGTCGAAGGTTATCTAGGGAATAAGTAGACAAATGGGACTGGATCTGAGGTCTTCTGACTCTGAAGTTATTCTTCTTTCTACTGCTCTACCCTCAAAGAATCCCAGAATTTATAAGTCGGAAGGCATGTCAGAAATCATCTTTTTTTGACCAGTATTTAGAAAAATTATCCCTCCCTTACACTATCTAACAAGTGGTGATTGTCCAGGTTTTGCTTACCTCAAAAAAGAAGAAAAGCCCACCACTTTCTGAGACAGCCTATTCCACTTTTGCTTCGCTCTAATTGTTAAGAAAGTTTCCTGACACCAAGAATAATTAGCTTTTTTGCCATTTTTACCTGTTGTTATTATTTATAAGCAGACAGAATGTTTTGAATTTCTCATGACAGTCTTTCAAGTACTTGAAGACATGTATAATGTTCTCCTAAATCTTTTCTTTAAACTAAATATCCGCAGTTTCTTCAGGTCTTCCTCATATATTTGAAATTCAGCACAAAAAAAAATAGGAAAAATAGAAAGGATAAATCCCTAGGCAGCATAAATTTTAAGAGATAAGAATCACTGAGAAATTGTGGGATCTTTGTTTATTTGTTTACAAAAAGTATAGATGTCTAGATGCAAACTTCAGATACTATCTGGAGACAAAGTTCTAGAGTAGGTGATTTATTGAAATGATTGGAAGTCTTGTGAATATTTTTAGAGATGTTATTTTCTAGATTAATAGGCTAAATGAATAACATCCAGGAGCCTTCAACTTCATAAAAAAGTATTATTGACAGGAAATTTCTTTAAATGAATGATTATTGATATCTTTTTGCTAATTGTCTATGAAGATACTTTTCACCTACTATGAACTCAATTTCATTTAATTCCACTAACCTTTATTTAGCAGCTACTATGTGCATATACTTTTCAAGTATATTCAGTTGCAGGATTATAGTATTATAGGCAGAGCTAGAAGACATCAAGTCCAATTTTCCCATTTTATCAATGGTTACACAGAGCTGATTTTTGTATTTGGGTTCTCTGATTCTAAACCTTATGGAAGGAGCCCTCAGCTCCAATTGTGTGAACATGGGAAAATGTATTAATCTTCATTAATTAGTTTTGTTATCTGTAAGATTACACCTGATTGGCGTGGTTGATAGACTCAGTCAGTCAAAAACCATTGATTAAGTACCTCCTGTACACCAAATACTGTGTTAATAGTTGAGGACATCATTGGACAACAGGTTCAAGGGCTCAGAGATGGGAGATGGAGCATTATAGCCTAAGGAATGGAAATTCAGTTTGTTTGAACTATGATAAGAATGAAAGGGAGTGTGATGTATTTTAAATGTCGACAAGAGGTTTTTTTGTTTGTTTGATCGAAAAAGTGATAGAAAGTTATTTGTGTTGATTGAGTTAGAGAATAATATGATCAGACCTGTTTTAGAAAAATCATTATATCAGAAAACAAAAATCCATAATCAGATTCTAACCCTTAGAAGTTGTGTAACAAAGGACAAGGCACATAATGATAATTCACCTTTACTTAGTCATTTAAGGTTTGCAACATATTTTTCTCCTCTGCAATGTAGATAGTGTAGTTATTGTTATCACTGTTTTACAATGCAAGTTACTTTTCCAAGATCACACAGCTAGTCTGGAAGGCAGAACCAGACTAGAACTTCTTCCTCTATAGCATGTCCTCTTAACGTTGAAGAGTTTAATTTTTCACATCTGTTAAGTAGAGATATATTTACATCCCCCACCAATTTCATGTGGTGATCAGAGGGAAAAAATTTGTAAAAACGAACTGATAGGGGCAGCTAGGTGGTGCAGTGGATAGAGCACCAGCCCTGGTCAGGAGGACCTGAGTTCAAATTTGTTCTTAGACACTTAACATTCCCCAGCTGTGTGACCCTGGGCAAGTCACTTAACCTCAATTGCCTCAGCAAAAAGCAAAAACAAACAAACAAAAAAAGAACTGATAAGTAGAAATATGTATAGAAAGAGTTTACATATATATACATATTTGTATATAATGTATAGCCATCTTCAGAATGGAGGAGAAGGGAAAAAAAGAAATTTACATGATAACTTCATTATATATTTAAAAGGAATAATAAGTTGTACATGGTAGATTTGCAGTTTCATGTGAAATCATCTTTTTTACTCTATTGTTATAAAAATGCTTTTAAATTAAAAATAAAATAAATACAAATAAAACCCATTTTTAAATTACTAGTTACAAAAGAGTTAATTGATTTATATCTAAGGAAAGAGTTTCCATATTGGGCTGTTCCCATATAAGTTGAGACCTTAAAAAGAAAATTTTTACTTGTGTTCTGGTATGATGGTAAGAAACCATCTGGAGACCACGTTCTGGGAAGGACACTGATTAACAGGAGTATGTTTAGAGAGTGATAAACAAAATGGTGAAAGCCCTTGAGATAATGTCATATGAGAATCAGTAGAAGGAGTTGGGAATGTTTTGGAAGAGAAAACTAAATGGAGATTGTTACCTGCCTTCAGGTATCTTGTGGACATGGAATTTGATTTATTTTGCTTAACTTAAGACATATAACTAGAAGCAGTGGGTAAAAGTTGTAAGTGATAGCTTTAGGCTTAATGTAAGGAAAAATTCCTAACAATTAGTAGTCTCTAAAAGCAAAACAGGTTGTTTTAGAGGCAGTAGTTGTTCTCATTTGTGTTCTTTAAATAAAAATCAGAAGATTATTTTTCTAGTTTATTGTAGAAGGAAATATTCTTCAGGAATGGACTGAAGTCTTTTCTAACTCTGAGTTTCTGCAACTTAATGGCTTAGCTGTCAGTGATTTAGGGGTTTTGCAGCATCTATCTATTCTGTTCAATTCAACAAACAATTAAATATTTGTTGTGTTCAAGGCACTGTAATAGGTTCTAAGTCCCTGCCTTCAAGGAGATTCTCCTGTATTACATTTACACAAATAATTACTGAGTAAGTACAAAATAATTTCAATTACTTATGAAGTAAAGGGTGAATGATTATTTGTCAGGTATTTTAAAGAGGAGCTTCTTTTTCAGGTATGAATTAGACTAGATAGTTCCTGATGCTCTTTTGGCTCCAAAGTCCTAGGATTGTTTAATTCTATTAAGATGTGGAAAGTGCCCATCATAGGCATAGGCAATAGATAGAATTCAAAGCTTTGAATATGATATTAAAGACCATTTGTCAAGAATATAGAGCATGAGAGAGGAATAATATGAGATAAAAATGGAAAGATAGGTGTTAGTCAACTTTAAGGGCCTGGCTGAAGAGTTTGTATTTTCTCTACAGGCAGTAGGGAGCCAATGAAGACTTAAGCAGGAAAATAATACCATCAGATTTTCATCTGAATGGAAGATGATAAGGAAAAGGGGGGGTGGTGATTAAAGGCACTGTAAGTTAGGGGGGTGTTATAATAGCTCATGCTCAAGATAAGAATTTGAATTAGAATGGGAGTTATGTGAGTGAAAAGAAAGGAATGAATGGGGGAGATGTTGTAGAAGTAGAATTAATAAAACTCAGCCTCATGATGTGATATGAGAGTTGGAGTAAAGAAAAAGAAAAAGTTAAGATGCTGAACTTAGGTATCTAGAAGAAGAATAGTTCCTTGACAGTGATAGTGAATGTGAAAGAAAGCTTGGGTTCATAAAAGATGATAAATGTATTCTATTTTGGACATGTGGAGTTTCAATGAACCAGCCCAGAGCCCTCTGGGGCTGAGAAGGTTTTATATCCATTCCCCAGAGGCTAGAATGAAGAGTATTAATGCAGTTGGGTTTTTTCACTGAGGCCAGTTCCCATAGGGTGAAAAAGTGCAGCTGGACCTCTAATCTGCCTGAGGGCTTTATCACTATTTCTAGATAACATTCTCCCAGATTGGCCTTGCACAAAATATAATTAAAGAAGGAATCAGGAGTGTGGGACAAGCTGGTTTCTAGGAAAAAGAAACCTCAGCAGAAAAGTAAAACACCAAACATGAATGTCTGTCATACAAGTAGCCATAAAATCAGTACAGGATTATGACCTTCTGAGCCAATTTGCAGGCTAAGAAAATTTCACTGCTATCTCTACAACATCATATAAATGTGAGTTAATGGAGAAGGATGAATGTACAAGTGATACAAAGGAGAATGATAAATTGTAAAGGAGAAGTTCAGGCAAAATGCTATGAGGAATTTATAAAAGTGGAAATGGCATTTATCTGGGAATGATGTTGGAGGAGTAAGTCAGGGAATGCTGAGTACAACATGGTGGCATTTAAATTAAGCCATGAAAAAGGGGAAAGGACATCAATACATGGAATGTTGTGAAATGGGAAAAAACTGTTCCAAGGGATAACATGAGCAAAGACCGAAGCATGATGGAAAACAAGGAATAAAGAATTTGGCTGGAGCACAGATTATGTGAAAGGGATAAGATAAAGGTAGATGAGTAGATTTAGAACTGCTAGGAAATGGGAATCACTACTGGTTTTTGAGTTAGAAAAGTAACATGATTATAGATTATAGAGGTTCATTAAGAAGATTTGCTGTGGTGTTATAGTTAGACTGAAAAAAAAGATAGACTAGATGTTCAAATATCAACTAAGGTAGATGGATAGAAAGTAGATGATACTTATATCGAAGTGTTTGCCTTTTCAAAGAAATCAAGGAGGAAGGGAGAGAAGTTTTAAAATGAACATTTGAAATATTTTTACATGTTACTGGGGAAAAATAAGGTAGCCAGTAATTTTTTTAAAAAAAGAAAACTATTGTACATGATAAAACAAAACATTTAAGTTTTGTTATGTGGCAGAATGTATGTCTGTGTCATTTTAAAAGTTCTAGAGATAGTTTCTGGGTGATTTCATCATTTTATTAATGAGGCCAGCATGTTCATTAATTTAAAAAATATATTGGTGGTATTCTTGACTGCCAATGACTTCTAGTGGTTTTAACAGGCTTACGTTTATATACCATTGGAAGAACAGGTGTTCCTGAGAGTGGCAGTCAACTCTTATTGGTTAACAATTAATGAGGGAATGAATATTATAATGATAGTTTATTTTACAATGAAGAATTTGAGATATATCATGTGGATCACCCAAGTCTTGGTCAATATACTTATCAATATACACATATTAAAGAAAGAATTTACTTCTACCCCAAATCTGTCTGACCAAACATAACGAACAGGAATTCACCAGTTTCCCACGCTGGTTGATTTCTAGATGAGGACATAAAAAAGGGAAAAGAAATTTGGTCCTGATTCAGTAATTCATACATGAGAGAAATAACCATGTGCTAAATGGGAATATAAATAAAAACAAGCAAGACAGTCCTTGCCCTCAAGGAGCTTACATGCTAATGAGGAAAGACAAAACATAAAAGGGAGTTATAAAGAGATAGAGAAATTGAAGGAGAAAGTTAAGTGTGTGGTAGCATAATGAGTTGATGCAAAAATTCACTTGTGAGAGTCCAAGGACTCTGGGTGGTATCTGAGGTTGGAGAGAGCAGAAAGAAGAATGAATAGGGATGATAGCCATATTGCAAACAGTATTGTGATGGGATGGCTAGAAAGAGGAGATAAAAAGTTATTCTAATAATCTAGACATAAAAAAATGAGGACATGAACTAGGGCTTATGTAGAGAGAATCTTATATAAGATCAAGATACACACCTAATTGGATGCATTGGGCAAATGAGATAGAAGAGTCACCAGTTGACTCCAGGGTAACTTGGAACATTGAATTGGAAAATTAATTCAGTTATTAACTAAGTTGAATTTAAAGTTCTAGTGGGACAATTCAGATGGAGAAATGAGTGGGAAAAACAGTTGGAAATATGGGACTTGAACTTTTAGAAAGAGTTGGGGATGGAGACATTTGATTTGGAAATCATCTGCATAGCTAGAAGTAATAATTAAAACCATAAATGTGAATAAAATCAATCAGAGAAAGAGTAGAGAGAGACAGGGTAAAAGGGCCTACAGCAGAATCTTTCAGAATGTATAAGAGATACATTGAAATATTTTTTCTTACTTTAAACCTCTAAATCTAGATGGAATATCTCATGTTTCATTGCATGCAACTACTTTCCAAGACACCAGCATCCAGCCAGTGTGAGCATCTGACCATTTGCTCTGCCACTACACATGTATCCCACCCCCCCACCCAAGCACCTATCCACTTCTTACTCGGGGAACGGTAATGAATTCAATTCAACATTTCTAATGCTATTTGAAAGGATATGCTAGTCTTCTGCCCTGTGCCTCTCTAACTCACAGTTCTTGTAACTGCTTATATCAAGGCTCCCTTCTCTGACCATCATTCCCCAATGTCTTCTAATCCTCCTAGTAGAATATATCTTTCTTGGGGGCAGAGATTATCTTGCTTTTGTATGCTTGTCACTAGCACAGTGCCTGGCATGAAGTGAAGAATAAATTCTTTTTTTTTCTTCCAATATTTCTTTTTTTTATTAAAGCTTTTTATTTGCAAAACATATGCATGGGTAATTTTTCAACATTGACCCTTGCAAAGCCTTCTGTTCCAAATTTTTCTCTCTTTCCCCCCATCCCCTCCCCTAGATGGCAGGAAGTCTACTATATGTTAATTATGTTAAAATACTTGACAAATCGAATATGTGTACACATATTTATACAGTTATCTTGCTGTACAAGAAAAATCATATCTACAAGAAAAAAAAACCTGAGAAGGAAAACAAAATGCAAGCAAATATCAGTAGAAAGCATGAAAATGCTATGTTGTTGTCCACACTCAGATCCCACAGGCCTCTCCCTGGGTGTAACTGGTTTGAATCACATCATTGTTGAAGAGAGCCATGTCCATCAGAATTGATCATCATATAGTCTTGTTGTTGCTGTGTATAATGATCTCCTGGTTCTGCTCATTTAACTCAGCATCAGTTCATGCAAGTCTCTCCAGGCCTCTCTGAAATCGTCCTGCTGGTTGTTTCTTACAGAGCAATAATATCCCATAACATTCATATACCATAATTTATTCAGCCACTCTCCAATCGATGGGCATCCATTCAGTTTCCAGTTTCTATCCACTACAAAAAGGGCTGCCACAAACATTCTTGCACATGTGGGGCCCTTTCCTTCCTTTATGATTTCTTTGGGATATAGGCCCAATAGAAACACTGCTGGGTCAAAGGGTATGCACAGTTTGATAACTTTTTGAGCATAGTTCCAAATTGCTCTATAGAACAGTTGGATCCATTCATAGTTCTACCAACAATGTATCAGTGTCCCAGTTTTCTCACATCCCCTCTAATATCCATCATTATCTTTTCCTGTTAGAAGAATAAATTCTTATTGATTGATCAATGGAAATAGATTTTTGCTTATCTAATACATTCCCTCATTTGATCCTCTTAATGATAAACAGTATTTATATGTAATATCTCTGATTATTTAAGGATTATAGAGAACAGACAATAAAATTCATATCCTTTATCTTAGTTTCATTAGTAAACTCTGTTTTCACTTGTTCTCTGAGGAAAACCACATTGTTTGTGTTCCTGTATTTATATAGACATATGGCAAGGTAGGAATATTCAAATTCTCAACATATTGATGGTGAGATATGTTTTTATTTTTATAATGACTATGTATAAAGCAAATGAAGGATTTTTTTTTCAAAAAATTCTGTTGATTCCCACAGATGCTAGAGCAAATACCCCCAAATGATTTGGCATATCAAATGTTTATTGAAACATTTGTTACATGGAATGGTTCTCTTTGATGGGAGAGAAAAGGGGAAACAAGAAGAGATATAGGTGATAGAAAAAGAAAAACAATGTAAATAAAAATATATTCTAAAAATTTTATGTATTTTTGAATGTTTCATAAAAATAGTCTGAATAATCACTGTTGAGTATATTTTGCTCACTTTCTGAGTAATACATCTTTTATGGTACTTCTGATATTTGTGCTTGGGCTTATAAGCAATGGAATTATGAAAAAAGAAACCCTTATTCAAACATGTCAGTATGGTAATGACATTCAAGATTTTAAATAATGGCTTGATTATGACAGAAGAATATTCCAGTTCTTGACAACACTGAAAAGAATTTTGGTCAATCAGTTTTAGAGAGTACCTCCAAAGCTGGAGAAGTCCTGAGATGTGTGTTCAAGGGTCCTATGGTAAGGAATGGCATAGACTGAATTATGCCAAATATTAATGAATAAACTAATGATAAAGTAAAATATAAAGACATTGGTTATTTACATAAAGATACAATCAGACAAAATATAAAGTATTTCATTGATTTTTAAATTATAACAAATGTCAAATGACTCATAGCAAATGGAAATATTTAGTTGGGTAAAATGTGACTAATATTCAATCCCCTAAGAAGGAAAAGCCATGATTACTAAGAATTTGAGAGAGAACAATAAGTTACTGGAATAAAAAGTACAACAAATATCTATCATGTTATATTAAGGAACTGTGGTCATGTTAGAATAATCATTATTAGCTAGAACTAAAGTTTCCAGTTGCGCGAATGTCAGGATCTATTCATATAAAAAATAGAAAGCATTAAATGTGATTGAACTCAAGTAGAAAAAACTATTATCTAAAAAATCATGAGTGTATATATATAAATCCCATGTATGACTCTTGAGAAACATGAATTTCTAATTATTTCTTTGCTAGAGTCATGAGATATTTCAAGAGTAATATTCTGAATCATATAAAATACAAGATTTGTCTATTGGTAGTCTTACCAGCCTAATTGAAATAAATGGAAAAGGGAAGGAAGGAGTATTCATTTATTAAACACCTACTATGTGCTAAGGGCTGTACTAAATGCTTTGCAAATATTAAAATACACCCAAGAGCTAGGTGCTCTTTATTTAGTCTTTACAAATATCACAACATTCCTGAGAAATAGGTTCTATTATTATCCCCATTTTACAGTTGAAGAAACTGAGGTAGCAAAAATAAAGTAACTTGCCCAGAGTCACTCAGATAGTAAATGCCTGAAACCAGTTTTAAACTCAGATCTATCTGACTTGAAAGCCAGCATTCTATCCATTCCATTATCTAGCAGAAAGAAGGTTAGAAGATAATATTTACTAAGGGAGTGAAAACTACCACCCCCTTGACCAGTACCTCCTCTTGGATCCCAATGGCTAGAGCATAGAACATTGAGTTCAAGATACCTGGCAATAGAAATACTCTTCCAAATATTATCTCTACCTCTAGTCCTATTCTCAATGTCATCATTGAGAAGAGAATGTGGCTACTACCAGCACCAATTATCACCAATGGGCAGCTTATCCCAAGACCCTAGAAAAAGTAACACCCTCCCAGACCCAGGCCCTGCCCTCACAACCATTAACCAAGAGAAACAACTCCTATGAAGAAGATTAACTGTCCCCATCAACTGCTGACCAAGTGTAACTGATGAGATAAGCAAGTTAGCCTAAACAAAGCAGCAGGGCATCCTGAGAGATAGAAAGGAGAAAATCTCCTGTTTGTCAAGCCAAATCACTGCCTCCTTGTCAATCATCATATCCAACTATTTACAACTGCTTACAATTAACACAAGCTGCAACTCTGCCTCCTTAATATCTGTAGAGCAACTAAATACTTGGAGAAGATTGGCCACCAAAGTCCTGGGCATTACCAATTGGTTCAACATCAGCAACAGATTTTGTTTTATCTATGGAAATTACATTAAAGAAGCTACATCGCCATCCACTTTGTTGATGTACCCCAAGGATCATGGAACTTTTCCATCCAACTTGAAGTTGAGAACTTATACATTTTTTTCTTTCCTCCACTAGATGTAAGCTACTTGAGAACATGAACTGTTTCCCCTTTTCCACTTATATCTTTAGCTCTTAGGAACAAATTTTACATATAGTAAGTATGTAATAAATGCCTTTTCATTTATTAATCTGATAATCACTATCAGGTTATTTTAATTTAATTTTTAAATTTTTATTATTTATTTTTAATAATAGCTTTTAATTTCCAAAATAAATGCAAAGATAATTTTCAACATTCACCCTTGTATACCCCTGTATTCCAAGTTTTTCTCCCTCCCTTTTTCTTCCCCTCCCCTAGACATCAAGCAATCTAGTATATGTTAAACATGTGCAATTCTTCTACACCTATTTCCACATTTATAATGCTGTGCAAGAAAAATCATATCAAAAAGAAAAAAATAAGAAAGAAAAAAGCAATCAACAACAAAAAAGACGCAAATCCTATGTTGTGATCTATATTCAGTCCCCATAGTCTTCTTTCTAGATAGAGATGGCTCTCTGTCACAAGTCCATTGAAATTGGCTTAACCAGATTGATTTTAAAAGTTTTTCTTTTGTGGTGTGGTGGACAAACTTCTGGAATCAAGATATATTTTAATTCAAATTTTGTCCCTTGCACTTACTAGCTTGTGCCTATAGGCAAATAACTTAAGCTTTTTTTTAGCCTTAGTTTACTCATATGTAAAGTGGAGATAATAATTCCTATAGAAATTACTCTATGATGTAATTGCAAAAACCAAATAAAATAGTTTCTATAAAGCACTTTGCAGATCATAATATGAATGTTAATTATCATTATCATAATGTCCACTATCCCTGAAATCCTTATTAAGCAGCAACTATTCTTTACTTAAGAAGGCAGAAAATGCAAAAATAAATATTAGTGATTTTTATTGTATTTTTTAAACTATTCTTTTGAAGAGGAATTTTTCCTTCCCTCATAGACTGACAGAATACCAGATATTAATAAATATTAATTGAATTGAATTGTGGTTTAGTTGGAGTTGAGTAAACCTAGCTTATGGTACTGAAAGTGGCACTGGCCATATATTTTGGACAAATAGAGATCTCACCTCTTTCCCCATAAGTAAAATTTCATTCCCCACAAAGACCATTTGTTGCATTTAAAAATATTTGCACTAAGCATATTTTCAAAAAACTTTCTGTATAAAGGAGATATGGTATACAATGCACTATGAGAAAATCAGAAGATCTGTATATATAGTATAGCACAATTAGAGTGCTTAAGAGGTTGATCCTAGAATAAAAGTGGGAAAAGATGGGACAGCTAGGTAACAGTGGATAGAGCACCAGCCCTGAAGTCAGGAGGACCTGAGTTCAAATCTACCCTCAGACACTTAACACTTCCTAGTTTGTATGACCCTGAGCAAGTCACTTAATCCCAATTGCCTCAGCAAAAAAACAGAGAGAGAGAGAAAAGTGGGAAAAGATGGAAAAAACATTCCCTTGTCTCTTTATAAGCAGAGGGGCAATCGTAAATAAAATAGGCAAAATTTATGTTTTCACAGACTGTATAAGTATGTGTGTATGTGTATATCTCATCTCATGCTCTATTTCAAGCACCTTTCATATGCTCCCCTACTGTGTCCCATAAAGTGCTCCCCAAATGCCTACCTTCCCACCATAGACTTCAAAGGTCCTGTTACATGTGACCTCAGGTGGTAGTTAGGTGGAAAGAAATGTAATTGAACTCATTAAGATTACTATACTTCACCTTTTGTAAATTTTCATGGCCTGAGCATCTAACCACTCTTTACAAAATTCTTTCATTTTTCTGTTGAAAAATTCATTCCAAGATCTAATCTTGGCTCTTTTAGAACCCTCTCCATTCTTGTATACAAAAGTATATAAAAGACTGACACTCCAGAAAGAGTCTTAAGGCTCTTTATTTATTTGGAATTTGGAAGATACTATTTGTCCACTGAAATGAAACCCTACTTGGTAGAATTTTAGACTGTATAATAAAGTCAAATTTAAAAAATTCAATAGTATGAATGAACATATTTTAAAATTTTATTCTTTGCATTTGTTTCTCGAGTGTTTAGTTCACAGTGTCTGGCACATTGTAGGTATTTAATAAATATTTGTTGATGGATTGATTAATTGGGGGAAGAGCCACATCAACCCACCATGTAGATAGGCCATTTCCAAGACTGCTTTAAAGATTAATTATTTTTCTAAGCTAGGGCTAGGTTTACTCTTCAAAAATCTTTCTTCCCATCCTCCTAAACTCCCAAGGTTTTTTTTTCCAGCTATTCCCTGAGTAGTGAGAGTGCTGATATGGGAAGAGCACAGTTGAAGGGAGGCAACTACCATTTTCATGGGTGAGCCATTTGAACATTGAGCATTGTTTGTATGAGAAATAAGATGAGGCCAGCCTATGAAGAAGTTTGAGAACAGTGGCCCTGAATTCTGTGTCCAATCTAGAAGATATTTAAAAAGAAAAAACAGAAAGAAATGTTAGAATAAATGAGATAGTCACAGTATTTTCTAGTAGGAACAGAACTTATTTGGGATGAAAAATGCTCTGAAAAAAAAAGCCTATTCATATTATTCTGTTCAATTCCCCACTTTATTTCAGAGAATATCAACTCTTCATTTGTTAAGTGAGGAATCTCCTTTTCTCTTCCTTCTTTCTATACATTCTCTCAGACCTGAACTTGTTTGACTCTGATAGAACAATCCTTGTAGCCAACTGCCAATGTTCAAGCAGGATGGAAAGAGGTAATTATATGTTGATAGGGACCTTCACTGTATTTTTAGGAGAATAACTAGAAATGTATGTAATTTTCTTTAATCCCTTTCCTTCCCTACAATTTCTCAGTCTGTATACCTAGCACCAGCTTCTCTACTGAACTCCAATACTACATTATAAATTGGTTACCACACATCTCCATCCAAAGTCTCATAGATAACTCTAACCAAGAACATCCAAAATCAAATTCATGTTTTCCCCAAATTTAATTCTTTTAATTTTCCCCCTTTCCACTGATGAAACAACTATCTTTCCTTCTATTTTTCCCCTCATATTCAGCTACTTGTCATGCCTTGCTGAATGTACTTCCAAGATATTTCTTATTCCATTCCCTTCTTTCTACTTATATCACAGCCACACTCATAAACTACTAAATTAGCTTATTTTTTGGTCATCTTGCTTCCATTGAGTTGCCTCTTTAATCTGTCCCCCACATAGCTGGAAAAATTACATTTTAAAATTAATTCTAATTTTTTCTTTGTCCTTTCTCTTTTTCTCCCTCTCTCCCATCTCTCTCTCTCTCTCTCTCTCTCTCTCTCTCTCTCTCTCTCTCTCTCTCTCTCTCTCTCTCTCTCCTCTCTCTCTCTCTTTCACACACACAGAATTTTCAGTGGCTCCCTATTGTCTCAGATAAAATATAAACTTCTTAATCATGCATGTAAAGGCCTCAATAGTCTGGTTCTTATTTGGCTTCTTGTGCTTTCCGTTCTGGTCAAGTTTTTTTGTTAGCTTTGTTGTTCAAGGAACCTGATACTTCATAATTTGCTATCACAACTTTTCAAAAGTGTCTGGAATTCCTTTTATAATCTTACCTCCTCTCATAGAATTTACAGCAGGCACTTACATGCTTATTGACTTCCTGAAATTACTTTGTGTTACTTGGCATATGCTCCATATTTACTTCCTTGTGTTCCTGATGCACTTCTCCAATAGAATGCGAGAAACTTGAGAACAGATATTTATTTTATTTTTGTCTTCTTATCCTCAGTGTCTAATGCAATTTGTTTTTTAAACTTAGTAGATCTTTAATGAAGGATTATTTAATTGTTAAAGGTGGTGAAACTCCTGGGATGCTAAAAATTCTGAGTCATAGTGCCACTGAATCTCAGCATTGGAAGAAATTTCAGAGACCAAGTTGTCTAGCCCATCCCTGAAAAAGAATCTCCTTTCTACCTGGCAAGAGGTCATCCAGCCTGGGCTTGAAGGCCCTCAGTGAAAAGGACCCATCACCTCAGAATGCAAACCTTTCTACTTTTGCCATCATCACAGTTATAGATATACTTATGAGAAATCCTTTTCTTCACTTCAAACCTAAATGTAACTGTAGCTTCTGGGATCAGAGCTGTAGAGCTGAAAGGGTGAGGGGTGAGGGTGGGAAGGACATTTAATCTTATTATTTCATTTTTAGATGTGGAAAATGAAGCTTAGTGTGGTTCAGAGCTTGGTCGAGTAGCTCATAAGTGACAGAGACAGGATGTGAACTCAGATCTTCCAAATCCAAATCCAGATCCCTTTCCATGATAACATGTTGCCTTTGGTTTTATCAACTTCTGTCCTGTTCAGTAAAGCAAATCCAATCATATCTCCTTCTGCTTGAAGTTTTTACATAGCTATCAAGTTTTAAAACCCTGCCTTCAAATTTTCTTCGGGCTAATCATCTCTAGAATCATTTTGTTGTTGTTATTGAGTTATTTTCAATGTGCCTGATGATTTTCTTGGCAAAGGTACTAGAGTGGTTTCCTTCTCCCAACTCATTTTACACATGAGGAAACCAAGATTAAGAGGTCATATAACTGAGCTTGCCCCTAGGGTCACTGAGTTAGTAAATATCTCAGGTCAGATTTGAACTCAGGAAGATGTCTTCCTGACTTCAGGCTATGTAGTATATCTACTGTATCACCTAGCTACCTAGTACCATTAATGGTTCCTCAAGTAAAGTCCCACATTTTCACTTCACAGTGAAGGAAACTTCTCCTATTCAGCCAGACACTGATCAGTATTGGAATAAAAAGAAGGGTGTTTCCCCCTTTTATTAGGGTAGAAAGAAAATAATTGGTTATGTAACCCTAGTGCCAAAAATGTCTATATCACAAAGAACCCAGCATAATTTGAGTTGTCACCTTTCTTTTCTACTTGAGACCCAAGCCAGAAATATGGAAAAATCTTTTAACTATAGATTTACCTAGTATACCTGTACTAAATTTATATTTGTAATTGATCAAAAGGAATTTTATTGTAAGGGAAAGAAGAAAGGACATTGTACATCATATGGTAAGTAAATTATTATACATATTTACCAACTGAATATTCCCTAGTGTTACTTGTAATTAGACTGGCATTCTATTATGTCAAATCATTGTTTTTTCTCCTTTTCAGTCTTTCCATTACAGCTTTCCATGTCAGTTTGAAGTGGTATCTTCCCTTGAGGTTGGGGGGATAAGGAGGAGGGGGAAAAAAGATCCCTGCACAGGCTAGCAGATGCCTCACTGGTGAAATTTAAATCTTTTTTTTTTAAGATGCTTTTAGATTATATTCTATTAAAAGGTAGAGACTACTTTTCTTATATTTTATATACTGTCCTGACAACCAATGGTAAATAATCATAATAGGTGTAGTGATAAAATTATATTAGTTCTTGATGACATCAGAATCTATTGATAATGGAAATATTAAATATTTGGTTTGGGATTGAGATTTTAAAAATATTAAACATTTTATATTTAATTGCTAAGGAAATTAAGGAAATTTGGAGAAAATGTAACATGATTTTGAAACAAAGTGCTGGTCTAAGAAAGTTTTGATTATTTCTCTTTCTTTGAAAGAGAAAATATTATCATGCGCTTTATGATGGATTCATGTGAGTGCTTTTACTGTCCCTTATTCCACACATGTGACTGACTTATTCTAAAAAGCTTTCCTAACCCTTTACATTAAATTTAGACAGTTACAGAAATATCGCTGGAATTTTAGGTCATATTTTAATGACAAAGATTTGTGTTAACTCAAACTGTGTTAAAGGGAAAAGAAAAATACAAAAGGGAAAATTTAAAGGAAAGTACCTTTTTCTTTGAGTCTCTATTTTGGTTAGGCATTTTCTTTGGTACCTTCTTCCTTTAGATCATGACAGTAACTAAAAGCTTTCAATGTATTTCTGTTGATGGTCCCAGGACCCAAATCCCTAGACTCATAAAATGAGCTTTCCAAAAACCAAAACCTCTCTTAAGCCATGTCTACACAAGTGAGAATCTACAAGATTGTCACAAAATTTATGTAATCTAAGGATAATGTCTATTGTCATTTCATAAAATATTCAGATTTAGTCAAAATTTGGTTTTATCCACAGTAGATTCATGAACCAACAGTGGAGTGTCTTGGAAAGGGCACTAGACCGTAACATAGAACACTTATTTCTCCCCTAAACTCACTATCAAGTTGGCAAGATTGTTCTACTGTCAGGGCCTCAGTTTCCTCAAATGTAAAGTGAAGAGATGGGGTTAGATAATTTCATAAGTTTCTATGATTGTGATTACAAATTATCAAATAGAATGTAAAATCCTTAAGGGTAGAAATAGTTTTATTTTTGTCTTTGTATCACTAATGTCTAGCACACAGTAAGCTCTTAATCAGTCCTTCATTTTCGATCAGTTGTTCTGCTTGATATTAACCCCTTAATATCATACCCTGGCTTTGTATAATCTTCCCCCATTAGACTGTAAGTTTTTTGAGGTCAGAGACTGTCTTTATTTTTCTTATTTGTATGTCTAAGATAGTGTCTGACACATAATGGGTGTTTAATAAATGTTTATTTACTATTGCATAATTGAATATAGTATAAAAAGATTACAAAACACTTAACCTTATTTCATATAATCCATAAACAAAGAAAAGGGTCAGTGTAATAAGAAGCAGAATGCTGTTATAGACACATCTCTCTTGGCTTACTAAAGATCAGATCTCTAGTCGAGTTTCTTTTAGGCAGAACCAATCAATGATATTTTAACATCTGGGTTCTTTTTGTTAATTGTTTCTAAACATCCATTTGATACTTCCTCCACAAGTGAATTCAACTTAGAGTTAGTTCCTCCCTCATATCTTGTTGTACAGTTTCAATTCTGTTATTGAAGTCTGGCCAAATTGATCTGAAATTGACTATGGTACAGAAGCTGGGTTGTTATTTTACATATTCTGAAACACCGCATACAACAAATGACTTCTAATATAATAACTCTGTATGTTCTCAGAAATCAGGGGTGTGGATATACTAACTATATGGTGCTTCTTGTTGTTATGTGTGTGTGTGTGTATGTGTGTGTGTGTGTGTGTGTGTTATCTGTATAATGGGATATCTATGTGGCGTGATAAGAATGCTGGAGTCTGGAAAACATGAGTTCCAATTTGACCTCAGACACTTCCTAGCTGTGTGACTCTGGACAAATAACTTAACGCTGTCTGCCTCAGTTTCCTTATCTATACAATGAGCTGGAGAAGGAATGGCAAACCATTCCAATATCTTTGCCAAGAAAATCCCAAATAGGATCACAGAGTTATACATCTTAAACAACTGAACAAGGATGACATGCATTTGTGTATCTATATTTAAATAGTAGGTGATTTTATTATAATTGCATGGTGGATAGGCATGGCACCTATGATTTCATCAGTATGGGGAATCATCACATGAGCTGTTGGTACCTTTTCTGCAATTTATAGAAATACCTAGGACAAAGGTTTTCAAACTTTTAGGTTTCAGAAATTCTTTATGCTCTTAAAAATTATTCATAGCCCCAGTCTGCATTGATTAATGCAGATTATAGCTATCCACATTTACTGTATTAGAAATTAAAGGACTTTTAAAAACTATCCACTTAAAATAACAATAATAAATCCATTAAGTGTTTATATAACTAATATTTTAATGAAAAATCTAATTCCAAAATTGAAAAATATATGAGAAGAATAACATTGTTTTACATATTTTTGTAGGGGAGCAGCTTGGTGACACAATGGATAGAGCTGAAGTCAGGAGGACCTGAGTTCAAATCTGATCTCAGACACTTAACACTTCCTAGCTGTGTTAAGGGTTTAAGTTACTTAACCCCAACTGCCTCAGAAAAAGAGAGAGAGAGAGAGAGGAGAGAAGATAGTAATCTTTTTAGTATCTAATCTAATAGAAGACAGCTGTTTACTTCTGCCTTCACTCTTATAATGTCATTTTGTTTGAAGTATGTGAAGTATGTCTCACATAGATATTTGTAGTTGGAAAATGGAAGAGTATTTTAAACAGGTAAATTACATCTCAGCATTAGTATGAAAATTATTCTTATTTCACACCCTCCTTCAAAGGGTCTCTGGGACCTGAAAATTATAAGCCTAGAGCATTGAGGTTAAGTTATTTGAGCAATGTCACATAACCAGGATGAGTGAGAGGTAGAATTTGAAACTAAGCTTTATTGACTTCAAAGCCTGTTCTGTATCCATTGAAATATGTCTTAACATAGATACTATATCTTGGTTCTTTTCAACAATGAGATGATTCAGAACAATCCCAATAGACTTGTGATGGAGAGAGCCATCTGCACCCAGGGAGAGGACTGTGAGGACTGAATGTGGATCATAACATGGTATTTTCATGTTTTTTGGTTGTTGTTTTCTTTTTTTTCCTCTTTCTCATTTTTTCCCTTTTTGATCTGATTTTTTTTTGTGCAGCAAGATAATTGTGGAAATATGTACAGAAGAATTGCACATGTTTAACATATATTGGATTACTTGCTGTGTAAGGAAGGGGCCTGGAGGGAAGAGGGAGAAAAATTTGAAACACAAGGTTTTGCAAGGATAAGTGGTGAAAACTATGCTTGCATATATTTTTAAAATAAAAGACTATTATTTAAAAACAACAACAACATAGATACCATAAGGAAAATTAGCTTACATATCTAGAGATTTCCCATGCACTTACTTTATATTGATGGTATAGGTGCTTTTTTAGTATCTTCCTAGCCAATTTAATAAGGGAGAAATATACAACTATTGACCATAAAGATATGGGGGAGAGGGAAGCAGTTAGATAGTGTAGTGGACAGAGTACTGGCCCTGAAGTCAGCAATACCCAGCCTCAGACATGTAACACTTACTAGCAATGTGACCCTGGCCTAGTCATTTAGTCCCAAATGCCTTGCAAAAACAAAACAAAACAAAAATGTATAATGGGAAAAAGAGAAAAGGACATATAGTTTTCTTATTCTTTTGAAAAGAAAATTTATTATGTGTAGGAAAACCAGAGATATTTAAATTAATTTTCTCATTCAAAAATTATTCTTAAATGCATACCTTTTGCAATGCCCTGTTACATTTTGTCATGTATCCATTTTCCTTAGTGACAAAAAAAAGATGCATTTGTTATGTCCAAAATAACCTAGCTAGTAAAAACTTAGCTAATGAGATAATGAAAATAAAACTTGATGGAATTGCCTAGAAAGTAGCAATATAATGAAAAATATGGCTAAAAAGTTTGCAGGTTTATTCTATAAACTTAACGAGATAATCTTCAGCATTATTTCCAGTTCTAAAAATTTTTGCGATTCTGTAACATTTCATGCTTAAAAAACAAATTCATCCACATTTTCTAATGACAGCAAGCAGAAGGTGACATCTCAGTAACTTGAACATAAATTCTCAGAAAAAAAATTCCATGTTATCTAAAATCTGGAGTCACAAATTTTCTTTTAAAATGTAAATTTCTCACCACTTGGAGTTGGTGATATAACATTGAGTCATTAGATCATTTTCCTACCCTCCTTTTTAATTTTTTTTCATTTAATTTAGGCAGGGCAAATATGGCAAAGGTGAACAGTATACAATGCAATTGTACTTTGATGTTTTGTAGTCCCCGACAAAATTTAGGCGCATGATCTTTCGCCCAGTATTATTGTTTAATACAACTGCTAAGCAGTCATGGAGAAGCTTCCTTTAAGCGATGTTCTGACCTGGATTACCATGATATATTATGCTTGACAGATCTATATTGTTGAATTCCATGAAATACTGTGTGGGAAAGTCATTGAGCAGGTGGAGAATCTTGTAAATCCTTCCAACAGAAATGGTTCATGATGTCATTGAGAATGTGTAAAAAAAAAAAAAAAAAAAAAAAAAAAAAAAGCTGGAAAATAGGTTAGTGGAGCTAAAGAAAAGCAATGTCTCCTTCTGTCACTGTGTGAGAATTTTAATCAAATGGCCTGTCTTGTGCAGCTTTATCTTGCTTTGAGATATTCCATGTCCCCCAATATTTCTCTGGTGGTGGTAATGAATTGCATTGCCCTCTTGGTTGTAAGAGGACGAAGATTCTGCTGAGGAGCCATATGGTTCACATTTATTTTAATGTGTCTTTGACATCAGGAGAATTGCTGAGACAGCGGAGGAAAATGCTTACACTTTGGACTGCAGCCAGAATGGCGATTATTTATGTCTAGCAACTACTCCTTTTTTCAATAAAAAGGAGTGTTTGAGAAACATTAGAGGCTTAAGATGTCACTCATATTGGGATTTTAATAAAACCAGGATTCATGTTTTATATTCTGAAAATAGATGTTACCTTAACTGCAGTGAAATTTTGTTTCTTATGTAGGGGGTTTAGGGTTGTATTTTCATAAGCCTTTGAACATGTAGGAGAAATTAAGAAAGCAAGCTAGGAAGTAGGTGGCACTTCTCATTTTCTCTCAGATAACTAAGAAACATTCCTTTTAAGCAGCACTGGGAGAAATAGTACTCTGCATATATCATGCCTTCCATCTATTTATCTTAAAGCTCTTTATAAAAGTTAATTGTTTCTGGTAAGGTTTTGGTGAGGTAGATGAATATTCCTAAAATATCAATGGAGAAACAGAATTCATTGACAATTAGTATAGTGCCTCTTAGAGAGTGCTAAAAATTAAAATTGTATTAGGCATTAGGTGGCATAATAAATAGAGTGCCGGACTTGGAGTCAGGAAGATAGATCTGAGTTCATACATGACTTCAGTTGCTTTCTAGCTGTGTGATTCTGAGAAAGACACTTAACTTATGTTTACCTCACTTTCCTTATCTGTAAAATGAGAATGATAATAATAGCACCCATCTCCCAAGATTGTTGTAAAGATCAAATGAAATAGTATTACTAATGCATTTTGAATAGTATCTTGTATATAAGTATTATGCAAATGTTATCTACTGTTAATGACTTTTATTAAACAGTTGTTTTGGTTTCCAGATATTTTGAAAAGATAATGTCTAGATATTAAATTATTTTTGTAATTTCCTTGTAAATTATAATTTGTAATTATAACATGGCAACATGAAAGAGTTTTCAAAATAATTTTCTACAATTAAAATGAACAGGTGGCATATTAATGTGAAAGTAATACACTAAGATTACCTGGCAAATATCAACCTTGTCCAAAAACTGTTAGTTTCAAATCATAAAACATTAAGTAAAAATTGTGCAGCTAAAAGGAATCTTGAAGGTCTTCTAATTCAACTTCCTAATTTTAGAGATGATGAAACTAAAGTCAAACACCTATTGACTGAGATTTGTTAAGCTATACGAGAATCTAAAGTTTAGTTCATGGATTTTAATGTACCAATTGTTAAGTTACTACTCCATTGATGGTAGAGAAAATAACAGGTCCACTTGGAATGTTAAATGTAAGCTTTAGACCTGAAACCCTTGATGTGTATAGTTTAATAGCTCAGGGGAAAGAAAATCACAAAAATAAAATGTGTACAAGTAGTAGCACACAGAAATACTGTTTTTATTTCTTTTTCTGAGTAACATTATGCTTATACTTGCTTTGAAGTTATATGTTCTTTGAAGGAATGATCATTTGAGTGACTATCTGAGAATAGTGGAAATAATATTGGTCTTAGAATAAAAAGACCAGAATTGGAATAATAATAATTAACTTGCTCACCTCATAGAATTGTTGGGAGGGACATATTCTAAATAGCCATTTCACTCTGTAAACCTTAAAGAAGCTCTGTAAATATGAATTATTTGGTCTAGTTCTACCCATCATGTTTGTTATTTATAAGAAAAGCCTTTTCTGCAATTATATTACTGTGTTTTAGTGAGACATCAAGTTTAACAGCACTACCTAATCCATTTGTTGTAAAGAGGTAACATGATCTCATTATCTGTCCTCACCTTGTGTTAGGAAAATTTTGCTTGGAAATATGGCATTTGCTTTCCTAGAACAAAGATGATCAGATACAGTGCTTGTAAGCAGAGGAGACACATTTAATGGAGGTTATTTAAAGTAAAGAGCAATCCTTAGTGAATAGGAGTGTGAGAATGAAAAAGAAGAGTTTTCTTGGGGAAAGTCACCTTTTAAGAATTAATAATTCTATTAATGTTAATGGTATACTCAGATTTCAATATTGAGAGGGGTAGATATATATATCCATTATTGAAATAGAGTTTTCTTCATTTCTACACCATCTTGAGAGATGTAGCACTGTTTTGTCCAACCAAAGAATTAAAATCTTCAACATATAATTGATCTCTAGGATGGTCATAAAATTAGATTCAGTTTTACTTGTAGATTAAGCACCCTGGAGTTGTCTTGTGAGTCAGATTCTCTGCAGAGAGCTGGAGTCTTATAAATGAGAATCTCTTGCTGGCTTGTGAAAATGGAGCAGACAGCCTAAATGGAAGGCAACGTGATGTGCATGTTCATATGCCAAAACAAAGCTCATGTCCCAGGAGTCATCTTTTTAATTATTTCCAATTTTGCTTTGTTTTTTAGATTGAACGTGTTGTCTAATTGGGCATCTTTTTATGGAAACCTCTATGTCTAAATGTATTCTTGCATGAGATAGTTTTTAATCTTTCTACTTTTATCAAAGTATACATGTATTAAAATAATAATCCAAACAAAGGGAGTGCATTTTGAATTATATCACTCAGGAGCTATTATGTACAAAAGACACAGTCTCCTCAAGGATAATTCACCATTAAGACTCTCTCCTTAGAAAGATGGACCATGTTAATGGCGAAATAGGCTATGGGATCTTCTCTGTCAAGTATGTCAGTCTTTTCAATGGAACTGTATGATGGTTAGTGTTTGTGTGTGGATATATGTATATGTGCCTTATGTGATCTTAAATCTAGTATTTTATTATTTTTCTTTGTGGATGTGGAAGCAAGACTTGTTGGGAAATATCTATTTTAGGCACACATAAAAAAAAATCTATCATTTTTTTTCACTTAACATCCCCGCTGCAGTAATGCTTATCTAATTTTGCTCCTTATTTTTTAAAAAAATGACATCTACGCTTGGCAGCAAACAAACATTCTAACAAGGAGCAAACTAGTAGTATTCAAGGTTATTGACAGACATCAATGTCTCTAATGAGAATTGGTTTGTTTTTACTTCTGTTTTAAAACATTTGTTTCTCAAGTGTTTTGTTTTTGTTTTTGTTTTATGCTGAGGCAATTGGGGTTGTGATGTTTCTCAAGTGTTGAGGGAAGCTGTTTAGATTAAAGGCCATTGATTGGCTAGCATTTGTCAGGGGTCCTCCTATGCCATATTTTACTCTCAGGCTTACTATTTACACTTCATATGAAAAAGTATAAAAGATATTTTGAAGAAACCACATTGAGAGGAAACAGTTGTCTTTAATAGACTCAGATTTTCTTTAATAGACACTTCTTATATTGCTTTTTCTGACATTCAAGATGACTAAAGATACTTGTAAATTAGATTTTTCAAAATTGTGAGCAGCACATTTGAAGTCATAAACATAAGGCATTATCCAGATGAAGCTAATAACTAGAAAGGCAATAGTCCATATGAGAGTCTCCTTCTCCCAAAGAATATGGTCACACGTGAAAGATGAACAGCCGGACTCCCTTGTGCAGTCATTGAAAGTCCTGTTACTCATAACATTTTATTAATTAGTACTGAGGATAAATATTTCCTTAACTTTTAAGTACCAAGCAATGTGCCAAGGACTAGAGATTAAAAGAAAAATTGGGATAGCTCTTGTTATCACTGAACTTATACTCATATAAGGAAAACAATGGACAGCTAGGTGATCTATAGCAGAAAGTATGCTAGGACTAGGGTCAGGAAGTCTCATCTTTCTGAGTTCAAATAGGCCTCAGACACTTTCTAGTTCTGTGACCCTGGGCAGGACATTTAACTTTATTTTTCTGAGTTCTCTCACTTGTAAAATGAGCTGAAGGATGAAATGGCAACCTACTCCAATATCTTTGCCAAGAAAACCCAAATGGTGTCATGAAAAGTTAGACATGACTGTAAGGGGAGATAACACATAGAGAATTATTTTCTAGGAAAAGGAGTTTTGTTCTTGGAAATCACAGAGAGGTTGAATTGACTTATAGACTAGTCATTTGACATACACTTTCCAAAAGCAATGGTAGCATTGATCTGATTGTGGTGCCCAAAGAAAGAAAGAGGTGGGAGTGACATTAGAGGAAGGTATACAAAAGATAACAGATGAGATGGACTGGGTGGATGAATTGGTAGATAGGCTATGAAATATGAAGATGGGGGAACTAGATACAGTGAGCTAGGTAAATTTGCATTCATCTAATCACCAATACATACAGCCCCAAGGCTGTATGGATTTATTTCCCCAAAGACTGGGAACTCGAATTCTAGAAATCTGGCATGTAGGATGCTGGTCCAGGTAGAGAGAAGCAAGCATCAAAAGCAACCAGAGAAAATTACTTAGGACAGAATCAAAAAAGGGAAAGAGGCAGGAGAATTTGATGGCAAGAACATCAGAGTTGGAGGCACAATTATAGAGTTGGAAGGAATCTTGGTACTATCTGAGATCTATAATTGAAAAAAAATCTCTCTACAATATACTGATCAAATGGTCATCAAATAGTTGATTAAAAACATCTAATGATAGTATGTGTGTGAGAGAGACAGACAGACAGGGAGAGAAGAGACATAGAGACAGAGACAGAAAGAGCAAAAGACACATACACACACACATACACCCAGAGACAGAGACAGAAACAGAGAGACAGAGACAGAGACAGAGAGAGACAGAGACAGAGACAGAGACAGAGAGAGAGAGAGACTGACTCATGGCATATAAGTCTTTTTGGAGCCTGGAGACCTTATCTACTTCCTTGTTTTCTTTCTTTTCTTTTTTTTTTCTTTCCTTCTTTCTTTTCTTTCTCTATATCTGTTTCTCTTTTTCTAATTTATGGAATAAAATGAGCATTGTCATAGAATAGAATGATTTCTTTTTTATATTTTTATTAAAGCTTTTTATTTACAAAACATATGCATGGGTAATTTTTCAAAACCTTCTATTCCAAATTTTCTTCTATTTCCCCCCATCCCCTCCCCTAAAAGGCAGGTAGTCCAATACATGTTGAGTATGTTAAAATATATGTTAAATCCAAAATATGTGTACATATTTATATAGTTATCTTGCTGCACAAGAAAAATCAGGGCAAGAAGGAAAAAAAACTGAAAAGAAAACAAAATGCAAGCAAACAACAGAAAGTGTGAAAATGCTATGTTGTGATCTACACTCAGTTCCCACAGTCCTCTCTCTGGATGTGGATGGCTCTCTTCATCACTGAACAATTGGAACTGGTTTGAATCATCTCATTGTTGAAGAAAACCATGTCTTGTTGTTTCTGTGTATAATGATCTCCTGGTACTGCTCATTTCACTCAGCCTCAGTTCATGCAAGTCTCTCCAGGCCTCTCTGAAATCATCCTGCTGGTTATTTCTTACAGAAAAATAATATTCCATAATATTCATATGCCATAATTTATTCAGCCATTCTCCAACTGATGGGCATTCATTCAGTTTCCAGTTTCTAGCCACTACACAAAGGACTGCCACAAATATTTTTGTACATGTGGCTTCCTTTTCCTCCTTTAAGATCCCTTTGGGATATAAGCCCAGCAGAAATACTGCATGGCACAGAATAATTAAAATAAAAAGATGATTGCACATGAAACTGCTAATCTATTATGTTAACTTGCTATTCCTTTTAAATATATAATAAAGTCATCATGTAAATTTATTTTTTCCATCTTTTTTCTTCCCACCCTAGAATAGGCTACCATTAGATGCAAATATAACATATATATATGCATATATATAGGGGGGGCTGGATGGGTATATATATATTTATATATACCCACACACATATAAATAATTATTCTATATATAATTCTATTTATCAATTCTTTATCTGGATGCAGATAGCATCTTTCTTCATATGTCCTTTATAGTTAATTTGGCTATTTATAATAGTTAAAATAACTTATTTGCTCAAAATCATTCTTAATATTGCTAATGGTCTGGTTCTTCTCACTTTGCTCTATAATTATTTCGTGCAATCTTTCCATGTTTTTATAAGATCATTAAGCTCATCATTTCTTATAGCACAGTAGCATTCCATCACAATCATAAAATACAACCTACTCCTATTAACTACCTACCCATAGGCATCTACCTACCACACACTTATTAGAAGGAAAGTGCATTAAAAACCTGAAGATGTTATATAATTGTGAATTATAGTTGCTGTTATTAATATTATTCCATAATTCATTGTAGAATTTTAATTCAGAGTGATTTCCTGGTCCCAGATATTCCCCATGTTTTCAGGAACTTAAATCATCTCAGACAAGTACAATGCTATACCCTTTAACTTTCTCAATAAATGTATTCCAGAATCTACTGAATGATTCTTTTCATACTGTTTTTTTAATGATATGTTAATTAAATTAAATTCCTCCCTACCCTTATAGAATTTGCTTCTAGTATTGATATGACAATAAACAAACAACTATTATGCAAAACAATACCAGATAAGAATATTAGAAAATATTATACAAAGTATGGGGGAGGAAATTGTTTTATGTTAACACTAAAATATGATCGTGTGTTTAAAATAATTTCTGAATATATTTATCATGTTCAGATTGCCAACCCCTTGCACAGAAATTAGCCTTAAAACGCTGCTTTATATCTGCATAGTCAGGAAATATTTATATATATTCTTCAACTTAAAATTGTGCTCCCAATTTGCATTTGTAAATCCATTGTTTAAACTTAAAACATATTTCCTGAAGAAATAATAAATTGTAATAAATAGTAGGTAGGTTTCTGGTCTTGTCCACAAAAAGAAATTTAATTTAGTTCAGGGTGCTATTTTTACTATACTTAATCACAACTGATAATATTATTTCTATGGGAAATACTTTGTTTTTACTAACTGCTCTTCCCTTCTGTGTTTAAGTTGATGAGTTTGGGGGTATCTTTGAGGAAAGGGATAAATATTTTTGTGAGGCAGTACTTTTAAAACTATATCTAATAGAAAAATCTTATATCGTATCTTGTCTACGTGAGTCACGTGACTTGGGGAATTGGAAGTGATTGCTCAACCTAGGGCTACAATTCAGAATGCTTTTCTTATAGTTTTATTGTTGTTCAGTTGTGTTCAATTCCTCGTGACCTCATTTAGGTCATTTTTGGGTAAATAAATCATTCCATTTCCTGCTCATTTTTACAGATGAGGAAACTGAGGCAAGCAGGATGGAGTGACTTTCCTACAGCCACACCACTAGGATGGATTTGAACTCAGGAAGATGCACCTTCCTGACTCTAGGGTCAGCATTCTATCCACTGCCACTTAGTTGCCTCTTCATATAATTAAATTGCTTGTAAATCAATCATTACTAAATCATAGGATTTTCAACTCACTCTCACTGATTAAGTCTGAATTCTATGGCTTTAGGACTGGGAGGAGGTGAATTTGCATGTAATCTAAAAAGCAGTAATTATGGTAGCCAATTCTTTTTTTTAATAAAGCTTTTTATTTACAAAACATATGAGTGATTTTTCTACATTGACCTTTGCAAAAACTTTTTTTCCCAAGCTTTTCCCCTCCTTCCCCCCACCCCCCACCCCTAGATGACAGGTAATTTAATACATGCTAAATAGGATAAATTATATGACAAATACAATACATGTATACATATCTATACAGTTATCTTACTGCATAAGAAACATCAGATCTAGAAAGAGAAGAAGAAAAAACAACCTAAGAAGGAAAACAAAATGCATGGAAATATTCACAGAAAGCGTTAAAATGCTGTGTTGTGGTTCACTCTCAGTTCCCACAGGCCTCTCTCTGGATGTATATGACTATCTTCATTGCTGAACAATAGGAACTGGTTTGAATCACATCATTGCTGAAGAGAACCATGTCCATCAGAATTGATCATTGTATAGTCTTGTTGCTGTGTATAATGTTCTCCTGGTTCTGCTGATTTCACTCAACATCAGTTCATGCAAGTCTCTCCAGGCCTCTCTGAAATCCTCCTGTTGGTCGTTTCTTACAGAACAATAATATTCCATAACATTCATATACCATAATTTATTCAGCCATTCTCCAATTGATGGGCATCCTTTCAATTTCCAGTTTCTTGCCACTACAAAAAGGGCTGCCACAAACATTTTTGCACATGTGGGTTCCTTTCCCTCCTTTAAAATCTCTTTGGGATATAGACCCAGTAGAAACACTGCTGGGTCAAAGGGTATGCACAGTTTGATAACTTTTTGAGCATAGTTCCAAATTGCTCTCCAGAATGGTTGGATCCGTTCACAGTTCCACCAACAATATATCAGTGTCCCAGTTTTCCCACATCCCCTCCAACAGTTATCATTATCATTTCCTGCCATTTTAGCCAATCTGACAGGTGTGTAGTGATATCTCAGAGTTGTCTTAATTTGCATTTCTCTGATCAATAGTGACTTGGAGCACCTTTTCATGTGACCAGAAATAGTTTCAATTTCTTCATCTGAAAATTGTCTGTTCATATCTTTTGACCATTTATCAATTGGAGAATGGCTTGAATTCTTATATATTTGAGTCAATTCTCTATATATTTTAGAAATGAGGCCTTTAACAGAACCTTTGGATGTGAAAATATTTTCCCAGTTTACTGCTACCCTTCTAATCTTGTCTGCATTTATTTTGTTTGTACAAAAACTTTTTAACTTGATATAGTCAGACTTATCCATTTTGTGATTAATGATGACCTCTAGTTCTTCTTTGGTCACAAATTCCTTCCCCCTCCAGAGGTCTGAGAGGTAAATATGGTAGCAAATTCTCTGCCATTGGCAAAATTGCTAAAAGTGAGAGGTATCTCTCACCTTTAATCTGTAGACCCATCCTCTCTGAGGCCATGAAGACTCTAGGGACTTTCTCTCCAGAATTTGCTAACTATCTGAAATCTCTGTGAATGCCAGTTCAAAAATCTGAAGGTAAATTACATCATAATTATTTGGTAACATAACAAGGATTTGATAGAATTTTCCAGAGTATTGAAGAATCTTTCAGGAATTTTCTGCAATGCAGGTACAGCCTTTAGGCCCTTAACAAATTTGAAAGAAGAGAAATGTGTACAACAATAAAAATTATCTAAATAACTTAGAAACTTTCTGGCTTTAAATCTGTGATATAATCCTATGCCAATAAAATTAGAAGCAGCAGGATTTTTCTCAATTATTTCTTGAAATGAGCTCCTTAAAGCTTAAAAACAAAATTCTTATCTTTAAACACTGGCTATAAAAGAGTTATATATATGATCATAAAGTAAATAATTTATCATTTACTCCATGGCTTGTCTGTGAAGTCATCATCCTACTGAAACAATTCTCTTCAGTCATCAATGACATTTTAATTACTAAATATGTTGGCCTTTTCATTTAAAGCTTTTCACAACCCATTCCTTTCCTACCTGCTCTAAATCTCATCATGTATTTTTTGAGCACTCACACAATACAGACTAGACAAACTGTCCACCTTCCTATCCCTCACACATGATGTTCCATTTCTCCACTCTCTATGACTTTTTGCATATTATTATTTCCCATACTAAAATATACTCTCTTCTCAACTTTCTCTTTGAATCCCCAATCAGATGCCAAGTTTTATCGATTCTTTCTCACCACTTTTCTTGCATCCTATTCCCTTCTTTCTCCTCCCTCACTTCCCCCATCCAAGTTCTGATGCTCATTATTTAATTAGTCCTCCTGCTTCCAAGCCTCTCCATCTCTCCCTTCTCTTCCCCAATACATTTTCCAAATTAATTGCCAAAATAATCTTCCTGAAACAGAAGCCTGACCATGTTGTTCCTTTTATCAAAAAGCTTCAGTGACTTCCTAGTGTTTCTAGGGTAACTTACAAGCTGTATATGTAAAGCTTTCCACCATCTGGCTCCTATCTATTTTTTTTCAAAAAATATTTTACAGTTATCCCTTTCACATTGTAGAGGTTAGGAATGCAGCACCCCCACAATCTGGATAATCTGCATAATTTTAGTCCCCCTTCATACCAGAGAAATATGAATTATCATGGCATTAAAAATCAAATATATTGATGTTATGTAATATTATGCATAGATTTAATATGCTTCTGAGTTTCTAAAGTTTTTCTTTATCATCTGTTGGCCCTCTTGTGATGTCTGCAGATTCTACAAATCTCCCCCAAAATTCCCATTTAATTTCTTATGTTGACCTGTTACACGCAAAATCCCAATGAGGAAAGTTGCTGTGTAAAAGGGATAACTATAAATTATTCTCTATGTACTTTACCTTCCAACCAATCTGATTCCCTCCGGTCCCCTAAACATTCCATTCTTGTCTCTTCATTTCCTGAAGGAACCTCCCTGCATTCTAAGTGTACTTAATTTTACTTCTCCCTCATTTTCCCCTCATCTCAGCTTCTGTGTTCCATCTTAAAAGAAGTCTTTCCTGATACCTTTGATTCTTGGTCCTCCTCCTCCTTCCCTCCAATTACTTTATGTTTGGTTTTCTGTGTACATGTTCAATGGAGGGATAAACTCTAAAGTCTGGAATAAAGCAATTAGAAGTGAGCTTGAGCTTGACACATTAGAATTACCTAAGAGAAGTGGAAATATTTAGCTTGGAGAATAAAAGGCTAAGTAGCTACTTGTTAGCTATCTTCAAGTGTCTGAAGGGCTGTTTGTAGGAGAAAGTTTAAACTTATTCTGCTTGGCCCAAGGCCAGATCCTAGAGGGAGGACTGAAACTTGTTAAGTAAATTTAGGCTTGCTGGCCAACTAAGTGGCAAAGTGTGGATAGGGTGCTGGGTCTGAAGGCAGGAAGACTCATCTTTATGAGTCCAAAAGACATTTACTAGTTGTAAATCTGGATGAGTCACTTAACCCCTCTTTGCCTCAGTTTCATTATCTGTAGAATGAGCTAGAAGGAAATGACAAACCACTCTAGTATCATTGCCCAAAAAAATCCAAAAACAAACAAACAAACAAAAACAGAGTTATGAAGAGTCAGATATGAGTGGCAAATAACCAAATTTAGGCTTATGATACAAGGAAAAAAATCCTATTAAGAGCTAGACCAAAGTAGAATGGTTGCTTTGGGAAGTTGTAGGTTTCTCCTTTGTTGGGGGTCTTCAAACAAAGGATCAGTGGCCACCTTTTAAATATTTGGGAAAAAAATTGGGGGTCTATGTACAGAGTGTCTCAAAAGTCTTTATGCAGTTTTAAGCAATTGAAACTTAGCTGCACTGCCTGACCATTGAGGTCACGTCTAACTCTGAAATTCTGTTCACCCACCCCCATTTCTTTATATCCCAAATAAAGTATCATAGTCAATTGCACATATTAATGATGATTTTTAATAATAGCTTTTTATTTTAAAAATACATGGAAACATAGTTTTCGACATTCACTCTTGTAAAAACCTTGTGTTTCAAATTTTTCTTCCTCCCTTTTTCCCACCTCCTCCCCTAGATAGCAAGGAATTCAATATATATTAAACATGTGCAATTCTTCTATACATACAAAACCAACTTTTTTCCCTGAGGTAATTGGTGTTAAGTGACTTGCCTAGGGTCACACAGCTAGGACTTGTTAAGTGTCTGAAGCTGGATTTGAACTCAAGTCCTCCTGACTTCAGGACCAGCACTCTTATCCACTGCACCATCTAGCTGCCCCCCTCCCATTATCATGCTGCACCAGAAAAATCAGATCAAAAAGGAAAAACAATGAGAAAGAAAAACAAACAATAAAAAGGTAAAAATACTATGTTGTGATTCATATTCAATTCCCATACTCCTCTCTCTGGATGAAGATGGCTCTTTCCAACACAAATCTATTGGAATTGGTCTTAATCAACTCATTGTTGAAAAGAGCCAAGTCCATCACAGTTGATCATCACATATGTTTTCTTGGTCCTACTCATTTCACTTAGCATCAATTCATGTAAGTCTCTCCAGGCCTCTCTGAAATCATCCCACTGATCATTTTCTATAGAACAATAATATTCCATAACATTCCTTTACCATAATTTATTCAGCCATTCTCCAACTGATGGCCATCCACTCAGTTTCCAGTTCCTTGCCACCACAAAAAGGGCTGCTACAAACAGTTTTGCACATGTGGGTCCTTTTCCCTTTTTTATGATCTCTTTGGGATAAAGACCCAGTAGAGACACTGCTGGATCAAAGGATATGCACATGTTTAATAGCCCTTTGGGCATAGTTCCAAATTGCTCTCCAGAATGGTTGGATCAGTTCACAACTCCATCAACAATGAATTAGTGTCCCAGTTTTCCTATATATCTTCCAATATTTATCATTGTCTTTTCCTGTTACACTGATGATGTTTTTTTTTTGGGGGGGGCTGGGGCAATTGGGGTTAAGTGACTTGCCCAGGGTCACACAGCTAGGGAATGTTTTGTGTCTGAGACCAGATTTGAACTCAGGTCTTCCTGACTTCAGGGCTGGTGCTCTATCCACTGCGCCACCTAGCTGCCCCAACATTGATGATGTTTTAATGAATATTTGTCAAACTTCATTCTTTAAAATAAGATTAGACTACAGTTTAATACAGAAACATAGATTTTCATCCTTGAAAATGTCTGATTTCCACTGGATGTATAGTTTAAGGCATTAAAGAAGGATCTTGGAAATCTTTAGAATAGTCAACAATTAGAAGTCTTAGCAAAGTTACATAGAATAAGGGGAAGAGGACTAGATTGAGAATCATATTATGTAATCTCATCCATCACTAAATTAGGTTAATCATGCCAATATAGTGTTCCTTATATCTTGAGGATTAAAGACAAGAAAATAAGTATATAAATATTTTTAGGTAACCAGAAGAAAGTTATTTTACCAATCTTCAGTGAAAGCATTGTACCTACTTCCTCCTTTCTTATTTAATGTTGCCTTTGAAATCAGCCTCAGTTCTTGTCTTCTAAGAATTATCTCTTTTTAAAAATTAAAGCTTTTTTAGACATCTAGGATTAAATATTAGTACAAATAGCCACACTTACATAATAAGTACTGATATTTAAATTAATCAAGCTCACTGCCTAAAGTATGATAACTTTTTACTCTTCTTTACTCTTTTTATCAAGATCCTTTCTAATCTTTTTGGAGAGCAATCTGGCTGTGAGTTGTAGATGTTCCAAAAGTAATTGTATCTTTTGCCCAGCAATTACATTCTTGAGAATATCTTCTGAGAGTATTATTTTTGATCTTTTTTTCCCCATAAGACAATTGACTTGTCCACATAACTAATAAGTGTTAAGGGTGTGAGGCTAAATTTGAACTCTGGTCCTCCTGACTTCAGAACTGGTGATCTATCCACTGCCACCATCAAACTACCTTGAAAGTATTATTTTTAAAACAATAACCAAAGGGCTATCTGTCCAAAGATTTTCTTATTGATTTCATATGCAATTGAATATATATATATGTATATATATATATATATGTATGTATATATAAGCTACCAAAATACCTATTAGTAATGGAATGGTTAAATAAATTGTAGTACATTAACTTAATGGAATATTAAAAATGCAATTACTATAAGATCAGCAAGCTTGAGAAAGAAAAATCTGGAAAAGCTTTTATGGAATAATACAAAGAAAGAAAACCAGAACCAGAGGAATAAATACTAATTATAATCATATAAAGGAATGTGTATGAGAATAAATGTCTCTATAACTTCCCATTTGTGTGTGTGTTGGTCTTTTCATTTTCTTGTATGTGTGGATGTGTGTTTTAATGTAATTTTAGAGAGAATGCTAATCTTTATTATTTTTTCCAAATATAGATTTTATGAATATTGGTATATTGTATATTGGAGTTTTAGGAAATAATAAACTTAATGTCACTGCTATGCAGCTGTTTTTGTGAAACTCCTCACTTTGGTAGCAGGTTCTATTCAGTCCTTCCCCAACTCAACCTGTTTCTCAACTGGTCTCATTGAAATTGTATGTTATAATAAAATGAGAACCCAGAAGCTTTTGTTCTAGTGGTTTAAATCACTTTATTTCTTTGAATTTTGATGAAATGAAGAAGGTGGGATTAAATTACATCAAATAAACCTTTTTCAAAGATAAGATTCTATGATTCTTACATGTACCATGTCTCTATCCTTAGCATCTTTCTTGCTCCTGATGCCTCTTTGCCTTCTTACAGTTTCATCTCTCTCTTTGACTCCCACCATCCCATATAAAGTAAAGTCCCATTTTGGGGTAATATTATTTTAACAGAAATTATTTGATTATAATGAAAGTACCAAGTTAAAAATTCAAAGAATCAGAGATTTAGAGCTGAAAGAGACCTCAGAGATCATCCAGCTCAACTTCCTGAGAAGGAAAATGACAGAGATCTCTCGTTATTAGTGAAAGAACTAGGATCTGAATCCTGTTCTTCTGGCTCAGATTCAGGGTTTTTCTACTACATTGTGCTTCTACCTTTTAAATAATCTTCTAAAATTATATATATATATATAAATATATAAAAAGTATATATATATATATTTATATATAGACAGAGACAGAGAGAGAGAGAGAAAGAGAGGGAGGGGGAGAGAGAGAGAGAGATGGACGAGGCTGGTTTTATTTTTATGTATTCTAAGTCATTAGCCATAGAAAACAAATAATAGTATGTTTTATCTTCCACCCTTAGTTACATTACCTTAAAAAAAATTCTTAGTGTTGGTTACCATTTTCCCTGAGTTTCTTTTTCTTAAGGAATAACCTTAGACCCAATCCACTTTGTAAACATGATTTTCTTCTCTGTGGGTATAAGTATATAAGAGATAGATAAACACACACTTTTGTCTCCCTCATTTTTTACAAGCAGCAAATTGACCCTCTGACAGCTCCAATTTCTCATTGTCACTTCATTTTTTTTAAAAGCTCCAGTTTCTGTCCTATTCCCATATCCCTTGAAGTAAATAAATGAACCCAAGAATTTCTCCCTTTCCTCTTTCATAACTGCCACTAATACCAATTTCTCCAGTAAGTTCATACACTATCCACTTGGAAAAAGAAATATTAAGAAAATGAATGAAAAAAATAACAACATTCATGATAAAGGAACAGAGCAAGAGAAAGAGATAGCCTCCCAGCTTTTCTTGGTTTCTTGGATTATTATTATTCAGTTTTTTCATGTGGTCTGACTGGCTCAAAAGAATAAATATTCTACTACCTTTGAGAGTGAGTCCATGATCTCACTGATATGGGTATCCTTTGGTCTGTTATAAGAAATTATCTACAAAAGCCTGAGTATAGTATTCCCTTTTCTCTTTTTGATTAAGGATAACTCCAGAATTGTGTAGATCTTCTCACAAATATTTTTCTGAAAATGGAGTATGATTCCAGAGAATCAACTATGTGATGAATATGTGTTAATTTTTTAAAATGTAAATTATTTAAATGAGATATAGGAAGGAAAGGTATTATCTTTTAACTTCCCTGCTATGTTCTGGTATATTCTAAGGACATAGTTTGCATTAAACTCTTAGATATTAAATATTGTGGACTTTTCATTATCATTGTAGCATTCCAGACTTTGCAGAGATATTTTAAAATAACTTCAAATGTTATTTAAATAAACTTTAACTATAGTCATGCTTATGGAGGACAAATTTTTCCATTATCCTGAAATTACTCATTCAGTAACTCTTGTTCTGAAATTTATCATTCTATCTTTGGGCCTCAATATCAAGGATAATTTTAAGATTTCTTTAATATTTTAATCATATTTAGTTTTAAAAGTATATTTGACACCATAGTCCCATTGCTATTGGAAATGGATCTACACAACATCCTTGTTCCTTCTCAAATTATGAGAAAAGGATGGTAATATGTTACCTATGACTTTTTATCCAGAAAAAAAGTGTTGAGATATTCCAGGAATTTTCTTGTGTTCTCTCTTAACCTCAACTCTGATAAATCTCTGCAAATGGTATTTTGCCATTGTACCAAGAACAGTACTAAAATACCAGATAAAGAAAAAATCAAGTCAAAATTGCATTGATTATAATTCTTCTATAAGTGTCTACTGCTATTAGTATAACAACATTCAGAGTACAAACTACTATGCTATCTTTATGGCATACAATCAATATAGCTTGAATATTGAGATTCACAGACACACTTTTAGTCAAATTTCTAGTTAAATTTTTAAGAATATATTTATTTATAAAACAGAAAACAATGTACATAATGCACAGTTGTTTGCATGTTATATAAAGAAGGCAGGAAGGAGTGTAAAGGAGACAGATTAAAGACAGATGGGGGGGGGGCAAAGACAGAGTCAGAGAGACAGAAAAAGGTGAGAATGAATGAATGGATGGATGAATGGATGGGTGGATGGATCTGATGGAAAATTAGGGAAATAAGAAAAGCTTCCTACATAAGTTGGCATATGAGCCGAGACTTGAAAGAAGTCAATTAAAACAGATGTGCCTGAACTGAACATATTGAATAAAAATATGGTTTAAGGCTACCAGCTCTCCCTAAATACTTTAGGAATACTCTTGGAATTCTGACTTGTCAAAGAATGGGAATAAACTCTCATTTTGAAATGATACTATTGGTTGTATTAGCAAACCTCATTAAACCAAAATTCATGGAACTGGAATAAAGGGGAATTTAATCTCTACTAATGATATAAAGACCATTTGTCTCCATTTGGAAAATCTTTGGAGCAGTATTTAAAAATTTTTTTTTCTATTATCTAAATAGACTGGGAATAGTTAGAGGAAAATTTCAAGGAGAGCATAGGGAGATACTACCCTGTCAGCCTCATCCTAGATATGCCATTGCTAGCATCCTCTTGAAAATGAAGGAAAAAATGCATCCTAAAGTATAAAAATTTTAATATTATTATTAGCAATAATATTATATAGCTTTGTTTTCACTTTACAAATATTATCTCATCTACAAATATATGCTCATTTTTTCCCTTTAAGTCATATTTGTCATTCTAAGTTTTCATCAAGTTTTTTCCTTCTATTTCAGCATCCTCGATCCTGAAACGAGAGAAGCGGTTGAGGACAAAGAATGTTCATTTTAGCTGTGTTACCGTATACTACTTCACAAGGAGACAAGGTTTCACCAGTGTTCCCAGTCAAGGAGGAAGCACATTGGGCATGTCCAGTCGTCATAATAGTGTTCGCCAATACACTCTTGGTGAATTTGCTATGGAACAGGAGAGGCTCCATAGGGAGATGTTAAGAGAGCACCTCAGGGAGGAAAAACTTAACTCTTTAAAGCTAAAGGTAAAAAAAAAAAACTTTATAGATTTTCTTTTTCCAACCCCTGTAATAAGTTTATTAATTGGTGAGTTTAATTCTTAATTTCCTTTGGATTTCAACATTTCCACAATCCTCATTTAGCACTTGATACAGCATCCAAGTTGGTATACACTTCTGATTTTTAACAAAGGAGAAGTCATCATATTGAAGACAGAATAGGTACTTTATCAGACTTCCAATGAGAAAGAGGTGGAAACTTTGCTATAAGGTAAAGGAGATTCTCCTCCAAGTGTAGCCTTGTTAGTTTATAAGCAGTTGGAACAAAACTTGAAATTCTCATTGATTTTTTTTACTTGGCCAAAATCTAGGAAATACTCTCTTATGGTTGTTATCTAGTAAGGAAAATATTGTCTTGGATGTCCCAGGAATGGTTGTAGTCCTTGTAAAGATCATTTGTTGAATATCAGAATTCCATAAGATTACTTATCCACTAATCTTTATTCCTTTCTTCACTATTTTAAAGTAACTTTGGAAAGCTTTGATATGTTTTCAAATGTCTGCTTTTTTTCTTTATCTTACTTATCTCTGTTTCAGATATCACTGTAAAGCATTTGTCTCAAAGAAACTGGCATCAGCCAGTCTAAGGGCATAATGCACATTACATTATCATTATCATCATCAGTAATAATAATGATGGTAACAACAATTTTGCAAAGTTCATTGCCAGTTTCCTGAAGAATTTCTATTTCACCCACCAGACTTACATAGTTACTTTGCCACCAACCAAAGTGTCATGAGTCAGAAAATATTGTCTAACATTGCGATAGCAATTTCTGGTTGGCTTCTAAGTTTCCCTCTTCTAGCTCCATTCACAACTACTCTACTCTCCCTCCGGCAAAAGATGGAAATTTTGTTTTTCCCCAGGCATCAGTTTAAAAAGCAATGCACAGGTAGAGATATAGTCTCTTTATTTACTAGTAGTAAATTAATGAAGGACAGTGCTCTGTATATGAAGGACAGTGCTCTCCAGGCAGTCCTTTTTTGATAGCTGGGTATTGTGTCCTTGATTTTTGTCTGATGGTAAATGGATTCATTATGGCACATTTTGAGATATGTTGCGTGAGCTATTAATGTTAGTGGAAGCTACACAGCTTGAGGACCCTGCTCAAAGCTGCATATTGACTTAGTTATTATTCAGATATATCTAATTCTGTCAACACAGGAAGATGGAAAGGAAAAGAAACAGAGCTAGAGACAGAGAGATGGGGGAAAGGGGAGGAGAAAAAGTGTGAGAGAATGGCTAAAGCTTAAAAGGACTAATAATAAAAAAAGTACCTTATAATTGATTCCTTTTTCATTGTGTTCAATTTGGAAATCTAAGGAAGCACTTTATTGTTTACTTTTGAAAAAAATTAACCTGATTAAAAGTGCATTGTCTTTAATGCCATGGGGGGATTAACTTTTGCAACTTATTTATTTCTCAGGGCCATTTTATGGGATTTGGAGGAAGTTTTTTTTGTTTGTTTGTTTAGGGTCAGTCTATTTTTACCAAGGGTTATTTTCTGATGAGTATATTCAGCAGTGTATATTTTTAATTTTTTGTAAATTTTTTTCTATGGGTACAGGGTTAGTGGGTATTTTTTCAAACTAGAGTCTGATGAATATGCTCTCAGGTTCTATACTAATAATTTTGATTTTAATTATGCATTAGTGTTGGAATTGCGGAAGAATATTATTCCAGTAGCAAGGAATATATTCTTGGGTATTAAGAAAGTTTGTGTTATAAAATAGATTGTTTAAAAAGAAATATTAAAACATTTTAGATACATTTAATAGCATGTTATATCAAGGTTTATTTACTGAATATAGTTTATGTCTTGGTTGCTAGTTTGGCTGATACCTGAATCTGTGGAATAACAGTTTGGTTGTAATGATATTTTTAAATTAAGATGAAATGTTAAATTGAACTAAAGGATACCCTCTAAGGAGATCTAACAGTAGCAAGATATACTAAAAGCCCTTCCCCTCCCCCTAAAATTTGTGCCTTCATTTCTATGTGCCAATGTTATAATCCTGTTTGTGGAAAAATGATATATTTTAAAGTAGAATAAAATTTCCATGAAGGTAGGGACTGTATTCATTTTTGCCATGGTGTTCCCAGTGAATAATACATTTCCTAGAACATAGAATCACAGATCTTGAGCTATGAGGTAACTAAGACAATTAATTCAGCCTCCTCCATTCCTATTTTCAAATATAAAAATTGAGGCCTAAAGTCAGAGGAAATTAAATGATTTGCTCAAGTTTATAAATGAAGTAAAAGTCAGAGGCAAGGTTTAAACCCAGATCCTCTCATTTACATACCATTTTGTTTTCCATTGACCTTCATGGCCTGATTGTTAAATGGCATAACTATTTGTAAATTGTCAGAGAAGCCATGCCTAATTTAAATATTGTTACCCTTGGCACATTAATTTGCAAATGGGAAGAAAGTACACAAGTAGAATCTATTTGCATTATTTTATAAAATTGATATTAAAATGAAAGTACTGTTTTCATTGTTTTAAAAAAGAGGTAGAGAAACAGTATTTTTTTACAAACTGATTAATAAAATAATAGCAAAGTATCTTAATGATAAATATTTGCAAACTTATCCCCCATTCTAGAGGCTTGAAGGGATCCATGCTGAGGAGGTTAGTTGATGTCTTTTTTATGTGCCAATAGGCATTTATCTAGAGTGAAATTCAAAGAATGCAGGGAAGAAACCTCAGCCCCTCCAAAACATCTCTCCTGCTGATGTTTGAAATCTCATCATTAAAAAATGATTAATTACCTAAATTTATAAATTTATAAATATAATATATTAATAAATTAATAAATATATAAAATTTACAATTAATTATAAAAAAATCATTATTTTATGGGTATCCTTTTGGAATATAATTATCCCTCGATATTATGAATAAATTATTCCAGTCACTTTCCTCAATGACAGAGATACTTGGTCCTTCAGAAGGTAGAGAGAGGGGACACAGAGAAACATGGGTGTCAAAGACAAATTTGGTCTGTTTCACAGTGTTGCCCAGGATTGGGTCTCTGTAAGTCAGGGAAGATCTGGTAGCTAGGAGGGAGCAAAGAGGGTAAGAATTAACTGGGAGGCATTTATTAATCCTCCATTAGCACATAACTAGTCAAATAACTTCCACAAACTAAAAATATGTGGTTTTTATTATGTACTTGGCAGTAATCAATGAAGTCATCTGTTCCAAACTAAATGCATAGATTTCTTTATCTGCAGTACATTGTTTGAGAAGTGTCTTTTTCAAGTTTTCTATTTATTTGTATGCATTTATTTATTTCTGTAAAATTAATTAAGCAACTACTTGAACATTTGAGAAATCTCAGAATTATAAGCATTTCTATGTCCAAACCAAGGTCTTTTTGGGGATTTTGCTTCTTTCTCAGAGATTTCATTTCACTTTCAGAGCTCTTTAGTGCTGTGTAAATATGAATGACTTTTGACCTCAGATTACTCTTCAATTCAATTCAGACTTCTAAAGTGCTTCAATTTTTTATTCCATTCTTTGTCACTTACTGATAGCACTCTATAACCTGGTTCTCAATCATGAATTTTTAGTGGAAACCTTGTTATGATTATTTTTTTTGCTCTTCTCTTCTCCATACTGAAGAGGTAATCATATCTTACACTTTGTTTTCTGTGCTACATCTTCAAATTTTGAATCTTCAGCTTTGTCCTTAAGACATAGATTATACATGTAGTAGAGGGAATGTTAATGATTCCATAAAACTTGGAAAGCACATTTTAGAATAAAAGCCATGCTGTCTTCCTTCTACCCCTTCTTCCTTCTACCTCTTTTATTCTCTCTCTTTTTCTCCACCCACCAACCTCTAGCTTTGATGCACTGTACCCTTTGAATCCTCTCCAGAGTCTCAGAATGCTCTATAAACAATAAGAAATTAAAGATTAGTTATTATATTCATTACTTCAGCCCATATTGATATTGCTGAAGGTTTTCATAACAATCTTCATTAAAGCTGTAAAAAGTTTACCTGCATTATATTTTCTTATTTGGTTGGATGATTGCCAGTTAGTGAAAATATTCAGCGAACACATAATAATAAAAATGATAAATAGATAGATGAAAAAATGAATATTACAGAGGCAAAAGAGCTGGTTAAAAAAGAAATAAAGAAATAACACCTTTCCCCTAGAAGTTTTCATCCTAATTGAGGAAGGTGCAAGGAGAAATGAAAATATTTGAGGATACAACTAATGTATAATATATCAATACATATCAATATACAATTTTGACAAGTGCAAGTAATTTCAGTACATTGGGATCAGAATTTGAGATGCTGGGTCACCTTTAGTTAAGCAATCAATCAACAATCATTTATTAAATGCCTATTATATATCAAGCCATGATGTTAGGAACCAGAAATACAAGTACAAAGAATGAAACAATTCCTATCTGGAAGGAACTTATCTTCTGACAGCGGAGACTATTTGACACAATAAATAAAAGGTGGTTAAATGCAAGGTGGGTAGATAGAACACTAGTATTTTTTTTTTATCACTAAAGATCAGGAAATACTTATAGAAGGTGAATCTTGAAGGAAGTGAAGTATTCACTGAAGACAATGTATGTTCCAGGTATGGGGCATGACTAACAGAAAGGCACTGCAATGTAAAATGGAATGCCATCAGTTACTGTACCTTAGAATGTAGGAAATATAGTATAGATTGGGGGGCAGTTTATGATGGACTTCTAAAGGTAGCTGGAGGAGTACATATTTTATCCTTGAAGCAAAAAGAAAGCTAATGGAGTTAATTGGGTTGGAAAATGACATGCTATAGGGTTAGCCAGATGGCAAAGTGGATAGAGCATCAGAACTGACATCAGGGAAACTGACTTCAAATCTGGCTTCAGACAGATTTCCTAGCTGTGTGATCCTGGGCAAGTCACTTATTCTCAGTGGCCTCTCTAAATAAATGAATAAATAAGAATGGCATGGTGAAATCTGCCCTTAAGGAAAACCACTTTGGCAATTGTGTTGAGGGTGGATTGGGGTGCGGACATCCCTAAACTATATGTAAGGTGGTATTTTATCTCTAAAATTCCATACCTGATTAATTCAGATACATTTTGAAAATAGTCTTCTTTGGGGCAGCTAGATGGTGCAGTAGATAGAGCATCAGGCCTAAAGTCAGGAGGACCTGAGTTCAAATGTGGCCTTAGTCATTTAACACTTCCTGGCTATGTGACCCTGAGCAAGTCACTTAACCTCAATTGCCTCAGCAAAAAAAAAAAAAAGAAAAAGAAAAGAAAAAAGTTCTTTTTCATAATATAATTAAATAAGCAATTGGGTTCATATCCTATTTCTGACACATAATATGATTTCCAGCTTCATTTAACTTCCAAAACCTCAGTTTTCTCAACTACAAAGTAAGGAGCTTCAGATTGAATGTCTCCAAAGTCTCTTCCAGGACACTTTGCTTTTATATCAGATCTTCAGTACCACACTCATTCATCTTTTAGAGCAGTGGAGTCAGCAAGATTGATTTTGCTGGTCAGTTCTATAGTGACCTGTTCAGTTTATTAAGTACCGCCAACATTATGAAATGTGTGACTTGTTTAGAAAGAAGAAAAAAGATAAGAAAACTTCATTTATCTAATGATTAGACTCCAATTTGGTGCAGTTAAAAGAGTTTGGTGTTTCTGTTAAAAAATGCTGTGTTCAAGTTTTGATTCTCACTGGCTATGCAATGTTTGAATAAATCACAAAACTTTTCTGAGTTTCATTTTCTTCATCTGGAATATGGAATCAAACATGCTATTACTACTTTCCTCAGAATGTTTTTGGTGAGAAGGAAGGTTTTGTAAACTTTAAAACGCTGTGGGTATATGAGTTGTTATTTGGTACCTTGAAAAATTGATTTCTTCCTACATGCATGTTTGGTGACATTCAATTTGACAAGTATTTATTGAGAGTGTTTGCTATTGGTTCCACATGTTGATTGAACCATTGCGGCATAGTGACTTAATCTGTGGTTTTCAGAGTCAAGCCTTTTTTTTTCCTTTGAAAAATTGCCATATTTGCCCATCTCTCAACCTTCATGATATCTCTAAGATTACTAATATTTCTTCTGTGATCATATTTGTTTCTTTAGGATATAATTTATCATAGTATGTCAATTTGAAATCATTGAAAGGGCTTGGTGCTTTTTAACTATCTCTATTTTCCTTTTTAATAATGTTTGACTTATTCTTTCCAGTTTTAGGATAATATAGACTATATCCTTAATAAAGAAGATAGAGGGTCAGCTAGGTTATGTAGTGGTTAGAGCACCAGCCCTGAAGTCAGGAGGATCTGAGTTCAAATCTGGTCTCAGACACTTAACACTTCCTACCTGTGTGTCCCTGGGCAAGTCACTTAACCCCAATTGCCTCAGAAAAAAACAAAAAATAAAAAAAGATAGAAACAAAAGAGAAGTTGAATAGTTCAACTTTACTCTTTTATTTCAACATCCTACTATGTTTCCTAAGCTATGGTTCTAACACTTTTTCTTCCTTCTTTTTCTTAACAGCCTCTTTCATTGTTTCTTATGTTAATAACTTATAAATGATCAAAATATTTTCAGCAACAAGCATAGCTTCCGTGTAGCCAGAATGATGGTCTACATTACATTATTTTCATAATTTTTGGACACTTCCACTCACAGTAACCAGAACTTATATTAGCATAAAGAAATTATAGTCTTGAAGTTTACCAAAAAAGACTGAATCACAGCTCCACTGTATCTGAAATGTATTCAAAGAGTTTAATGATATTATGAATCTCTGTTCCTATGAATATTCTGTTTATTTTATCTCATAGCTATTGCTTAATTTATACTGTCTTTATAGTTATGAATTATTATGTGTACTTTCTTATTTGATTCTCCACAACTCTGCAAGACAAGTGATGTTTCAATTTGTTCTGCCCTGCTCAGACATTAGTAATATTGTATGAAATTCTGGGTGGCATATATCACGAAGGACTTCAGTTATTTGTGGGGCTTCCACAGAAAGACCATGGTAGTGAAGGACCTGCAGAACCTATCATGAAAGTATCACTTGAAGGAACTCAGAATGTTTATCCAGAAGAATTAGGGGGAACATGATAACTGTCTTATAATTTCTGAAGGGCTTTCACATAGTAGAGGGAACTGGCCCCTAAGGCAGAATGAGGATAAATAGTTGTAACAAGCAATGATATAAACTTAGGCTTGATGTAAGGAAAAAGTTCCTAACAATTAGAAATGAACCAATTTAGAATGGGCTGCCTTGGGAGATTGTAGGTGGTCTGCCATGGGAGACTTTACCACAAAAGCTAGATGCCCATTTATTAGATAAAGACATTTTGCAGGTATGGGTTCTACTGAATAGTCCCTGAGGTCCTTGCTGATTCAGTCATGGTGATTCTGTGACTTGCTCAAGATCACTCACTTGGCAAGTAGAACTTGCACATAATTTTCTGAGTTCTTCTCAAGGTTTTTTTCACTTAGACTCACAATTGGGAGGGCAGCCAGAATACACCATTTAAAAAAGGATTTTAGTGGTTCTACCAATGTAAAATATGGAATGTCACTGCTAACTTTACAAAGAGCAATAATAAACCTACTTCCTCTAACTTGCAGAAATAATGAAATTTTGCTTTCCTCTAAATCTCTTATAAGGACAAAGTAATTGAAGCGGGGAAGGAAAGTGTTTAGTTTGAATATAGAGATTAGACACAAAAATCAACTATTGTGAAGATAAAATTATATAATGAATTTCAAAATATTTAAAGATACCATGTAAAAATAAGTTATAAGAAGTATGCTTTTATACACACACACACACACACACACACATATTTGGATAAAATAATGAATAGCAAAGATTAGTATACTGAACAGTGCCTTTTTGTGTAAATCTCTCAGTATGTTGATAATTTAGTAGACTACAGACATTTGAAATTTTTTCTCTCTTTTTTGCCAGTTTTTGAGAAGGTAGAGCATGAAGTATGAAGTTGATCTTTAACAACTTCTACTTGTGATTGAGAGTGTTTCTGGTTGCATATAAAATTAGTATTAGAAGAAGGCCCTGAGTTCAAATCTAGCCTCAGACAACTAATACTTCCTAGCTGTGTGACCCTGGGCAAGTCACTTAACTCCAATTGCCTTAGGAAAAAAAAGGAGAGGAAAAGGAGGAGGAAAAGAAGAAGAAAAAGAAAAAGAAAGAAGAAGAAGTAGATGGGCAAGATGGGCAAGAATCTAGATCTAGAACAATATTTGCAAAGTTGGTTTGGAGATGAGAAAATATTCCCTCCTCCCCACTCAAATCCTTGACACAGATTTTCTCAGGCTGAAAAAAGTATAGAATATATCAATGATAGATAGTGATACTAAGCAATATCTCCATTATTATCAAAAGATACTTATTAATAAGGGCTTTGAAAAGATGTTCCTTCACTAACATTAAGTCAACAAATATTTACAGCGTCTTTTGTGTGCCTTGCACTGTGCTGAGCACTAGCCATACAAAGAAAATCCTTACTCTAATGCAATATCTTACTTAAAGGGGGGGGGGGGTAACCTTGAGTTTTCAAAGGCTAGGTAAGGCTGGGGCACAACTCGTGGTAATTTTCGCTTACTTTTGGTATGGATCCATCAAAAGACTCTAAATCTGTCATCTGAAGACCTGCCTCCATAAATTCAGACTCATTCCTAGAGTCTTGCTGCTAGGTGATGAAATTTTGGGTCATAGCAATTTATTAAATCATTTATGCTACTAGAGAGGGGTTTTAATCTGTATCAGCAGAAGGATTATCTCCCTGAATAATATTACTGAATCTTGAAGTCTTTAAGACACCAAACAAACAAAATGAATATAAACACAATCCTTTCCCCCAATGACTTTGTAAGGTGAAACATAATGCTTACACATGGAAAAAAATTAAATAAAAACTAAAAGAAAAATATGAGGCTGAAACATAAATGATGTCATGTCATATATCATGTGTCATGGCTAAAAACCAAAGACTGAAATAATAGCTGAATATGTATTTTTAGAAATTTGATAATTTTTCAGATTCACATTCTCTCTCCCACCCTCCTTCAATTGAGAAAGCAAGAAAAACCAAAAAAGGGTACAAATTTGTATAGTCAAGCAACACAAATCCCCATATTGACCATCTCCCTCCCCACCTCCCCCACTAGATAGACAGATAAACAGACAGGCAGACAGCCACATGTCTCTGAATTCATCACCTTTCTATCTGGAGTTATGTAACTAACTTCTGGAAATGTGGTTGGTTATTGTGTTGATATAAGTTCCCAAATCTGAAAGTATATTTCTTGAATTTAGCTTCCCACAATGGAATGTATGGAATCTAAAAATGAATGGAATTTAAAAATTGAAACATTTGCAAATGTAAACACAATATCATTGTTTATAAAACACATTAGAAGTGTTTCTATACAGTCCTTTTAGGGCCATTCTCCCAGAATTTTATCTCCGTTAATATTTTGTTACCTTTAGGTAACAGAATAATAAAAGTCTATAATAGTCCTCCTTGGGGGGAGGGAGGCAAGAACAGCCTTAGGTAGTATAGAATAGACTGTGTATAAAAGAAAGGAGAAAAACCGGGAGCAAAAGGATAGAGAGGTTGAATGAGACACTCCCTAGGTTTGAATTATTGTCCTTTGCTATGGGCTATGGGTGATCACATGTGCTATATCTTTATAGATAAATTATCTTGAGAATCTTCCCAACTCCCACCATCACCACCATAGTTTTGTATTATTTTTTGGTAAATAGATTATGGGGAATAGGTTTAAAGGACAAAATTACAGTCTTAAAGATACCACATGGTATAGTGGGATAAGTATTGTACTGAAAACCAGAAAATTAAGGGAAATATTTAAATATACGAAACCAGCAGGTGTATCTATTTGTATTTCCACCTCTAACTAGTTGTATGAACTTGCATGTGTCATTTGATCTCCATAGAATTGAAGTTTTCTCATCAGTAAAGCAAGGATTTTAAAGTCTTCAAAGTTATTTCTTTTTTTTCTTTATTAAAGCTTTGTATTTGCAAAACATATGTATGGGTAATTCTTCAACAATGACCCTTACAAAGCTTTCCATTACAAATTTTCCCCCCTAGTCCTCCCTAGCCATCTCCCCTAGATGGCAGGAAGTCCACTACCTGTTAATTATGTTAAAATATTTGACAAATTGAATATATGTATACATATTTCCACATTTACCTTGTTGTGCAAGAAAAATCATATCCACAAGAAAAAAAATCAGAGAAAGGAAACACAATGCAAGCAAACATCAATAGAGAGCATGAAAATGTTATGTTGTGGTCCCACATTTCACATCCCTCTCTCTGGGTGTATATGGCTTTCTTTATTGAACAATTGGAACTGGTTTGAAGCATTTCATTGTTGAAGAGAGCCATGTCCATCAGAATTGATCATCATATAGTATTGCTGTTGCTGTGTATAATGATCTCCTGGTTCTGCTCATTTTGCTCAGCATCAGTTCATCTAAATCTCTCCAGGCCTCTCTGAAATCGTCCTGCTGGTCGTTTCTCACAGAACAATAATATTCCATAACATTCATATACCATAATTTATTCAGCCACTCTCCAATTGATGGGCATCCATTCAGTTTCCAGTTTCTAGCCACTACAAAAAGGGCTGCCACAAACATTCTTGCACATGTGGGTCCTTTCCTTCCTTTAAGAGCTCTTTGGGATATAAGCCCAATAGAATGCTGGGTCAAAGGGTATGCATAGTTTGATAACTTTTTGAGCATAGTTCCAAATTGCTCTCCAGAATGGTTGTATCCGTTCACAGCTCCACCAACAATGCATCAGTGTCCCAGCCTTCCCACATCCCCTCCAACATTCGTCACTATCTTTTTCCTGACGTCTTAGCCAATCTGACAGGTGTGTAGTGGTATCTCAGAGTTGTCTTAATTTGCATTTCTCTGATCAATAGTGATTTGGAGCACTTTTTCATATGACTAGAGTTTTAATTTCGTCATCTGAAAACTGTTCATATCCTTTGACCATTTATCTATTGGAGAATGGCTTTAATTCTTACAAATATGAGTCAATTTTCTATACATTTTAGAAATGAGGCCTTTATCAGAACCCGTAAATGTATAGGATTGAAGCTGTCAGCTATCCTCATCTAATCTAGAAAATATTTTTTAAAAAGTGGGATTTGAAGAACTTTAAATGATACAAGAAAAAGACCACTTAGCAAAGCTAGAGGGATAAGGGCATTGCCATAATAGAGTACTGCTTTGAAAAGAACTTAGAGGTAGCACTAGAAGAACAAAAGAAACCATTTGGGGGCAAGCTGGTGAAGGACTTTGAAATAAAGTTTTAGTAATGATAATAATAGATGACACTCATATAGTGCTTTAAAGTTTGCAAAATATGTTATGTACCTAATTTCATTTGATGCCCCAAATCAAAGTTAGGGCATTTAAAAAAAGTAGACTTATTCTGTGGGGTCAAGGAAAAAATTCATTAGGAAGTATACAAAGAAAAACTAGTTAGAATGACAAAAGATGATAGGATCAACAAGGGGGTGGCAACTACTCAGTTCTTGTGTTTATAATTATATAGCATATTCAAGTAGTATAATGTTTTTATGTTTAGAGCTTTGTGGAAGTAGTTGTTCAAGTGAAAAGCAGACAAAAGAACAGAATAAGAATGCAGAGTAATTGAGCAATGATAATAATTACAAAATCAGGTCTATATTTGAATTTGTCACTTTGAATTATATTTACATCCCTTAAAAATTAATATGCTAGACCTCATCCTGCTACCTCTTGAATAAAAAATTTGAAGACCAAGACTGCTGAATTAAAAAATAAATAAATAAATATCAGAAGATATTCCTTCTACAGTTACTAGAATGTCTAAAGGTTCCTTCTAAAATATCCCCGAGCTTAAAATCCAATTAATGAGGCATGAAAAGCACTCTGGAATTCTTGCACATCATTACTTGCTTATGCTATACATGCATGGGCTACCTTTTGAATGAATTAACATTAGAGTACTCACTGGGATAAAAATAAGCATTTTCATTGGCATTAAAAATGAGGATAAGTTATGCTTATTATCATCATCTTCCTTTAGTGACTCATCTTGGCATACAAATGACTCTGGATTCTTAAAATCTACAACAACAAAATCTAAGCTCTGACATGTTCTACCATTTTGGAGAGCTTTTTAATTACAGCTCTAGCAACAACAACCAAAAAAAGTCTGCTTTCTAGGAAACAGGCCTTCAGGAAGCCTGTTCATACATACTTGGTGGTGAATTCTTTGAACAATGGCAAGGGAACAAAGAAATAAATGAAAAAGCCCCTAGGGTGCCACTCTTCTGCTTCTGTAATGATGGTGTCAAAGTGACTAAAAATCACATAATTATTCAATAACTAACACTTTAAAAAATGCAACCACCTAAACAACTCAATTAACACTAAATAGTAAAGACTTAATAAATATGATTTTTAAAAATGTTGAGTGACTATCATGAAGCTAAAAGTGAGATCCTTGTACAGTAACCAATGAATAGCTACATAATCAAGATTTAAGAATTGGGAGGGGGTGGGAGGAGGGAGAATTTGTCAAGTTAAATAGAGGAAAATATCACATCTTCATTTTTATTTATCCCTCCCTAAAATTTATTATTTTCTTCAATTATGATAAAAAAAAACATTATTCTGAGAAGTGATCTATGGGTTCCACTAGACCACCAAAGGGGTTCATAATAGAAAAATGCTTAAGGACTTCTAATCTAGACATTCATGTAAATAAAATATAGACAAGTATTATAAATGAAATAAAAAACCAAGTAAATATACCTGAAAAGCAATAGAGAGGAATATGGTTAATAAGAGTAGGCTGCAACACATTAATAACAAAGAGAAGCACAGGAGAACAATATAAAAGACTTTACCAAAGTGACATAAGATTGAAAGGAAAAAATGGAATGGTCAGGTAGGCAGTCAGAGCTTAGAGATAATCAAGGGAATTACTCCCCTTTATATTAGGCTAATATTAAGTTAATTTCAATTAATTTTCCTTTAAGATCCCAGAATACAGGATGAACTCCTGATGAGAATTTAGGGGACGACTTGAATAAGAGTCACACAGGATGAGGAGTGAATAGGTTACAGTTTATACCTTTGAAGGGAGAACTGTATCAATAAGATCACAGATTTGTTGAATTTTCGATTATTGTCAGAAAGTCATAGAATTTAAAACTGGAAAGGGAATTTGTGATCCATTCCTTTATTTTCTACATGAGGAAACTGAGGTCAGGGGAACAAGGAATGAGATGAGCTGTCCAAAAGCATGAAAAATAGTAATACTGAGGTCATATTAGTTATTTCTGATGAAACAAGCTAAAAATTCCATTTTTCTATTATCTTACTTTTCAGTTCATTTCAAAGTCCTGGGAATTTGTATATGAATAAATTAGTGTTCTTTCAGTGTTTAAATATTTAAAACAAGGAAAGGAATAGTATTTTATGAAGAAAAAAACAAGAATATTCTCAGGCGATCTGTGCCGGGAAACATTGTTTCACTAAGAGATGATTGCCATTTTGAAGCTGAGAAAGATTTCATGTCAAAGACTTGAGGGAAAGTGAGTTGAGAGCCCAGTTAGCAGCTGGAGTCTGAGATTCAGAAAACTAGCTCTTAAAATGTTGAGGAGTAAAGCAGAATCCATAAAGAGACAGGATAAGGGATTAAAAGAAGGGAAGGAAGAGAAATAGTTTAATGATCAAGGTAGAAATATCCTATAGGAAGATTTTTTAAATTTACTTTTGCTCTGAATGTCATATGCTATTTATCAATGATTTCATTTAATACTTTATATAACCTCATACATATAGTTAGTGAAAGATTATCTTTGTTAAGCTTTCTAATATTCTATGGGCTTATGTACCATTTTATCAGAGTTCATAAACCACATGGCCTCCTTCCTCATATATGCAAATGAAAGCCCACAAACTAACAGTTAACTATTGACTATTAAATATTGCAACTTTTGAATTAGTTTCTCACTGAGACTATTGATATTGTCACCATCACTTTAAAAGCCACCTGGAAATAAGAGGTTCATTTGCTTGCATGAGTTTGAAAGCAATTCTAAAAGGTGAACAATGACATTGTATTTTACAATAATGGTCCACCCAGTTAGGGTTGCTACTTTGAAAGTTATGCCAGTGCACAATTCTAGGATGTTTATTTTTTTTAATCTTGTTTTATAGTTGTATCTCATTTTGAATGAATGAATGAAAAAGTTATTAAGCATGTTTTTTGTTGTTCAATCATTTGAGTCATGTTTGACTTTGTGATACCATTTGAGTTTTGGGGGTTTTGTTTTTTGTTTTTTTTTTGGCAAAAATACTGGAGTAGTTTCCCATTTATTCGTCCAGTTCATTTAACAGATGAGAAAACTGAGGCAAACTGGGTTAAATGACTTACCCAGGGTAACACAGCTAGTAAGTGAGACCAGATTTGAAGTTGGGTATTCTTGATTCCAAGCCTAATGAACCACCTAGCTGTTCCCATTAAGCATGCTTAATGTCAAGCACTGTAGGGGCAGCTAGGTGGTACAGTGGATAGAGCACCAGCCCTGAAGTCAGGAGGACCTGAGTTCAAATGTGATCTCAGACACTTAACATTCCCTAGCTGTGTGACTGGGCAGGTCACTTAACCTCAATTGCCTCAGCAAAAAGCAAAAAAAAAAAAAAATGTCAAGCCCTATGTTAGGCACTAAGAATACAACTATAAAAGATCAGATAGCCTTTGCCTTCAAAGAATTATGATTATAAGAGAAAACAAGAATGCAAAACCCTGTATGAGGCATCTCTTAAAAAGAATTCAAAAGAAAGCAAAGATTTGGTCTATGCTCTTGAGTAGTTTGCAGGTTTCTAATGTTTAACCAGTTTAGTGCTAAGGACTTTGGTGAAAAGATTAACTTTGGTACCTATTGGAGCAGTTGCCAGAATATATCTCTACAAACATTGTTGCTTAGGATGATGGAAGTATCCTATCCTGGGCTGTCTCCATTGGAATTTGAGGGCAGATAATGATTGAAGTGCTAGTGGTGGAAGAGATGGTTCAATTTGATTGACACATAATTGCTTCCCGTCTCTCCCTCAATATGCTCCATGTTTACATATGGGTTTGTGTGTTTGCCTTTCAGGGCAAGTTGGTTGGTAGTTGGTGGTGCTAGCTGGCCCCTTCTCTACAGGAGTTGCTCTCTTGGATGATGGCTATGAGGACTGAGCTAGAAAAAGTACCTGTGGTCTGGAAGATATTTCCACTCCAAAAGGCTTCTTTACACTTCTTCAAGTTGATCAATAGCTATTCCTGATGGTGATGAAGAAGGTGGATTCTTTCTCTAATGATTTCTTTTTCAATTATGGCTGCAGGAAGTGAGCTGGAAGCAGTTCTGGTTTTTGAAAGGACACTGCTGCTCTCAAAGTCCTTGGGCACAAGGTTCCCTGCAGAGTATATGGATCAGGGTTTTTTTGCCAAAAAAAAAAACCCTGAAAAAAATTATATATAGTGGTCAAGATGGTAATGCTAATTGTTTGATACACCTCTCTTAGATCTAACAATACCACTACCAGTCCTAACTCCCCAAAGAGATTAAAATAAGAGGGAAAGAACCTATGTGTAAAAAAAAGTTATTAGTTTTTTTCATAGTAGCAAAGAATCAGAAACTAAAGAGTTCCAACTAACTGAGCAATGTGATACATAAATGTGAGGCAATACTATTGTGCATTAAGAAAATACAAAAGGAAGGAGGCAGCTAGGTGGTACAGTGGATAAAGTACTGGAGCTGGAGTCAGAAAGACCCAAGTTCAAATCTGACCTCAGACATTTAACACTTACACTTATGTGACCTTGGGCAAGTCACTTAACCCCAATTGCCTCACAAAACAACAACAAAAGGAAAATACAAAAGGAACCATTTCAGAAAAACCTGGAAATGACTTGCATGAAAATACATAGAATCAAGCAAGCAGAATCAGGAAAAATATTTATACAACATTGTGTATACAAGCAATTTTGAACTCATTAAAAACTGTGATGAATGCAGTGACCAACCATGATTTCAGAGTACCAATGACGCATGATACTACCCATCCCCTGACTCAAGATGCAGAATTAGGCATATTTTTAGAATTGCTAATTTTTTATGTGTAAATTGTGCATTTATTTTGCTTGACTATGCATATTTATTCTAAGGTTTTGTAATAGGAGGTGGGGAAGAAAGAAAATATCTTTTAAAAAAATATTTTTATTTTAATAAAATATTAGCATTTATTAACAATTATATATTAATGATTACTAAAATATTATTGATAAAGACATATAAAAGCAATATAAAAATAAAAGAACAATACATTTTTAAAGAGAAAAGAAAGATATGCAAGGAATTTATTGACCAATTCCAATTTTTAAGACATGCACTATATATAATCTATATCAAATTGCTTATCGTTTTAAGAGGAAGGAAGAGAAGAAAGGGAAGGAAGAATGTTTGGAACTCAAAATTCTTAAAAAGACAGATGTTCAAAATTGTTTTTACATGTAATTGACAAAAGTACTATTTATAAAAAAATAAAATAGAAGACATGTACATAAGATAGAAGTTCAAGTAACTTGGGGGTGAATACAAATGAATAGCATGGTATTGTAAGAATGTTGGGAATGTTAAATCCCAGATGGAACTAAGACTTCTAATGAATGCTACAGACAACAAAAATACCCTTTCAATACACTGAGGACAATAGAAAGATTTTTTTTAAGACAATTTGGCGTTGCACTGATGGGATAATATGATGATAATGGCTGATGGGAGAGGTGGCAGAACTATTCGATACCTATTTTGATGTCATGAAGAAGAGGAATAAGACTTACTTTGCTTGACTCTGAGGGCAAGTTTGCTAGCTGTGAAAGAAGTTGCAGAGCAGCAGAATTCAGGGGAACATAAAGAGAAAATCCCTAACCAATGGAAATGTTTCCAAGTACAATGGTAGAGAGTAAATCTCTTATTATTAGAGTTTTTTGAGCAGAGACTAAGTGACTTTGGGGTGTTTTTATAGAACTGGAATACAAGTTAGAATAGATAATTTCTGAGGTTCCTTTCAACTGTGGTTTCCTAAATTTGGAAAATAAGCATGTATTTAAACTATTTTTTATTGCAATGAGAATACTTTTGATAAATTTCTTATTTTTACCATGATATATTAATTTTTTAAATTCCATATTAATTAAATTTCATATTAATTTTACACATGAATCTAAGCCTCAAAGCCAGGAAGATCATCTGTGATACTTTGGCTATGTGATCTTGGGCAAATCATTCAAACCTTCAGTATTCTAGTCAGCTCTAAGACCTTAAGTTGGAGAGACAGTATTTACCTTTATTGGTCAAGGTTTCCTCAATGTGGAAGTTATTAGTTAACATGGGTTCCACTACTTTATAAGTTGATGGTCTATTCTATATATCATAATCTTTTGACATGAATATCTTTACAAATAAGAAAAAAACCTCCTACTTTGAGCTCTGACATTTAAAAAGTTTGAGAGAGTTTGTTTCTGAGTAATTAATCATTTTATTAATAATAATTAATATTAGCAATAATAATAGCATTTCATTAATAAAAGGAATGGTCATCTGGTCATCTCTCTGACCAAAGAAAATTCATAGCATTTTGCACACATTTATATACTCTGGGAAGAAGGGGATATCTGAAGATGGCAATCAACTCTGATTGGTTAACAGTTAATGAAAAAAAATGAATATTACAATGAAAGATCTGCCCAAAGGATGAATAGGGGGAATGTAACCTTTATTATGTCATTTATTTCTAAATTACTCTACTTTGAGCAATCTAATCAAAGAATTTTTTCCACTCAAACCTGAATAGAACACAATGCATGGGAATTCACTTAGATAAGATGGTCTAGGTAATATAAATTTTTGGATGAGGTCAGTAATGTCCTTCAAAGACTGAGTTTTGAACTAGGAAATGAGGACTTTTGAAAAAGATGGGGAACTTTGGATTGCCCCAAATCATTAGTTATTAAGCAAATGAATAACAACCACAACTAGACATCAAAGCTAGGCACTTTTTTTTTTTTTGCTTTTTGCTGAGACAATTGAGGTTAAGTGACTTGCCCAGGGTCACACAGGTAGGGAATGTTAAGTGTCTGAGACCAAATTTGAACTCAGGTCTTCCTGATTTCAGGGCTAGTGCTCTATCCACTGTGCTACCTAGTTGCCCCAAAGCTAGGCACTTTTAATGGACTGGTTATAAATATCGGAACAGTTAAAAGAAAGAAAGTGAAGAGCAAATGTGAGAAAACAAAGCAGCACAAACAGATAATGCAGACAAAATCATAAAGACCATTATAGAAGGATCCAGAGAATTTCTGAAAATGTCAGGCTCATTAAATAACATTAGAGAAATGTATGACTAAGACCTTGTTGTAAAATTATTCGTCAGCAATTGCTGAGATGTCTTTGTCTCCTGTTCTTCTAAGGTTCCATCTGTATGTTTTATCCTCCTGAGGGTGAAGGCCAATGTTTGCTTTGTTTCCTCCCCTATAAATATAGTTGACTGCCTAAAATTTTTCATTGAAAAAGAATGTCAAAGAGTAATAAAAGTATTAAGAGGCAGCTACTTTTGTAATAAAAAAATATTATGGAAATTATAATTAATGAAGTTTACCAATGAATGAAAACGATCAAATAAAAAGGGTAAACATAGTTACATGTATAGAATTAGGATATGTAAAGCAGACCCTTTAGTATTTTTTAGTCTTATGTGTGCATAAATTTGAATTGTTCTTTTTAGAACAGAGTTTCTTGTTTGGTTTTATTTGGGGTTAAGCTTCTAGAGAGTTCCCTTCTTTTTCTCTATCAGTGTTCTCATACTCTCCTCATTTCTTCCTATCAGAATTCTCAGCCCCTCAATGTTCTGGTCTGTTAGTTGTGCCTGAAATCCTGAAACCACAATGCAGTAGAACTTTATTTCCTGGACTATATCTTTTTTGAGAGTCCAGTATTCAGTGTCACAGTTTCAAGGACAGTGTATTTGCTGACTTAGCTTGAGATGACTTCCATTAAGATGCTATCACCTCTGTCTGTACAAGGGTATATTTATTCTAACATCAGAGCTGCCCACTACAAACCAGGTCCCAAAATGACATTAACTGATGAGTGTTTATAACCCTCTGCTTTCTTCATAAAATATGAGGGGAAAGGTTTTAAGAACTCTTCAACTCCTGACATCAAGAAGTTCACAATTCTAATTATTTTCATCTAGTTGTTATCAGGGAGTCTAAGACTATAAATTTATATTTTTAATTTTTTCTCTATAAAAAAGGAATGACTGCTAAAATATTTCTGTCTTTGGAGGAAAAACATTTTACTAAGATTCTTTTGGGTTATGCATGTGTAATGGTATGGAATAGTTAGTTGCATTTGTTTTGGAGAGAAAATGATACTAGAATTGTCAAATATACATCATAAAAGAGTGGGGTATAAAAATGAAATGAGCTAAGCCTTTTATTTATTGTTCCTTGTTCCTAGATGACTAAGAATGGTACCGTGGAATCTGAAGAAGCCAGCACTCTTACATTAGATGACATTTCAGATGATGATATTGATTTAGACAACACGGAGGTAGACGAATACTTCTTCCTGCAACCCCTGCCAACAAAAAAACGAAGGGCACTGCTTCGAGCCTCTGGAGTGAAAAAGATTGATGTGGAAGAAAAACATGAGCTGCGGGCCATCCGCCTATCAAGAGAGGATTGTGGCTGTGACTGTAGAGTATTCTGTGATCCGGAAACTTGTACTTGCAGCCTTGCAGGCATCAAGTGCCAGGTAAAGATCTGTGCAACAGGGATTTATAAGTAAAGAGATTAGAAACCAGCCACTAAACGGGCAATTGTATCATGTGTAATGAACTGCTGAATGTAGAAAGAATTTGCACCAATAGACACTCAAGGGCAAGGATTTGGGTGTGAAGGTTGATGGATGAAATTAATTGAAACACAAACATAATAACTGTGAACATTTAGGAGACATTTATATAGAAAGTGGCTCTAAATATACAATATGACACGTGGGAAAGTGTGGAGAACATTTGTCCCTTGACAAACATTTACACATAGGCTGAATTATAATTTACAGCACCTAAGAATTTCTCTTGGTGTCTAAACAGGTAGCCTGAGAGAAAATAATGACAAGCCCCAAACTTGAAGTTTCTAAATAACATGTGAGACAGCATGATGTAGTGAATAGAGGCCTAGACTTAATCTGAATCTCAGCAATTCGACCTGGACAAATAATTTAATCTCTTTGGGCTCCGTTTTCCTCATTTGTAAAGTGATCCTATGAGCTTCTGATTTTCCTGTCAATGTATCTGATTGCCTAACATTCCATATAGTAGTTGAGTTATATTTAATTAAAGCCAGCAAACCTGGATTTTGGTTCAGCCTCTGTCAGTATGTATGTGATCTAAGATTTTCTTTCATTAGTAAAAAGAGAACATTGCACTACATGCCACCCAGCTCTGTCGTTCTCTATTACTTTCTGTAATTACTGTCAGTTTCCTGAGAAACCTTGGCTTCCTGGACAGGGAAGTAGTTGCTACACTCTGAGCCTAGCTCCCCTCTCCAATCAATGAAAGATGACCTTAATGCTGCCTGAGGAATACAGAGGTGGAAAAACCCAAATGGGGGGGAGAGGAATGGGTAATGAAAATAGATTTACTGGTAGAAGTTGTTTTGGGTTTTGCTATAGCAGAATGACAGCATAGGAACTTGTTACTCTTCCTTTCTCCAAAAAGAACTAAAAAATGCCTTCCACTGTCATGTCTCTTGCTTCTTCACCCCACTACAAGGTGAAGTAATAACAATCAGGGCCACACATCATTTTTTCCATTTTCTGGACAGCTGAAGTGAAATATGGAACCTTGTCAGTAAATATCTATTCAGTTCCCAGCCCCAGTTACTCATCTATCAAATGGGTCTCAGAGGTCCCTTGCAACTCAAAGTCTATGATCAATGACATGGAGAAACAAGAAAAAAAATTTAAAAGAGGAGTTATAATCATAAAATCTTAGGCTTTGAAAAATTGAGCTGTATCATTTGATGTTTGAGTACTCACAGTGTACTGATGACTGTCTAAAAATCTTGGGGAAAATCTACTTTATTAAATAAAGTAGAAAAATGCTTAGTTTTAGCAGCCCTGAAGTCAGGAGGACCTGAGTTCAAATCTGGTTTCAGACAACTCAATACTTCCTAGCTGTGTGAGCCTGGACAAGTCACTTAACCCCAGTTGCTTCACAAAAAAATGAAACAACCTTAATTTTGAGAAGTTTTGCAATGCAATTAGGTAGAGAAATGTAAATGGTAGAGAAAGAAAACAAAAACAAATAAGTACATTGCTTAGGGACACGAATCTACACTACTTCAAATAGAACTGTGTAGATAATACAAAAAGGCTGGTGCTCTAGAAATGTAGGAAGAAGAATACCAAGGAAAGATTATTAGAATGAAAGTAGTCAAGTGGTGTTATTCAGGAATGTGTCTTTATAGTTATAGAAGAAAGGAAAAAGAGAGTTGAGTATGTACCAAACAAGATATGTTTTGATGAAACAGTTTTGATGAAAACTGTGAGGGGAAGAGCACTTAGAGAAAGGATGGGAAGCACTGAGAAACTGAGATGGTAGCATGGCTGTTGTTTGAGAACTGGCTAACCAAACTGATAGATATTTAATGGAACATTGTAAGAAGTTACAAAAAGGAAGAATTCAAAGAAATCAGGGAAGGTAGATATGGAACAATGCAAAGTAGAATAAATGGTACCAAAGGAACCATACATGAAACTGCAATATTGTAAAGAATACTGAAAGGAAATCTGAGTCTTGATTTTGATCCCAAAGATAGATAGAATATACTTTTCTCCTCTAACCAGAAATTAATGTGAGGAAGATCATTCTTGTTTTAAGAAGTTTTCATTTTAATGTAAGTCATGAATTTGGAAGTAAATGTTATTAGAACAAAAACCTAATTTCATTCATTTTTTAAAAATTGAGTATTGGCTTGCTAATCATCTGCTTTGGTATCATTTAAATTCCCTGAATCAAGACTCACACTCAGTCTTAGAAAAGACTCAAGTTGTTGTTTTACTTGTCATGTTTTCATAATATTCTCTCTCTATCTCTCTCTCTCTCTCTCTCTCTCTCTCTCTCTCTCTCTCTCTCTCTTTAGGTGGATCGGATGTCTTTCCCATGTGGTTGCACTAAAGAGGGATGTAGTAATACAGCAGGTAGGATTGAATTTAATCCTATCCGAGTGCGGACTCACTTTTTGCACACAATAATGAAACTTGAACTGGAGAAAAACCGAGAGCAGCAAATTCCAACACTGAATGGATGCCACAGTGAGATAAATGCTCACACTAGTTCTATGGGCCCTGCTGGCCACCCCGTGGAATATTCAATTGCAGAGAATTTTGAGATTGAAACAGAGCCCCAAACAACGGTGATGCATTTGCAGTCTACAGAAGAGTTGGATTGCCAAGTGGAAGATGAAGAGGAGGAAGAAGATGGGAGTAGCTTTTGTAGTGGAGTTACAGATTCCAGCACACAAAGCCTAGCACCAAGTGAGTCAGATGAAGAGGAAGAAGAGGAAGAAGAAGAGGAAGAAGATGAGGAAGATGAGAAAGGAGATCATTTTGTGGAAGGTCTGGGAGCCCATGCCGAAGTTATGCCTCTTCCTTCAGTTCTCTGCTATTCTGATGGCACTACAGTACATGAAAGTCACTCTAAAAATCCCTCTTTTTACACTAGTTCTTCAACTTTATATTACCAAATAGATAACCATGCTCCAGGCACCACAAATCAAATTCCTGAGAACTATTCTGAAAGAGACACTGTTAAAAATGGTACCCTTTCTCTGGTGCCTTACAGCATGACATCAGAGCAGTTTGTTGACTATGCTCGACAAGCAGAAGAAAGCTATGGCAGCTCCCATTACCCATCTGCAAACCCCTCTGTTATAGTCTGCTGCTCTTCATCAGAAAATGATAGCCATGTGCCATGTAATAGCTTATATCCCGAACACAGGCCAAACCACCCTCAAGTGGAATTTCACTCTTATTTGAAAGGTCCCTCCCCAGAGAGATATGTTTCCACTTTGAATGGCGACAGTCACATAGTTGAGCATCCTGCTGAAAATCCCTTAAGCCTTTCGGAAAAGAGCAGATTGCACGAAGAATGCATCAAATCATCTGTGATTGAGACCGTCCCCGTGTAGTAGGTTAAGTTGTCCCAGAACCACCTTCCTATATTTAAATGGATTGTTATTTAATTGGATTTCCTAGACTCAGCATTGTTTAAAACTGTGGACCAAGAAAACTTGGACTATGGTTAACGTTCCAGATGCTTTTGTTTCTTCTTTCTAGCTTTTGGGACAGTGGCATTGCACAAATACAAGTTCATACAAGGATTTTGAAATAAATCAGATGTTTTTGATAAAAAAAGAGCTAAATTTAAAAATGCATATTTCAGTCACTGACCTGTCAAACTCTGTGAAACCTGCCAACCTGTGTAGATCAAAGCTCCAAGTTTTTTGATTATCGGGCCTGTGCAAGATTCTTAACTAATACTTGGAAATGATCAGATTTAGAGAAATTTTTTCAATCTATCTGAAGCTAATAGTGACTTTTTAATGTAAAAGTAATTATTGTAAGAAAAAGATTTAATTGTTCATATGTATTTTATTTATGGTAGTTTAGCAGATCATGTTTTGATGGAAATTAATATGTTCATTTAAACTTAAGAGCCACACCAGAGCATGCCCCCATGGATTGCATCTAGCGTTCCATCTACATTTTTATGAACATTACTAATAAGAATCTGCAGATACTTTCTTAAAGGTGAACTAGGCCTATTTTTACTATTTTGAACAAATAAATGAATCTATTTGTGCAGGTCCACACACAATTTTCTCTAAAGGTAAAGGTTAGGACAATCCTCCTGCTAGGGTCTGGATCAGTGCCTTCCCATAGTTGAGTTCCAGGGAAGGAGGTAAAAGGAATTGCCACTTTAGAAACAAAAACAATAAAAATGGCATTGTCTTTGTTCTTAGCTTGTCTAGTAGCACCTTTAAGCCCTATGCCCCCATATGGAAATGCACTTTAGTGCCCTTGGCAGTACCTGCTGAGGTGTAGGGACTGTGAAAATTTTAGGGGGTCAGGGGCTGGAGTAGAAAGCTGTAATTATTGTGGGATTTATATGATACAGTAGTCTTAAAATAATATTTTTTGTGAAAGAACAAATAAAGGTTTTCTTCAACCAGTTTGGGAATCTAAATCAGAGGTCAGTAAGATCAGAGTTATAATGCTGTCAGGTTATAGGAAGCATGAAACAGACATGGATGGAGCAAGTAGACTTTTTTCTATAAAAAGACCAATATTTGCAAACTAGATGTATAGAGAGATTTCAATTTTGTAATTAACAGTGTGACTATGGGCCATCACCCAAATATTCAACTAGGCCTTAAGTTTCTGAAGCATCATGAATTTCTCTTGCCTGGAACAATTAGCAGGAAAATCCAGAATGCATTATTTGCATTCTCATTACCTCATGTTCCCTTAACTTATTAAAGGAACAGACACATAGAATCTAAAACACGCACTCCTGGCCTTTAGATTATCTGCACTTGGTTTGTTGGAGAAGGATTTCTAGGATCCCATTTTTTTCTGTAAATTGACTTAGGTAACTAAATAGTGTGCACTACCTTTCTTTCAATGCAATATGACGCTTCACCTGTTTCAATATTTTGTCCTATTGATATGAAGTAGCATATGTTGTATGTTGGTTTAAAATGTAGATTTGACTTGCTGTTCAATGACTGCACTGCTTCTTAATTTTTATGTCTTTCAGACTGGTGTTTAAGGATATGAATTTAAGCATATTATAGAATTTTCGATTGTAGATTTCATTCAGTAACTTTCAAATATGCTTGAATTTCAATGGAAAACCCTTGCTAAAACTTGGTAGGAAGGGAAGGGTTGGGCAATTTGTTCACTTGGCAGCTAGTTCTTTGATAATTGAATTATTTATTTCTTCCTTTTCCCCACTCACTGCACACATACATAAACATACCCAGCCTAAATAGGTAGACATTTCTCTCACTGTCAAAAGGTCTTTGGATTTCTTTTCCAAACAGGGAAGTGATGGTAGGCTACTTCTATTCTTTTAATAATCATTCTTAACCATTAGACTTCATATTTTTATGGCATCCATTAAATACATCCAGTGAGGTTTCAGTTTATAGTGACCTGATATCTTTGTTTTCTCTTTATAGTAAGAATGTAAAAAGTGCAAATCCCAGGAGAAAATGAAAGCAGTCCCTCAAAGGCAAAGATCCCTTAAAATCCAGTATAGAAAAGAAGTCTATTTAATGTATTTGCAGCACTGTTAAATATACTTTTTAATCTCAAAAAAAAATCTTGAAATGTCCACCATGCATCAGCTAGGACTTGTCTTTTGAAAGAGCCATAAAGATCTGTGATCTGTGACAGGTTGAAGGACAAAATAAGGTTTGGTTTCTCACCTGAGAGCTATTTATAGGAACGTTTGAGAGTTAACATAGTGAGAGTTAACTTTCTGAGGCAGCGACCTCATCTGATGATTTTACCCTTATCTAGGATAACTGACTTCTATCTTTGAACTTTGCTTCCAAAGTGATCCTAATCCACCACTTGCTTACTGTCATAGGTAATCAAGGGAGAGTAAGCAATGACCATGCATATACATAGGCAAGAAATTGTCCCTTCCTATTCTCCAAAAGATTTTCCATATTTTCAGTATCCATCCCCATTCTATTCCATATCCCTCCCTTTGGGGAAAAAAAAAAAACAACTCAACATACACTAGCAACTTCCTGTCACTTTCTTCATTTTCCTCTCTATAGGTTGTACCAGGTGTCAAATATATGACTAGTAATATAGAGAGGCATACTTTCCCCTTAAATTCTAATTGGATTTCACGGTCTGAAAAAGATAGTAATTTTTATATGTATTAGTATTTTGGAAATATTTGATCAAAGATGTATGTAAATAATATATATATATGTATACATAGATATATAAAAAGAGATGGTTATACAGATATACATGCATGTACATGAATATGTATACAAATGTATATATGCAAACATATATGTGTATGTGTATATCATCTCTCTATATAAATGTATATGTATATATAATTGGATCTATATCCATGTTGCTCTTTTCCTGAGTAATATTAACAGAGTACAGAATTCCCACTGCCTTTTTCACCTGTCAGTAAATCCTTTATTTAACAATAATTGCCCACATGCGAAGAAAGTTAAACATTTCATCAAAAGTTTAAGGGAGAAAGAAGAGATGAAATCAAGTAGGAGTCCATCAATTGGGATATATTTGTAAGATTCTTAGTACTGAGACTCAATAGCCTGACCAGCATCTCTTGCATTGCCTCAGTAATTGGTTGGTCTTTTTTAGTCATGTCGGACTCTTCCTACCAAACCAAATTATAGTTGCCTTTGCCATGGTCTTTGAGTTATTCACAACCCATTGTAAAACTTCTTTCTCTTAACCTTGTTTAACTTTCAACCCTGTGCCTTTTATTGGTCTTTACCTCTGTCACAGTTGAGACCGAACTGATTGATAAGTCAAGTGGTTGAAACAGCTTGTTACCACCATTGTATTTGGGAAGAAAGAAGGGAAGGAAAAGATTATTGTACTGTTTTTTATTTCTTCATTTCATCTCTTGACCACTGATATATAATTAAAAACTGTTCTATTACCTATATCCTCTTAAATGAACAGTAAATTTCCCTTTTAGAAACCAGTCCTTTTATCTTAAAGAAAGCATTTTTTCCAGGCAGGTTTGCCACCGTTAAGGAGGAAATTACCTGAAATGGAAAGTCCCCATTACCAAATGTGACCCAAAAACCCTGGCTTGTATTTTAAAGTATCACTGTTCATCTGAACATGCATAAATCAAAAGATGAATAAATTGGGTTTAATTATTATATTGCCATAAAATCAATCTTCAGTACCATATAAGCTCTGGACCGAATTCCAGTTTGCCAGCCAAGAAGCATGTTTATTATGTGATAATCTGAAAGGGGAAGGGGAGCATTAAAAACTAAGGAGGAAGAAGAAGTATATTTCAGATGAATTTTAAAGGAAACCAGAGGACAGAAAGTCCTCTTCAGTTCAGAGCATCAGGTTTTAAAGGGATACATTTTTTTTTGTTCTTATATTTTGTTGTTCTTCAATTGTTTTAACTGTGTCTAACACTTCATGATTACATTTGGGATTTTCTTGGCAGAGACACAGAAGTGGTTTGCTATTTCCTTCTCTAGTTTATTTTACAAATGAGGAAACTGAGGCAAGCAGGGTTAAGTGACTTCTTCAGGACTCCAGGCCCTGCATTCCATTCACTATGCCACCTAGCAACTTTTTTTAAAGGGATAAAAATATTAAATCTGACCCAGAAAATTAAGGATGTCTTCCACTAAGTTTGCAACTATTTGCTGTTACTATTTAGTACTAAATGGCTGAGATTTGTAGTTTGTTTCTTAGGGAAATTTGAGATAGAAAATTGCCATGAAATCTATCATGCAATTTTTTTTTTCATTTTGGCATTGCCATTTTAGCAATTTTATGAAATGTATGCTAATGAACATTTTCCTTTAATTTTATGTATATCCTGAAATGATGCTTCTCTATTATAGGGCCATCCAGGGAACAAGTACAGAGAATAATCCTTCTCTTCTCCATTTGGGGAAGTTTCATGAATCGAATCTGGCCTCATAGAGAAGGGTTAGGTCAATTGAAAAGACATAAATGGAGAGGAAGCTATTTACATTGGACTGTTACTTTGTTAGATCTACATGTGATACCAAAATAATACAAATTTCTACTAAACTTTCTCAAATAGATGCTGACTCACACACAGCAAAAATCATGCTGTTTATATAAAGCTCACTAAAGGTAACACAACCCTTATTCTAAAGGCATGAGCTTGTTGTTTTTATCCTCTCACCTTTGGCACTTTCAGAAAAGTACATTAGAAGGTGGCAGAAGTTATATCTGCAGGGATTGTATCCCTGCTACCTGAAGCCTACTTTTTAAGAATGACAGAAAAGCTTCTGTCTAGTCTATTGGGAATGTCTGTGTCTTCTAAAAAATAGCATCATGCTACTGGCAACTTACGATGTCTAGTGGTCAGGGTTTTCTTAATCACTGGAATTTTTTATTGACCCTAGAAGCAATCCTAATCTGAAATAGGTTGTAGACATTAAGAACTCACTCTGGGAATACTTCCTAGGCAGTTGGAATGGACCTAAAGGCTTTATTTCGTTTTAATCAGGTCCAAGAAAAGTTTGATGCCTGGAAGTTCTGTTACAATCCTTTAAGATTCTTTTTTTTTTTTTTTTGTAGAGGGTAGAACTTTTAAATCCCCCATATCTCCAAACCATCCAGTTGTGGGCAAACAAGACGGCTACTGTGGTAGGATACATTTTTATATTGAAAGGCATTTAACTGGTTTCCTTGAGCAGGAAAAATAATGTTAGAATTTGAAAAAAGTACTAAGATCAGCACAAAAGTGCCTGTGCTTGGGTGAAAAACCATCTTGACTACCTGTAACTTATTAAAACTCATAAAAAGAGCGTGGCAAAGGGATGGGCAGGCTACTCTTGTACCTTAAAGCTTGGTCTTGAAAGACTAAAATCAATATGCAGAAGTGGTTTATTAAAAGGTTAATATCAGCATCACAGAATATTAGAGATTCTCAGAATTCATCTAGCCCAATTGCTCAGAACCCTAATTTCACATCTATGCCATGAAATGCTAATGAACATTTTCCTTTAATTTTATGTATATTCTAAATTTCCTGATATTTACAAGTCATTTGAAAATCAATTTTAAAGATCAAAAAATAATAACATTCTTTAAGTGATGAGTATTAGCATGTGGAGTGTTTCCTTCATAGTTTGCCTACTGATTGTCCAAGACACTGTGTAAGTGTGTCCTCCTAAACTGGCATCCTCTAAAATTCATTTTTACTGGCCCTATAATTTTTCAGCTTATTTTGTAGAGACAGCCAAGTAACTGGCAATTATGTTGAATATAAATATTTTTCTCAAGAAGCCATGTTCAGTATTACATGTAGCTTGGGTTTTAAATAGTGTTAGACACCTTTTCACTGGTCTTAACTCCTGCTGTTTGTACAAGCAAATACTTCTGTTTGTTTTGGGTTTTTTTTGTTTTTTGTTTTTTCTTATTCTGAAAGTAATGAGGCCTTATTGGACAGAATCATAGAGCACAAGAAGGAGCATCAACAGGGTCCAAATGACTGGCAAGTTTGAATTTTTCCTGGGAGTGGAAGGGAAGATACATATTTAGAAAATCTGACTATGAAGCAATTAAAAGAACTTAAGTCACTTTTAATTACTCATTTTACTAGTAGCAACTATAAGTCACCAACAACTACAGGGTAATTATTATTATTAGATAGTTTAAACTTTCTTTTCATCCAGTTAAAATATTTTTGTGGGATTATTTTCTTTCATCTCTAGGAAAAACATTGGTGGAAATAGAGACAAATGAATGGTGATTTAATTTACATTTTATAGTCAATGTACTAATTATGTAATTCCTTTCTTCTATTACTTTATCCGTATGATGATAAGATAGTTTCTGAGATAGTAAATATTTAAGAGGGTATATGAAGCTCTTAAAATAATTTAAAGACAAAAAATTAATTAGAATAATCCAAGAGAACATATATTTATGATGGATATAGATTGAAGGTTGGTTTGGGTTGTATATAATTCTAGTTTGAGAAAAGATTTTTGTTAGGTCAGTTTCCCTGCTTTTTTCTTTCTTTGGCTTCCTCCCAATCTTCTCCTCTGGTCTGGGATTATCTGGAATTATTTATTAATGAGTCAACAGAAGAAAATCAGGCAATCACCTGGTCAGTTTGTCTTACAGTGCATCATCCAGTAGGATAGTAGGCCATCTTGTCAGCCTTATGAAATTTTAAAGTAGGAAGAGACCCTAAAAGATTTAGATCAAACCCCTCAGTTTACAGATGAGGAACCTAGGGTCACAGTAGTTAAATGGCTTGCCCAATGCCATAAGGCTAACTACTGTCAGATTCAAGATCCAAAACTAGTTTCCCCTGGAAATCCCTTGATTTCCCCCTAAATCAGGTTTCCTCCATATTATTTGAGCCATTCATAGGAAGGGCCTTAACATCTTTGGTCTTGTATGTACCATTCATGGTGTCAGGTTTTAGAACCTAGTAATTCTGATTTGAATCCTTGGGTCCTACTTAGTTAAATCTCTTCACTACTCTGAGCCTATTTCTCATTTGCTAAATGAGGATAATACTTGAACTACCACCTACCTCACAGGGGGTGCTGAGGAAAATGTTTTGCAAACTTTAAATTGCTATATAAATTGTTATTACTTAACCATTACTGTTATTATCATTTGACTTTGTTAGTGGCACTTGGCTCTATTCCATCCTAGCCTGCAAACTTTGCCCATGTAGTCATCAATAAAGGTACTAGATCTTTTAAAACAAAACAAAACAAAACAAAAAAATGAGTAACACTATCCTTTGGGTTTAAGTCCTATTAATTATCCTATTTTTTTCACATAAAAGATGTGAAGAGAATCTACATTTTCCTAAAAGAGAACAGAAAATAAACAAACAATACTGAATTGCCTGCTTTAAAACAAAAAAAGTTTAGGCTCCAGTAATCAAGCAGATGTTTGTCTGTCTGTGACTTGTTCTTAGAGGGGATGCTAGTGGCAAACAGTACTTATTATATAGAACATGGTTAATGTTAATATAGGAATAGCTATTTACATGTTAAAAATCATTTCACCTGTCCACAATCTTAACTGTAGTTCTATCAGTCAGTCAAGTTTGCCCATTTGGAATCCTGATTAATTAGACACTAACCAGGCCACAGGAACATCTTGGAATAGTTTGGCCTTTTTCAAGTTGTTCACAATGGCAAGCTGTGTGTGAATAAGGGACAATTTGGAGTTCTTTGTTGCTCTTTAGATCTTAAAAGACTAAAGACTGGAAGAGATTTCTAGAGGTCATCTGGCCATCCATCTACCTCCAGGGAAGACTGTCTCTCAGGCATGCATGACCCTAACAGGAAAGATATCCATCTATTCTTACACGTCTCCAGGGAAGGTTTCCTTGGTAACCCAATCGTTTTCCTTAGTTTCTTCCTACAATTGGAAAGTATCTTGGCAGGTCTTTATGGACTAGGCACCTGGCAACAGTTTTGGTGATTTGGCCCATTGTATCAGAGTATTCAAAACTAGTTGTGTTTTACTCACAATCATTTTAGAATTCTACAAAACTAACAACAGATTTATTTTTTCTCGATAATATGAGATGGTTTTGTTGGTGCAATGACTAGTGATCTCAAGTTCTTTTAGAAAAGTTATTGCTATTTGATGATTGGGGGGATGTCAGTAAGAGTGATTGTTTCAGATCCCCAGGGGGAAGTCAGCATCCAAGCCAGGATCAGGTGGCTTGACTTTTAAGCTAGACTGTTTTCTGAGACATTACAGACACAAAGACTGAGCTTTTCTTGGCCCTTAAGCTATAGAATAGGTGCTCCTTTATTAACCTCCCTTTCATCCGAAACAATAATTCAGAGCTTTCTCTCTCCTTGGGAGACTAGACTAGTTTTGGAGGGGGGAAGGGAGGAAAGAATAAAAATCTCCGGAGACACAGCAACCAGCTAGCTCACTCAGCCTCTTTGTCTCCAAGTTAGTTAAACAGCAGCAGCCTGCCTTCTCAGGGTTCTTGGAAATGATTTGAAAAGCTGTCATGTTGATGAAGGCTGAAAAAGGAGAGAGAGGTGCCTAGAGCAAGCCAGGGTGGTGACTTTTCTGACTGCATGATTTGACACATGCATTCCTGCATGTTTAGAGGTGCTGTGATAAAATTTTCAAACATCTCAGCACATGGTCAGATAAGGGATATTCCTTTTACAAAAGTCACATTAAAACAGGGGTTCCTAACCTTTGTGTCCTGGATCCCTTTTAGCAATTGATGGGCCCTTTCTCAGAATGTTTTTAAAGGCAAAAAAACAAATTGTGTAAGATTACAAAGGAGAACAATTATATTGAAAATATTCATCAGGTTTTTTTTTAAGTTCATGGATCTTAAGAACCTTTGCATTAAAAATACATTTCCCCCATTGAAATTAGACTTCTTTCCTTGTTTTTCCCATATTGGACATTCTTAAGAGATCTGTTTGGGGAAAAAAAATAACATTGGTCAAACCATGATGAAGAGAGAACCCTCACCCCCAAAGTTCTGGATTATTTCCCTGCAGCTGCTTCTCTTCTCCGGCAAACATCCTGATGCCTTTGTGTGAAAATAGCCACAGCTCTGCTTTGAATACCAGTGCACACAAACTATCTTACCTGCTTAAAAAAAGAAAATTCTCTACTGTTCATGTAAAGACTGTTTAATGATTTGGCCCTTGTTTTAATGGATTGTAGGCACTTCTCTGGAAATATGTCTGAAGTATAGTTTGTGAAACATGTTCAAAAGTGTTTGATGTAAAATAAGCTCTAGACATTTACGGTGCAGAAATAGTCAAAAAGCTGTAGATTGCAACTCTGGTTCCTAAGAGCCTCTGCCATTCTTGTGTCTTAGTAATGTTGATCTGCTTTTCTCTTTATTTTCTTGCATTTCTTGTGTAATAGCCTTCTAAGATAAAATTATTGATACATACGTACTGGTTAATGCCTGTTAACATGGAACATGGCATTTTGTTATTTCCATGTGTTCCCCTCAGCATCACAGGGTATATAAATATCAATTTGCTAGGAAAAGGTCACGTAACATTGATCTTCAAAAATGCATTTTCCCTCCCTCCCCCCATTTGAAAAGTATCATTGGTTGCATGGACAAATGTCGCCAATTGCAGTTGTTTTGTACCTTCAGTGGTCTAATTTTTAAAAAGTCAATAATGTCCCTGCATTTAAGCCGGGATGACAGCAGTCATTGAGGGATTCTACTGGTAAAATGTACGCAATAGTGTCAAAGAAAGGCTCCAAAGCATGGTGAGGTCTTCAGTCTATAGAAACCCATTTGTTTGGATTTTAGACACTATTTCCACACAAGGGAAGTCTTCTTTTCACAGAATAGGGTTATTTGGTGGAAATTGGTAGGTTTTGGTTTTTCTGCATGTGAGTGTGTATGTGACAGAATGAGTGTGTGTGTGCATGTGTGTGTATATACACCTATTATTTTTCCTTTTGATACAACCAAAAACTAAAAGAGTATAATGTGTTTGTCATTATGATTGGGTTATTTTTCAATTGTTTTTGTTTTCGTTATTGTTCAATTATTTTTACTTCTGTAGGTAGGAATAGTACCATAAGAGCTGTTTTTATTACTGTTACATAAAAACCTGCTGATTTGTAAGAGGTGAAAGGGACAAATGTTCAACAAAAATCCATACCAACAGTTATTTTACAATAGAACCTCATGTTACATGTTATACATTAGATTGATTTCTCTTGTGCATAAGCTATAACATCAAAGATGCCAAAGGGTAAATGAAATAAGCTACAATAATATTCAACAGAAGTTAACCTGGACCTTATGTTGTAATAATTTATTCATATTAGCTGTAGTCTTCTGTATTTATATTTTCTGTATTTATTATGAATGATATGAAAAAATCGATGTATTTATTGTGGCTTATTATTGCAGTGTATATATTACAAATGAGCATTTTTAAGCATTAATCTGATTTCTTTTGTTAGTGGCACTTGTATTATGCTGTACTTTTTATTATATATTGTACACTATATTGTCCATTTGTTTGCAGCAAAGTAAAACAGGTTTCTACATTATATCAACTACTGCATTTCTGAACTTTGCATCCTTTGTAACTTACTCCCCAAACTGCAGCATAACACTCCCACAGGGTTATCTACAGGTATACCTGCCTTTATATAAAATTTGCGGGTCATTTCTATTTGGATCAGTAGCATTTGTTTTACATATAATTTTTTGTCCTTTAAAATTTTTTAATTAGCTAGTGACTCCAGGAAAGCTACCTCCAGCTTCCCCTAATATGATTAATTAGGCTGTAAACAAATGCAGAAGTATTAGTTCCCAACTCCAAGCTACCTCTTCAGATTATATTCTTATGCAAAGCAAAATGCTTTAGAATGTGAACAATCAATCCCTAATTTAGTTATCTGGGGAAGTTAGGTATTTCCTAGAGTAGTATAAACTATACATTCATATTATAATAATGTATGCTAATGATGTTTAAAAAGCTTTCATTCAGAAGCAGAACTAGGAAATGAGTCACTTTCTTCAAGAATTTATAATCATATATATTTGTAACTAGTTTTGTTTTTCTTGCCATCCAATAGGTGGGGAAGGAGAGAATTTGAAACTGAAAATAAAATAAAATTGAATTTTAATTTTTTAAAAAGAATTTAGTCTTAAGTGAAGAGTTGGGGTGTAAGCTTATAATGTCGATAAGTATCACATACCAAAATAACTGATTAAGAAGCTCTCGGAAGAGGAAGAGCAAGGTGAACAGAAGTCTTACAGAAATTTTTTTCATTTTATCCCCACAATCCTGGGAAGTGCTGTTGTTATGGGAAAATTGAGGCTGAGAGAGGTTAAATGACTTGCCCAGGGTTACACAGCTGGTAAAATATAAGGTAGGATTTGAAGTGAAGGCTTCCTGACCCCAAGTCCACCCTCTATTCCCCTGAGACTTCCATCTGCTTACCTAGGTAACAGGTAGTGGAGGGCCAGATTGTGAAGGCTATAAATCAGCAGGTTGGTGAGACTCCTTTGAAGATAAAGGTAAAAAGCATTATTTTAGAAAGATGAACACAATAGCAAAATGCATGATGGAAGTCTAGAATGGATTATTGTGGCCAGTCCCCATGTTTGGGAAGTGGTTTATCCATCAAGTCTGAAGACCCTAGACTTGGGCTGTCTTTGGGAAGGAAAGCAATAGTTAGGTGACATTTCAAAGGAAGGAATAACACACTAGGATGACTAGCTGGGAAGATGAGGAAAGCATCTTAAATAATTCCAAGATTTTAAATGTAGAAGCCTGGAGAATGGGACTGATAGAACAGAAATCCTGCCTGACAGGCCAATTGTATAATCCTGGGCACTTAATGTCTTTTTGCCTCTCTTTTCCTTAAAATGAGGAGCTTGGATTCAGTGACTCCTAAGGCCCCCTCCAGTTCTATATTTATGATGCCATGAATTTTAGGTCAGGCTAAGTTTGCAGTGAGATTTGGACATCCAAATGGCAACTATTTTACATACACACATACACATACAGATTGTAAATAAAAATTTTTAAAGTAGACATGATACAGAGAAGAATTTAGCTAAAAGTTCAAGTGAAGACATAGATTTTCTGAGTGAACAAATATTTATTGAATGCATATTCTGTGCAGAATTCTCTGTGAGGCTTGATACAAGTATAGATAAAAATGGGATCTCTGTTCTTAGGGAATATATAGTATAGGAGAAGGTATTTGAGACCCCAAAATCTAAAAAGTATACATGTAAAGTGATAGAAGTTATGAGTGGAGAAGGAAGTAAGTGTTTATTAACACATCTTATGTGTCAGGCACTATGCTAAGCACTTGACACATATCCTATTTGATCCTTATAACAACTCTGAGAAGTTTTACAGTTAAGGAAACTGAGGTACTTCGAGGATGAGTGGCTTACAAAGCTAGTAGGTGAGTATCTGAAGTCATATTTGAACTCAGGACTTTCTGATTCTGGAACTAACACTATATCTACCATACCACCTAGATCTCTAGAAAACTAGAAGCCCAAGGTCCAAGTTGTGTTGGGGATATATGTATTCTAAATAGAAAGGAGAAAAAAGGACAACACCTCTGAGATAGAGGCAGGAAGTTTCAGTGTTTAGGTGCGGAAAGAGTTACTGTATCCTTTTATGAGCAGAGTAAATATGTAAAGAAAGAGTAAATATGTAAAAATAAGTCCTTTCCAAAAAATTTGTGACTGGCCCCTTTTCATGGGATCCATATTACTTAGTCTCTTTGGTTTAGGATTGCATAAGTACTATTATGCAAGAGTCATCATTCCATCATTCTTCAGGAATAATTTTTCTAGGCAGTCTAAGCTTCCAGGTGGCATCTACTGCTAGGAGAATGGGGGGAAGGAATGTTCCCTGGGTGGCAATTACCAGGATAGGATGTTGGCCATCACCAACACCAAAATGCCAGCAAATCATAGTATTTGCCTCTTTAGCAAGCCAATTACCTGAATCATTGAGATGGAAACTTCCTTTTTGCTTGAATTAGCCAGAGAATTGAAGCAGAAGTAGGCCTTTTCTACTGAAAGGAGGTGATAATTGCCTCGCTTAACCTGGAGGGTCCTGTGGCTGGTAAGAATGGTCTCCCAAACACACTTGCCAAACAATACCTGACTTTCCTTTTCCCTTGTTGAAGTTGCCCAGCAAGAACAAGTTTGATGCTTGTTATCTCTGGGGTGAGTAATAAAGCCAAGCAAGCAAACTTTTGCTTCAGAATAAAAGATTCATTGAGTTTTCTTCCCTTTTTGGCCAGTTCTAAGGCATCTCAGCACACATTTTCTGGAAGGACTAAGGAAAGAAGAGGCAATAGGGGTATGAAAATAAACAGGTTTAAGAAGATGATTTTTAGTGAGAGGACCAGGTGAGGAGGTAGACTTGGGAACTATCCACCAAGGTGGCAGTAGTTACCACCACCACTATCATCTTCATCATCTTCATCTTCATCCTCCTCATCAATACTGATAAAGCTCTTACTATGTGCTAGGTACTTGCTAAAAAAAACTACAATCTTTTGATGGCAGGGAAGTGCTATTATTTTTCCCATTTTATAGATAAGGAAAGTGAGGCAGACAGAGGTAAAGTGACTTGACCACATCTTTTTGATTCCAAGTCTGGCTCTCTATTCTGCCATCTATGGCATTTATTATAGGAGGAAGCAAAAAAAAACAGACTAATAACAAAAGTCGTAGAAGTTAAAGGACAGATTATTGAGTTGTCCTTGGTGTAAGTCGTATCTAATAACTTATCTAATAGTAAAATCATTCACTTATGTTTCAACTTTAGTCATTCACCAATGAGGTGATTGTACACACAGAAAGTATTGAAGGTAGGGATCCTTTGGGAGTGGAAGGATTAGAAAATAAAATCCAGTAGATTTTAATAAGGTAGCTAGGTGGTGTCGAAGATAGAATATGGTGCTTGGAATCAAGAAGACTCATCTTCCTGAATTCAAATCTGACCTCAGACACTTACTAGCTGTGTGATCCTAAACCAATCACTTAACCGTGATTGCCTCAGTTTCCTCAATCTATAAAATGAGCTGGAGAAGGAAATGGCAAACCACTCCAGTATCTTTCCCAAAAAAGCCCCAAATAGGGTCACAAAAGATCAGACAGGACTAAAAAAGACAACAGCAGACGTTTAGAAAGCATTCAGTGTTCACAACAAAAGAAATGAAAGCCTCTGTCTCAATTCTTTTGCAAAGTTTATGCTTGGAAAACAATAATGACAAGGGAATCAAAAACTGAAATTAGTGACCAGCTGTGAAATTCAACCAGAAATTTTTTTTCTAAACTGTTAGCTTATTTTTAACTTTGCAATGGCTCCTCCTGCTGGACAATTTGTTGAACTCTCTTTAGGATTCTTCAATCCTACAATAGAATTAAAGATTAAAGGATCATGTATGTGTGTATATATATATATTTAGAAAAGTTAGAGGCCATATGGTTCAATTTTCCCATTTTACAGACAATAAAATGGAGGTCAAAAGAGAATTAAATGACTACTTTGAGATCATACAGGTAATGAGTACAGAGCACATATTCAAAACCAGATGTTCTAAATTCTAGGTAGGGAGTTCCTACTATACTATAATGTAAAAACTTGGGATAAAGGGGATAGTTAGATTTTAAATTTATTTTGAACACATTATATTTTAATAATGTTATAATAAAGTATAATTTATATTCAGGACAATCAAAAAGAGGAAAAAACAAAAAAAACTCAACACACCAGGATTCATGTTGGATGTTATTAATTATGACCAAACCTAAAAAGTATTAAGCTCACCTGATTAAATATTGTTTTCTAACAAATAAATGCACTTAGAGGTCATAGATCAGCCCGGATTGTACTAGAATGGTTTTGGGATTTCCTTGAAACTCTGAGGCTAGATGACCTCTAAGAATCATAGAACTAGAGAATTGCACAGAATTTTAGCAAGCCCCTTGTCCCAATATTTACAGAAATGTATTAACATACTCTGCAAATGGTCATTCAGCCTCTACTTAAATATCTCCAAAGAGATAACTATTAGATAGGAAGTTTTTTGTCATGTTTAGTCTGAACTCTTTGAAACATCTATTCATGGTACGGTCTTCTGGGGCCCAATAGAACAACTTTGATCCTTCCTCCATATGCCAGTCCTTCAAATACTTGAAAACAACTATTGTGTCCACCCTGAGCCTTCTCTTCTCCAGGTTAAACATCCCCAGTTGAATTTTGAATAGTTTTGAACCATCCAACCAATTCTACTCCTTCAAAGTACTCACACCATTGGAAAAGGGACATTTAGGGGCAGGGATGATGATATATATTTCTCTTCTTGGGAATACTTTAGAATCTGAGGTATGTTGTTATGAGACTTCAGTCATGGCAGATCTTTCTCCTGCAATGATTTTTTTTTTGATATTTGGAAAAAGTTAAAAGTAACTCAGAGCTTAGTCTGGTAAATATATTAAATTAAATTTAAACACATCAATTTGAGGCCCTCTAGCTTCAGGGTGCTTTCCAAAGGAAGTGAGAGCTGGAGCAGTTCCCCTAAGCTGCAATACTTCCCATTAGCTAAAAGCAACATAAAAATGTGAATGAAGCTTACTTTCCCTGAGGACAAGCATCTGATCCTTTACCATATTTTTAGTATAGAAACAAACTAGAAATAGATCAAATTGAGTAATTGATCCATATTTGGAAATAGCTAAAAGCATCATAGAGTATCATAAATATTGCAAATCTGGTAAATATATCCGGCAATCAAATTAAGTCAAACTTTTTGATAAAACTGACAAAATAATGTGGTCTTTTTTTGCCCAGCTGATAAAATGTTTGCAAAAAAAGCTACAAAAATTTTTTGGATAATGATAGAACTACAAGAATATATCTACTCGCAACAATAGTGTTTATTTGCATATTTAGATTGTAGGAGAGGCAGCATGTCAAACAAATGAAGTCACTGATCCATTACATAAGGATCCCTTCAGGTTGCATATTGTAATTTTAAGATATATTATTATTGATGTTTTACTGTATATATCATTTTAATTTTGTTAAATTTTACCATTTACATTTTAATCTGGTTCAGCAGCACTTGGGAGTATTGTAGACTTCATGGGGCACATGGGTGATAGTAGATCCATAGTAGATTTTTGTTTAATTTTTTTCAGGCACATCTTACTTTTTATGATCTCTTTAGGAGTTTTTTTTTGGCAGAGATACTATAGAGGAATGGTTTGCCATTTCCTTCTCTACTTTATTTTACATATGAGAAAACTGTGGCAATGAGTTAAGTGAATTGCCCAAGGTCATATGTAAGCCACTTTTGAACTCAAGAAAAGGAGTCTTCCTGACTCTTATCCTAGCACTTATGCCACCTAACTGCTGCAGAAATTGGGTCATCAAGAGCTTGGTTCAATTCTCAGCTCTGACATTTAATAGCATCTGGGAGACTATGGACACATCAATTTGCTTAACCTCTGGGAACCTTAGGCAAATATCTAAGACTTTATTATAGAAGAATTGTGGTCTTCATTATACTGACATGTTTGTTTTTAAAAAGCAGTCATTACTTTATAGAAGAACATCAGTAAAAGTTTTCTACATTTTACTGTTATGAAAAAAATTTAGCATCTATTAATAAACTAAATGCTTGTTAAACTATGATTAGTAGTGCTAGGGTTTACTAGACAAAAACATATTGACATTGAAAATGTTGTTTAAAAGCAGCTTTTGGTTTTACAAAGTCACTACAATGTAGATTATTTATACTATCAGGATTGACTATATCGATTTAATTTCCACATACTTAAACTGTCCACTTTAAGTAATCTTTTGAAAATTATTCTTTAGTGTTAACAAAGAATTACTTCAGGAGGTCATATTTAGGTGACTCAGGACGAAAAAACAGTTTTTTCTCCCATAGGGGAACAGTGAGTCCAGAGCTCCACATAAAAAAAAAAAAAAAAAAAAAAAAAAAAAAAAAAAAAAAAAAGTTGGTTATCAGTAGAGGAGGCTGGTATGCTCTCTTTTGGAAGTAAAACACAACTTAGTTTGAAATTTAGTTTTAGTTGAGGTTTTTGAGTTTGTTTTTTGTTTTTTTGTTTTTTAAAGAGAGATCTAAAAAAGGGTTAAGTTCACCTGATTAAAACTTCTAAACACCCTTATTAATGAATCTTGTGATTTAGCCAAGATAAATTGCTTTGACCCAGAGGATGACAGACTTTGATTTACAGAGCAGAGCATTGAAGTGAGAAGAGCAGCAACCCAAACCCCAAGACTTAGGGTCAAGAAGGCTAGTGTGCTCACAGCTGCAAGGGGGAGGAAACAGTGTGATGGAGCTGGTGGAGCACTAAATGTAGTTTTGGATCCCACATTTGATAAGGAAAGATGTCTATCAAGTCTCACCGGAAGTAAATATCCCCACTTAATAGTCCCAGAGATCCAGAAGAAAGCTCTCTTTCCTCTTCTCCTATTCAATTTCCTTTTCCTTCCTTCTGTTTTCTTTTTCCCCCCCAAAGTAGTAGTGATGTTTGTGGAATGGGTACTCTGGGTCTTGTTCCATGCTAGTTTCTATACTAAAGAAACAGATTCTTGCCCTCTGGGAACCTAAACTCTATTCATATTTTTATTCACATTCAGTTAGTGGTGCCTTAGTAATTTAGATCTGGGGGACTGCCCCCGCTCCCACTTCCTGTGGAAAGTTCCTTGCTGCTAAAGGGCCTCAGGAAGCCTCAGGAGTCCTATTCTTAAGTATATTAGTTCATTTGAAATTGAAAGTAAAACAAATACAGAATGAGTGTTGACTGGAAGCACTGTCGGCTTAGTTACAGCTACATAAATAGCTGGTATTAACTGAAGTTTTTAACTTCAATTATACAGTGGGATTAGTTTTATATTGGGCCACAGTGTATTCCATGTAATGGCCATTAGGAAGCACACCTAAACCAGTCATTTATTTATTTATTGCAAAATCTGTGCCAAATACCTGGAATTTAAAAAGAGGAGGAGTTGGATATGTTAATAGCAATGAGACAAGCCAGTAATATAGTCAATGAATGTTATTAAAGGGAAAGATGTCAATTTCAAATTTTCAATTTGTCCACAGAAAGTGAGGAAATGGAGAGAGATTAGGGTGCGGTGGAGGGAGCCCTAGATTGGGAACAAGAGAACTTGGGTCCTCCTTCTGACTTGGTGGTGGTTGCTCAATCATTTTTTCATTTATATCTGATGCTTCACGATCCCTTTGGGGGTTTTCTTGGCAAAGATACTGGAGTATATTGCCATTTCCTTCTCCAGCTGATTTTATAGATAAGGAAACTGAGGCAGACAGGATTGTGGATTTAGATTCCTGAAAATGAATCTTCTTGACTACAGGCCTAGCACTCTATCCACTGTATCCACCTGGTTTGACTTGAACCAGGCAATTAATTTCTTTAGATCTTAGTTTCCTCACCTGTAAAACTTTGAGGGGTAGAGATGGGGGAATAAGAGATTTAAATTATTGCTCCAATTCCAACTAATTCCTATGATGTAGAGATTGGACCAGTGATTTCATTAGTATCAGAAATTAAGCAGAAACAAAACAAAGCAAATGATACAAGGTAAACTAGGTGGTAAATCACTATTGAAAAACTATCTGATGAGCTTGGATAAGAGACTTCAACCCTAAAGTCTTAGATCAAAGATTTCTTTAACAATAGTAAAAGATTTAGTCCCCTCCTCTTCTTTCTTGCTCTCTCTAGTAAGGTTATCTCAGTTGAAACAAACCAATATTTCCACCAAAACTCCCTTCTTCTGTTGACTATGCTTTTCTTCCACAATTAGACACAAATTCTTCCAAAATGAATCCTTTTGGGGGAACCACTTTCTATTGTGTGGTTCGCTAAACTATTAGAACAAGCCTAATATTTTCTTTCAATCTTTCAAATTATTTGACCTCCGGACTCACTTGAGGTCCTCTAGCAATCCTTACTCAGAAATTCCCCAACAGGGTCTCTCAGATAAGAAGTTCTTTCTACAAGTACAGATTTATGCCTCCTCTGCACTTAACAGTCTTGGAAAGTGGTTAGAGCACTGAAGAGATTCAGTGTCTTACCCAGAGTCACATAGCCTGTTGTAGGAGAGACTTGAATTCTGCTTTTCTGAGTTCCAAGGCGTTGCTCATTTCATTACACCCTGATCCTTCTCTCAGCTTCCTCACTTTCTGTGGACAGTTAATTAAACAGAGATTCAAAAACTTTAGGTTGTCCTATTTCCAAGCCTGACTCTCTAACCATTTCACCATACTGCCTTTTGCTCTATTAAATTTTGTTTTAAAATTTGGATTGTGTTAGTGTTCCTTGTATATAAATAAAATGCCAATCTCACAAGTAATCCTTATGGAAGCTGTTAAACCTGCTTCTCATTATTCAGCTGACTGAGGAACCTGCCCCTGCCCTGGAGCAGAGCCTTTTCTACTTTCCTTTATAAGACTGATTTTAAGGGCTCAGTCTTGGAAAACTCAGGGTAGCCAGAAGGGAAGAGAACTCTTAAAACTAGCTTCTCCTATAGGCTAAGCTAATCATGATGCGACAGCTTTTGTAAAATACCCTCAGGACTCTGAAGCCTCAGTCTGTAGCAAAATTAGAAAGGTAATCTCTCTGAAGGGAATAATTATCTGACTGGAAAAACCAAGGCTTCTTCAATTTACTAGAGACTAGATTGAGGCCTTTGGCTTTTGTGTCAAGTTACAGGGTGCCCCTATTTTGACGACAAAGTTTTCAAAAGACTTTCCTATTGAAATTGCCTATTTAGAAGAAGAGTAGCACAGAGAGAGGAATCAATAGAGGAATGTATTTTTGATTTTTGCCCCTTTTTCTTTCTTCTCCTTATGTGTCAAAGTCAGTATTTGAACTCAGATCTTCCAGACTCCAGTGCATTTAGGTGCTTCAATGGATGGAGTGCTGGGCCTAAGACTCATCTTCCTGAGTTGAAATCCAGCCTCAAATGCTTACTCTCTATGTGATATTGGACAAGTCACTAAACCCAGTTTGTCTTAGTTTTCTTATCTGTAAAATGAGCTGGAGCAATAAATGGAAAACCACTCTAGTACCTTTGCCAAGAAAACCCTGAATAGGGTCACAAAGGGTGGGACATGACTGAACAACAGCTTTCAAGCTTCGAGCCATGCCTTTACTCACTATTAAAAACAACACGTGAAATCATTAGTACTTTTTGCCCAACCATCATTTTTTTTTTCATTTTTTTTCTTTCATCCTAAATCAATCACTAAAAGCTTATATGTACTCAAAGCTTAATGGCCTCAAAATTTCTTTAAGGTCATGATTTATCTTAAAATACCTATTTATTCATATTAGTCCACTGCCCCAAGCTCTCCAGCTTCTCACTGACCATAGGATGAAATACAAATCTTAGCCTGGTATTTAAAATCATCTGTAAATTCTTTCCTCTGTTTACCTCTCCATCCTCCTCTCACAACCGTTATTTTACTACAACCCTTTACCACAGGCAAATAAGTCAATTCATCTTTTCTTGAAAAGACCAAGAAAACTAGCTCCCTTTCTTGTGGCTTTGCTCACACTGTTCATGAAAGGTCTTCCCTCTCCTATCTACTGATTGAAGTACTGCCTTCAAGATTAACTTCAAATTTTGTGCAAAGCTCTTACAATTAATGATCCTGGTTTAATTACTTAACTCAATCTTCTCTTTAGATTAAGGGCAATATGATTAATATTTTACTTAAAGTGAACTATGCTTTTCCTTCTCTAAGGTTTATTTCTTTCATGACCACTACCTGGAGTAGAATATGGCTCAATGAAAGTTGTTACCCACTATATAATTAAAATTATAAGAACCAGTTAGTACATCCTAGGCATTACTTTGGCAGCAATAATAAGCATATGTTCCAGAGTAAATCACACATATTCAGTCTTTCAGCATCCAATGAAAGAACTTTGCTAAGTATAGGACACAGGTGATTACTATAAGTTTTTCCAGTTGTTAGGGTCTTCCCCAAGTGGTAGGGAGCTACCCAGCTAAAAGCTTAAAGCACTTATCCTTCACTACTTATTTGGTAATTTAACAACAAGAGGCTGCCTTTGAATACACCTAATCTCCCCAGGGAAACTGTAAGTCTCCAGGGCTATGTTTATTTTTGTTGTTGTTGTTTGTTTGTTTTAGCTTCATTTCATCCACATCCCCTAACAAAGGTGCATATAGTAGGCATTAAATTCAATTTCAATTCAGTAAACATTTATCTAGTATTTACTATGTGCTAGGTACTTACTATGCTAAACACTAGGTATAAAAACAACCAATACAAAAAAAAAAAAAAAAAAAAAAAAAAACCAGTCCTTACCTTCAAGGAGCTTACAATCTAATGGGCACTCAAATGTCTATTGAAGCAGTATGATATACAGTGAAAAGGAGGCTTGATTTTGGCTCGGAGGTCCTGGATTCAAATCATAACTATGTTGTGTACTACTCACAGGAGATTAGCCAAGTCACTTAATTTCAGTAGATTTCTTTCTTCATCCATTAAATTGAAGGAGTTGACTAAATTTTTGAGATACTTTCCAGCATTTAATCTATGATCATTTAAGGGTTGATAGAATAGAATAAAATTGATTTTTCCTAAATTTAAATTTTATTATTTCCTCTCTTATTCTAGTTTCTGAAGAAAAGATGGTCCTGCTCAGAGGGAATAATAGACTTACTTATAAGGAAACAGGAGGGAAAGGGGGAAAAAAGGGGTGGGTGGGGCTCTAAAGGGGAAGGATTGTTTGAGGGAAGTGGTTATCAAAAGCAAAATAGTAGGGAGGAGGGAAAGGGGATAAGAAAGAGAAAAGCATAAACTAGGGTAAATAAGATGGCAGGAAATACAGAATTAGTTATTTTAACTGTGAATGTGAATGGAATGAACTCTCCCTTAAAGCAGAAGCAGATAGCAGACCGGATTAAAAACCAGAATCCAACAATATGTTGTATACAAGAAACACATCTAAAACATAGAGATACATACAGGGTGAAGGTAAAAGGTTGGAGCAGAATCTATTATGCGTCAGGTGAACAAAAAAAAGCAGGGGTAGCAATCCTGATCTCAGACCAAGTAAAAGCAAAGATAGACTTAATTAAAAGAGACAAAGAAGGAAATTATATCTTCCTAAAGGGTACCATAGATAATGAAGCAATATCAATACTAAACATATATGCACCAAGTGGTATAGCATGGAAATTCCTAGAGGAAAAGTTCAGAGAGATGCAAGAAGAAATAGACAGCAAAACTATAATAGTGGGGGATCTCAACCTCCCTCTCTCAGAACTATTTAAATCAAACCACAAAATAAATAAGAAAGAAGTTAAGGAGGTAAACAAAATATTAGAAAAGTTAGGTATGATAGATCTTTGGAGGAAATTAAATGGAGACAGAAAGGAGTTTACTTTTTTCTCAGCAGTCCATGGAACTTATACAAAAATTGACCATGTG
>JAJPUD010000300.1:474655-533088 GCA_023553655.1 Myrmecobius fasciatus | reverse complement strand
TTCAATATTGTATTAGAAATGCTAGCCTTGGCAATAAGACAAGAAAAAGAGATTAAAGGAATTAGAGTAGGTCATGAGGAAACCAAATTATCACTCTTTGCAGATGATATGATGGTCTACTTAGAGAACCCTAGAGAATCAACTAAAAAACTATTAGAATTAATCCAAAACTTTAGCAAAGTTGCAGGATACAGAATAAATCCACATAAATCATCAGCATTTTTATACATCACCAACAAAATGCAACAGCAAGAGATACAAAGAGAAATTCCATTCAAAATAACTATCGATAGTATAAAATATTTGGGAATATATCTGCCAAGGGAAAGTCAGGATCTATATGAGCAACACTACAAAACACTCTTCACACAAATAAAGTCAGATCTAAACAATTGGAAAAACATCAAGTGCTCTTGGATAGGTCGAGCGAATATAATAAAGATGGCAATATTACCTAAACTAATCTATTTATTTAGTGCTATACCAATCAAACTCCCAAGAAATTATTTAACTGACCTAGAAAAAATAACAACAAAATTCATCTGGAAAAACAAAAGGTCAAGAATTTCAAGGGAATTAATGAAAAAAATGCAAATGAGGGTGGCCTAGCTGTACCAGATCTAAAACTATATTATAAAGCAGTGGTCACCAAAACCATTTGGTACTGGATAAGAAACAGAGTAGTGGATCAGTAGAGTAGGTTAGGTTCACAGGACAAAATACTCAATGACAATAGTAATCTAGTGTTTGATAAACCCAAAGACCTCAGTTTTTGGGATAAAAACTCACTATTTGACAAAAACTGCTGGGATAATTGGAAACTAGTATGGAAGAAATTAAGCATTGACCCACACCTAACACCATATACCAAGATAAGGTCAAAATGGATTCATGATCTAGGCATAAAGAATGATATTATAAACAAATTAGAACAATGTAGGATGGTTTACCTCTCAGACCTGTGGAGGGGGAAGGAATTTGTGACCAAAGAAGAACTAGAGGTCATCATTAATCACAAAATAGATAAGTTTGACTATATCAAGTTAAAAAGTTTTTGTACAGACAAAATGATTGCAGACAAGATTAGAAGGGTAGCAGTAAACTAGGAAAATATTTTTACATCCAAAGGTTCTGATAAAGGCCTCATTTCTAAAATATATAGAGAATTGATTCAAATATATAAGAATTCAAGCCATTCTCCAATTGATAAATGGTCAAAAGATATGAACAGACAATTTTCAGACGAAGAAATTGAAACTATTTCTGGTCACATGAAAAGGTGCTCCAAATCACTATTGATCAGAGAAATGCAAATTAAGACAACTCTGAGATACCACTACACACCTGTCAGATTGGCTAAAATGACAGGAAATGATAATGATAACTGTTGGAGGGGATGTGGGAAAACTGGGACATTGATACATTGTTGATGGAACTGTGAACGGATGGATCCAACCGTTCTGGAGAGCAATTTGGAACTATGCTCAAAAAGTTATCAAACTGTGCATACCATTTGACCCAGCAGTGTTTCTACTGGGCCTATATCCCAAAGAGATTTTAAAGGAGGGAAAGGGACCCACATGTGCAAAAATGTTTGTGGCAGCCCTTTTTGTAGTGGCAAGAAACTGGAAATTGAAAGGATGCCCATCAATTGGAGAATGGCTGAATAAATTATGGTATATGAATGTTATGGAATATTATTATTCTGTAAGAAATAACCAGCAGGATGATTTTAGAGAGGCCTGGAGAGACTTGAATGAACTGATGCTGAGCGAAATCAGCAGAACCAGGAGAACATTATATACAGCAACAAGACTATACGATGATCAATTCTGATGAACATGGTTCTCTTCAACAATGATGTGATTCAAACCAGTTCCTATTGTTCAGCGATGAAGATAGTCATATACATCCAGAGAGAGGCCTGAGGGAATTGAGTGTGGACCACAACACAGCATTTTAGCGCTTTCTGTGAATATTTCCATGCATTTTGTTTTCCTTCTTAGGTTGTTTTTTTCTTCTTCTCTTTCTAGATCTGATATTTCTTGTGCAGTAAGATAACTGTATAGATATATATACATGTATTGGATTTGTCATATAATTTATCCTATTTAGCATGTATTAGATTACCTGTCATCTAGTGGTGGGGGGTGGGGGGAAGGAGGAGAAAAGCTTGGGGAAAAAAAGTTTTTGCAAAGGTCAATGTAGAAAAATCACTCATATGTTTTGTAAATAAAAAGCTTTTAATAAAAAAAAAATCAAATAAATAAATAAATAAGATGGTCCTTTTCCTCAACCAGGCCATTCTGCTTACAGGTATCCTTGATCCCATCCTCTCTCACCTTCAGTAAATTGTCTCACTATCATCCCCACTTGCTAATTTTAGATCTTCCTCTCTCTTCTGACTCCTTCTCTACAGCTTATAATATGATCAAGCCACCACCATTAAAAAAAAAAAATCTCTCACTAGATCTTCCTCAATTATCATCTTATATCTCTTTTCCTTTAGTTAAAATTGAAAAATCAGTCTCAAGGGGCAGCTAAAGAATAGACCACCAGCTCTGTAATCAAGAGGACTTGAATTCAAATGGTGTCTCAGATACTTACTATGTATCTGACCATGGGCAAGTCACTTAATCCTAATTACTTCCAAAAAAAAAGAAAAGAAAAGAAAAAGAAAAAGCCATCACTCATGTGCTTCCACTTCCTTTTCTCACTGTCTTTTAAATATTCTGCAAATTAGCATATAATATAATTACATTAGATGAAAGGTCTTTTCTTAGGCTTTATCTTTGAACTCAGCTGCAAGATTTGATGCTGTTGATTGCTTTCTTCTCTTCTTATACATTCTCTTTCCAATGGTTTTTCATGAGATGCCTCATCATCCCTGCTCCTTTCTAGTTTCCTTCTCTCCTTCCCTCTCCTCTCCTATTTTTCCATTCCTTCTCAGTTTCTCCTGCTGGAGCTTCATTCAAGTCTGTCGGTTTTTCCCAAGCTTCTTTCCTAGGCCCTCTTCTCTTTTCTCCCTACCTCCTCTCATTTGTTGACAATTAGCTGTATTTAGTTATACAGATAATTCCAAGGAATATATCTGAGTTCCAGTTTGGCTTCACCAACTGTATATTGGATAAGTACCATAAGCATCTCAAACTCAACAAGTAAAAAATTAATCTCATTATACTTTCAGCCAAACCCACTCCTCTCCCTAATTTCCCTATTATGATGGAAGGGAAAAGACTAGGAAGAGAAAGTGAACAAGAATCTATTAAGTGCCTCTTTTATGCTAGATACTGTCCTAAGGCATCATCACACTTCCAATCACCCAGATTACAATTTTGCTGTTAACCTTAACTTCTTACTCTTGTCCTGTCCAATCACAAACCAAATCCTATCATTCATATCTCTATTATTTTTCATATATTCACTCTTCACTTCAGTCATTGAACTAGTTTAGGCCCTCAAATCTCATGATCAGACTATTGTGGTTACCTTCTCATTGGCCATCATTCCCATCCAACCTCCACAAACTGCAAATTTTAATGCAATTTGGGATGGGGAAATTATGTAGCTGGACTACTGGGGAATAAGATAATGTTTCAGAGTTCCATAGAACACCAAATTTGGAAAGGACCTCAAAGTGAAGCAAGTCCATCTTCTCCCAGAACAAGAATGTCCTCTAAAACAACCCCAACGAGTAGTCATCCAGACTTTGCCTTAAAACTGTCAGAGAGGGGAAAGTTTATTCACTCTGATAATTCTAATTATCTTTGAGGCTGCAAGGTGAATGCAGTGAATAGAGCATTCAGCATGGAATCAATCAAGAAGGCCTAAGGTCAAATCTCTTACCCAACTCCAGCCCTCTACATAGAAAGTGATACTTCCTCAGACACTCTTAACTTCTAGTCCTTCAAATTTTTTTTATTCATTTCCCATGATCTGCTTTTCCATTCCACATCAGTTACACCTAGAGGTGATTATATCCTTGAATTTGTCATTATCCAAAAAATATATCACTTAAATATTCATAAACTCTGATATTCCCTTATCTAATCTTAGCAGCTGCCAGAGGTTCCAGTATCTTAATAGAAACTAAGTTTACATTAGCTTTTTTTGTTGGTGGTGGTGATGTCACTATGAAGACATTGATTTTGTAATTCACTGAAAGCACCAGATTAATTATGGATAAACTTTTGTCTATATATGAGTTCATTTTGGTTATATCTGAGTTTAAGATGTTCATAGGACATTTAGATAGAGATTTAGTAAACTGATGATAGTATAAAACTATTGACCAAGAGAAAATGAATCAATCATTTATTAATCACCTACTATGTGCTAGGTAAGCATTATGCTAAAAGTTGGGTGTGCAAAAAGGAGGTTAAAAAACAGCCCATGCCCCCAAGGAATTTAAAATCTAATGTGTTAGATATGATAAATTAGGCTGTATTTGTATATCTTGTTTGCACATAGTTGTTTCCATTTTGTCTCCTTCTTTTAGACTGAGAGCAACCTGAGAGCAGTAAGTTTGATACCCGAACCTAAAACCATTGAGAATTTCAATGACTTTACCATGTTAACACAATAATTAATTATCTGAGGCAGAATTGAACCCTGATCTTCTTATCTGTCTGTTTACAATTATTCTCATATATTTATTTAAAGGATTATCTTCTGTAGGAATTAGTCTTATTTTGTTTGGCTCCAAAGTTGTTCCCAGTCTAAATCCATGATCCTGCTCCAAGCAATCAAAACGCCATTTCCTCCCTAGTTGTTTCAGGAAGGTGTTAGGAATAAGCAAGCTGGTGGAATTAATTCACACTAGTGTGTGTGAATTAGCCCTTAAATTTCACAGGGGTATTTTAGTTTGTAATAATAATAGCTAACGTTTCTTTAGCACTTTAAGGTTGCAAACTGCTTTAAAAATAATAATTCATTTTATCTTGACAACAAACCTTCAAGGCAAATGCTATTATTATCCCCATTTTTATAGATAAGGAAACTTGGGCAGATTGAGGTTAAGTGACTTTCTCAGTCACACAACTAATAAGTGTTAAGGCTAGTAACAACTGGAGATCAAAATTGATTTAAATGAATTTAATTAAATTGGTTGAATATCTCCTCTCCCCCATTACATCCCAAACTCATAAACAAAAGGTAAGAGTGCCTTTCCATAAATGTTCATGTTAACACTGGACTGGAACTCAGTGTCTGAGGTTTGATTTGAATTCAGGTCTTCCTGACTCCAGGTGTAGTACTGTATCCACTAGATATTAAATGAGAGAAATCATTTTAAAAAAAGGAATATCAGATAAACAATAATTTACTTAATTGTTGGATTTTCTGCCATGAAACCCAGTAAAATGATAAAAAAAAAAACAGGCAATGGGAGAATTTTATTTTATTTTTTTGCTTGTAGACCTGCTTCCAGGTTAGCTCCCCTAAGTTATTCAAATTTCTTCTATTTGAGCTCATAGGTTCTCTTTAAATAAATCCTAGGTTTTTCCCCCCAAAGTGATATAGGGATAGGGTTTCCATTTCTGTGACTTGCTTGTAATGATAATAAGTTTGTTATTTATCACGATTTAAGGTTTGCAATGCACACAACATACATTATCTTATTTGATCCTCATAATGATCCTGTGAGGATAACTGCTATTATTTTCATTTTACAAATGAGGAAACTGAGGCTGAGAAAGTTTAAGTGACTTCCCTCGGGTTCACCCAACTAGCAATTTTTGGGGCAAAATTTGGACTCAAATATAGTTGACACCAATTCCAATGCATTTTCCCTTATGCTACCTAGACAAACCATACTTGATTTCCCCCAAATACCTTTACTTGAGTATCAATCTGTCCTGCTTTAGGAAAACCCATTTCCTTCCCATGGCAATCATTTATAATAACTCCATTTACAGAAATTTCCTTAAGCCCAACTTCTCAGGAACACAACTGGTTAAAAAAAAAAAAAAAAAAGAAGCACACCTGTAGTCCCTTATCTAATTCACATCTCTGTGATTTCCTAGCCCTAATGAAACAGCTGGAGATCAGCACAGATTTGAATGAATTTCATTAACTTGGTTGAGATTCTAAACCCCCTAGAGGCTACATAAACAAAGGCTAATAGTGCCTTTCCATAGGCTTTCAGGTTAAAATTGGACTGGGGCCTGTGAGTTGACTCAAACAGATGCTCAGCAATTTGGAGCTATTTTTTTTTGTTGACCCAACACACACCACCTCCCTTCCCAAAAAGACAACACTATCTATAGTTTGCCCTTTCAGAGCCCTTGGCATTCTAGGCTGCTCCAACTTCAAAATGCTGCTACCCCTTCCAACATTAACTGATGACCTAATTTAATTCCCTATGGAATAGTTATTGAGCATTAACTAGGCCAAGCTCACCTTAAATGGTTACACAAAGGCAAGTCTTGGTGGATTAGTTTTTAGTTGATCAAAAGCATGATCCTGAGTCTAGAGGAATGGCTGGTATCAGGCAAGGAAAAAGGAAAATTTAAGGAATACTAAAAAAATCCAGTGTGTGTGTGTGGGGGAACACAATGAAGTAAAATATGAAGAAAGACACCATGTTCTTTTTCAGGGTGGAATAAAAAAGAAGTGTGAAACGGTGGGGAAAATACCAGCTATGGACTCAGAGGATATGGATTCAAATCTTACCTCTGAAGCATATTACTTATGTAATCCTGGACAAGTTAGTTCCCTTCCCTCAACACTCAAGATCCATGATCTCTGTAAAGGAATGAGTTATTATCTATCACCTGGAAAAAATAAAATCTCATTGTCATCACCTAGGAACCAACTATTTTATGGTATTCTTGGAATCACCTAGGAATGGTCCTGAGACAGAAGGCATATATCAGTCAGCTGTAACTTGACGCTAACATAGTGATGTCATTTTGGTCCTCTTTAAGAAGGAAGGACAACAATCAACTAAACAAGTGTTTACTAAATGTATACTAAATACTAAGTGAGGTGTGAGGCACAGGGAATATAAATAGAAAGAATGAACCTGTTCCTGCTTACATCCTAACTTGGGATACAACCAATACACATAAAAATATAGGCAGAATAAATATAAAGGGAACAAATTCAAATATATACCAAGTCATTAAGGAAAAGGTAGTTTTGTAGGAAAGTCACAAGCAGTTAGAGGAAGATCAGAAAAGATTTTATGAAGAAAGTGATACTTGAGTAATAGCTTTAATTTTTCTAAAGACTGGATCTCCCTCTCTTGTCCAAACTGAAAAAACAAGGTCTGTTCCTTGGCCCAGTCCCACTTTGATTGGCACAAAAGCTTTGAGTTGCTCAGTTTCTACCTTTTGGAGCAACCTGGGCTTCACCATATTAATGCCAGTGATTTCCCCAAGGTTATAAAAGTAGTAAGTGGATCACTATATTACATGATTATCTTTAAAAAAAACATTTTTCTGGTTATACATGTATATTAACTTCTTTATGAATCATGTTGGGAGAGAAAAATCAGAACAAAAGGAAACTACATGATTATCTTTAGAATTTTGCTATACAATAAAATATAGTTTAAAGGAAATTTATCTTTCCAATCAAGGCCAGTCTAAGGTGAAATGTTTGATTCCTACTCTAAAATGTCTTTCTTACCTGGACATGCTAGTTCTAGAAGTTTTACCTTGGGAGATTCAATTCTTTAATTAAAATGTAAACACCCCTGGGAAGATCTGACATTAAAGCTTAGTCACACTCAAAAGGCTTTAGTGTAAATGGGATTATATTTGTTGTTCTTGGTCTTCCTTTCTGCTGGAAGAAAACCAGTGACATCACAAGAGTGATGTCTTGACTTGTGTATGAATTGGATTTTGGTGAGGCAGAGGCATAGTCCTAAACCTCATTCTCTCCTCCGGAGACCTTCAAGCACAAGTTGGGGAATTCTGTAAATAGGTTTAATTGTTGAGAGAGAGAGGAGAGGGAGAAAGAGAAGGAGAAGAGAGGAGAGGAGAGGAAAGGAAAAGAAAGGAGAGAAAGAGGGAGAGGGAGAGGAAGAGAGAGAGAGAAGAGAGGAAAAGGAGAAGAAGAGGGAGAGGAGAGGAGAAAAGAGAAAGAAAGAAAGAAAGAAAGAAAGAAAGAAAGAAAGAAAGAAAGAAATTAGAATGTTTTTATCTGAACTTTGCGTCTATCACTTTTCTGTCTGGAAATAATATATTTCATCATGATTCCTTGGTGGAATTATGGTTGGTCATGATCTTGATCAGTTACTAATACTTTCAGTTGATTTTCTTTACAATATTACTTTTACATAAATTATTCTCTTGGGTTTGCTCACTTCACTACATCAGTTTATACAAGTTTTTCTAAGTTTTTCTGAAACTATACCCTTCATCATTTCTTATAGCACAATGGTAGTTCATCACATTCATATACCACAACTTATTCAGCCATTCCCTAAAGAATGGGCATTCCCTTTGTTTCCAGTTCTTTGCTACTACAAAATAAAATTAAAAGCTGATTCTTTGAAAAGATGAATAAAAATGATGGAGCCTTAACTAATCTGATTAAAAAGAAAGCAGAAAGTCACATCAATAAAATCACAGATAAGCATTATGAAATCACAGCAAAATCAGAAAAATATAAAGAACAATCTGAATATATCATGCATAATTATATGCTAACAAAACCGAGGACACAATAGACATAGAGGAATACTTTCAAAAACAAAAATGCCCAAGCTATCAGAATCTCAGATATCTTACTCACCCAATTTCGGAAAAGGAAACAGAGCTAACTGCAAAAGAACTACCAAAGGAAAAAAAATTAATGATCCTGATGGATTCACAGGAGAATTCTATCATACTTTTAAAGGACAATTATTATCCATACTTCACAAATTATTTTCATAAATTGAGAAGGAAAGGACCATACCTAAAGTGGATATCAAACAAATAGATATATGTCTCCTGGCCAAACACTTTACTTCATCACTACCATCATCAAGTCTATGACTTCAAACAATGACACTAGAAGGAATAAGAATTTGATTTAGGGGATGAAATGGAATATTTCTCAAAATATATAAATATAAAACCTGTGGCCTCTACGTTGTCCTTTTGAGACTCTTTTTTTCTTCTCCCAGCTTCTCTGACATTCATGCATATTTGGTTAACATTCTGTAATCACACAGTTTAACAAATATAGCACCAAAAAAAGGAAAGGAAAGGAAACCCCAATATTCATAATAGCTCTTCTGCTTGTCCTCCCAGATGTTTGGGAGGTAGTCAAGGAAACTACTGTCTCCCTCCATTCCCTCAGTTAATGGAATGGAGTAAGTGGAGAATGTGTTTGTGTCTAGAACCCTTCTCAGTGTCAAGAACTAGTGGAAAGGAAACAGATGGAGAATTAGAAATTAGTCTTCTGGCTCTACAGAAATCAGTGTAACTTGGTTCTTAGAATCCCCTCTTGTTACAGTTTCTACTTCCATCTTTGCTCAAGGATCAGAACCTACTCTATTGCAGCAGGATCCAGCTGTTTTAGTTATCATCCAACTGAATCTTGATCTCATATTGCCATACTTTATCTCATAAAAATCTGATAATCGTAATCTAAAGGCAAATACCTCTTCCCACAATTACCCATATGGCAATCAGTGTGTATGAGTTTCATGGGCAACAGAAAGAAAGCAGTGAAGAATAATACTAATGAATTTGTATGTGTGTATGTGTGTGTATCATGCCTCCTTTCTTAATGCAGGTACATGCTCCCCAAGACAGAATAGAGGTAGAACTCGTAACCTTTTCTCCAACCCTTGTATTCTGAATCTTCCTCTCTTTTTCTGTGGGTACTGCGATGTACCCATATACCTAAATGTATTGCTCCATTGTATCCCCCATGCTTAGAATCATGTCTGGCACATAATAGTCACTTAATAAATGCCTAATTGATTGATGGGCCTCATTAAGAAGTAATTAATGAATACTTATTACAAATGATAAATGCAAAATTTGTTTCTCTGCCTTCTGTTAACTATCTGGTGTCTCTCATTGTCTTCTTATTAAAAATAATAAAGCATGTTGACTTATGCATGTACCAGTTTGACTGGCCAAAACAAATATAAAGATTCTGCCTTTTTTATTGGCTTAGCAATCAAAGTGCATAGTGTTTATTGACTTAATGTGGGGTAGACCTAAGAGTATGCCATTTCAGTTGATAACAACATAGACTTAGAGCTTGAAGGGACTTCAGAGGTCATTAGTCCAATCCTCTCATTCTATATTTGAAGAAAAAACAAGTATCTTGTTCAAGATCATACACATAGTAACTGAATTGAGTTTTAAACCCATCCTTAGATTTCAAATCCAGCACCATTCACTGGACTATGCTGAAAAATTCTTTGCAAAATGACCAATAACATTGTAATAGATGATTTGGAATAACTCACACTGGCCTTGTAAACATTTCTTCCTTATTGACTTTTGTGAACTTTTCTTCCTTTTTTGAAAATGAACTCAGCTGAGCAACAAAGGAGAATTAGATGTTTCAACTTTGACTCTTGTTCTAAATGATAAGGAGTATGGAATCAGGAAGACCTGAGTTCAAGTTCTGCCTCAGACAATTAGTAACTGTATGATCCTGAGCAAGTTACTTCCTTGCTCTCAGTCTCAGTTTCCTTATCTATAAAATGAAGAGTTAGGCTTGATGGCCTTTAAGGTTCCTTCTAGGTCTAAATCTTTTGGTTTTTTAAAAAATCATATCTCGAGTTTCATAGGCTTTCTCTGAAGTCAGGAATATAGGAATATATCAGATCTTTGTAGACAAATATCAGTTTATCTCTTTCTTAATATGTACATCACATGAATTAGCTCTTGTGTTGAGTACAACAAATAGTCTCTTTCTCCTGAAATCAGAAACTATGCACATGGACATAAACAGATGACATTAAAATAAGACAATTTCAAGTAATTTTCATTCATTTTCTTTTATGCAATGAGTACCTACCAGAAAGTGGCATTCAATAATATTCTTGATTATTAATTTAGAAACCAAAGTTCATAGTAGTAAAAGGATTAGAATTGAAAGGAATCTCAGAAACTATGTCATCTAATCCTTATCTGACCAAGTGTCCCTTTGACAATATTTCCAACAAGTGGCCATCCAGTTTCTGACTGAAGTTTTTAAACAAATTTACCTTTTAATTTTTGGACAGGTGTTGGTGAGTGGGGGTGGAAGAGTGGGGGAAAGGGGAGAAGTAGAGAGGTAGAGTTGGACTGCTGAGGCAGCCCAATCCATCTTTTCCATACATTGCATCCAAATTTACTTCTCTGCATTATCTCCTTATTGTTCCTAGCTTTGCATGTGGAGTCAAAGTAAAACAGGTATAGTCTTTTTTTTGTTTTGCTTTGTTTTTGCTTTTTGCTGAGGCAATCGGGGTTAAGTGACTTGCCCAGGGTCACACAGCTAGGGAATGTTAAGTGTCTGAGACCAGATTTGAACTCAGGTCCTCCTGCAAGTCTAGTCTTATAATAGACATATAAGATATAATATTCATTTAATTACTTGAAGGCAGCCATCATGTCTTCTCCACCTTCACCCCAACCCCTACAAATCTTCTTTGATCTAGGCTAAACATTTTCCATTTCTTCAATTGATTCTGTTTTGGGGGAAAATGTTTTTTTTTTAATTATAAACATGACATAAATATCAAATTATCAATGTGCAAGGGAAAAACAGGGAAATTTTATGTGAAATTGTGAACTTCCATGCAGAATGTTTCCCCACACAAACTACATATGGGGAAGCTATAATTCAGATTTCACATAGTATTAACAACCCTGCCCTACTTGTTTGTATACCCTCTTAAATTTCCTTCTGCACACTTTTTTCCCGTAATTCATTGATGTTTTCTTTTTTGTTTACTATTATTATCAATTCTTTTACCCTCCCAACTCACTCCTCACCAAAAAAGGGAAGAAAAATGAAAATCCCAACCTTGAATTGTCTTGCAAAACAAATCTACATGTTGACCGAGTCTGAATATTGATGTTTTGCACCCCTTATCCACCATCTCTCTGCCAAGATCAAATGTAGTCTCTCATGATATCAAACCACTGGAGTCACACATCTCTCCAGATTAATGTCCTTCCTAAAGGTGGTACCCAGAACTAAAACAATCCTTTGAATTGTGGTCTATAAAAGGTAGAGAAGAACAGGACTTCCATGTTCTGGACATTGCCTCTATTAGTGGAGCCTGAGTTCATGTGAATTTTTTGATGGCCGCAATATTGTGATTTGGTAACCAAAGTGTCTAATATTGAGCTTATAATTTACTAAAAATGCTCAAGTCATTTTCATTGCTCTGAGTTACCTGAAAACTGATTGCAAAGAAAACAAATCTTTTAGTTATTCATCTCTACTAAGATTATCAAAGACTATCTTAAGAGAGAAATATTATCTTACTATTCTTGGTCTTAATAATAAGGAATTTGGGGGGAAATCACTATTTTGTAAAAGAATATTAGGCACCTCCTATGAAATCTCATTTTCTGGTGATTTATTTCAAAAATCTCCCATCTCACACAAGCATTTCAGTAATTATGTCACCTTAACACAGGCAGAGGGAAACACTTGACATAGCATTGCTAGTTTACTATTAAATAAATGTTCCATCCAGAGGTGTAATAGAATCACAAAGTTTTTCTCCTTGATTTGTGTCTAAAGCCAAAGAGATGCATATGACTCTGAATGTGGCACATTCTTTAAATCTTCAATTCCTTACCTTTTTATGATACAATTATAAACAAGGTCATTGCTTTTCTAATGACAGGGTCTAACATCTATTAAAGGTAGTATTGAGAATACTATAATCATTTAATCTCAATTGTTTATAGATCTCTTTTATTAGAGGAATATATTCACTGTTGCCAATATTTTTATCCAATCATTTTAGAAGAGGTTAAATCTAAGCAAAAAGAAAACCTAATAGATTGGAGGAGAAGCTAAACAATGTAGTGGATAGAGTGTTCCACTGGGAGAGAAGACCTGAGTTCAAATCCAGCTTCAGACCCTTACCAACTATGTAACCATGGGCAAACCATTTAACCTCAGTTTCCTTATCTGAAAAATGGGGATGATTTTTTTTTGCCTCTTGTAAGCAAAAACAAAAACAAACAAAAAATCCAACTCAAACTTTTTACCATGATACAATCTGAATAATAACAATAATAAAATAATAGCAAATACTCAAGTATAAAGTAAAAAAAAAAAAAGACAGCTAGGTAACACAATGAATAAAGTGCTGAGTCAGGAATCAGGAAGACTCATTTTCTTGATGACTGACATTAGTTGTGTGAATCTGGACAAGTCACTTAACTGCTTCAGTTACCTTATATGAAAAATGAGCCAAAGCGGGAAATGCCAAACCATTCCAGTATCTTTTGTCAAGACAACCTCAAATGAGGTCACAAAGAGTCAGACAAGACTGAATAAGTAAAATGGAAAAATCCCTGGATGTGGAATCGGAAGACCTATATTCAAATCCTGGCTCCATCACTTACCACTTTTATGACCTTGGAGATATAATTTAAACTCTATAGAGCTCAGTTTTCTCATGTATAATGTGAAGATCACTCTGATCCTATGAAGGAGAAGTGTTTAGTCAGTGTTAAGAGGCATGAAATAAACAAGAGAAGAAAAACACAAACTATGATAAACAAGGAGAACATTGTGACAGATTCCTATGACTCACTATGTGTTAAAACCAATATATGCATGAAAAGAAAAGTGCAACATAAACAATTCAAAAAAGTAAGTGTTGAGGGCAAAATTTCTTAGTGTCACCTTGAGGCATCTGGCAAACAGGAAGGGAGGTTGGCAGTTGCACATTTAATTGCAAATGTGAAAATTCCTAGATCTCAGCTTCAGCTATCATTCAAAGACATGATTTAAAAGAGATAGTTGAGAGGCTGCCTAGTACCTGTCACAAATGTAGAAACATTAACTCTGTTTCTGGATGACAGTAAATATCCATGCTTTCATCCAAGCAGGAGTTCTGCCCTTTGCTTCAAGAAATGGCTGAAAGAAAGCCTTTGATATAGTCTGAGAATAAAGTGTTTGAAGTTCTAAATAGTCCTCCTGTGCTGAAACACAAACAGTGTCTTAGATCTTCTAACAGTTACAGTTAGGTGGAAGGGAAACATGAGGATGCAATATGCACCAAAGGAGTTAAGCAGGGAAAGATAAAGAGCAGACTATGCCTACTATTCTATTTCCTCCCATATCCAAAGAAATGAGGTGTAAAGGGGCCAACAAGTCTTTGTACTACAACTATCAATATATGGGAGGGCACCAGGATATTCTTCCTTAAGCACACCTGGGTTAAATATGTTTGCCATATTACCTGGATTTAAAAATTACAAGAGGGAAAAAGCCAGTCATCATTAATTTTCTAGATCCTTAAGCATATTTTCAAAGTTAATTCAACAACCAGAAAAAATAGATAAAAATTAGATTAGGATTAAAAAAATTCACCCAAATCTTTAAGACTGTGAAATGATATAATATAGATTATTATAAATTCTTCCATGCCAGAAAATTGTCTTTCTTGCAGAACCCAGTGCACTTCATTGCACAGTAAATGCTTCATGAATATTTGAGCAAATGAACATTATTATTCAATCTAAACAATATCCTACATGGCCAAAGATAGCCTTTAAAAAAAATTAGGACCATATACCACAATAAGCTCCAAAACAGATACCAGACCTAAGTATAAAAGGTCACTTCAAAATCTTGTGTATAGAAGATTTTCAGATCTATTGTGAAAAGAATTCTTAACCAAAGAAGAAAGAGGATCATTAAGTATAAAATAAATCATTTAAATCAAAACAATTAAAAAAGATTCTGCATAAAAAGAAAAACCTTGAATAAGAAGAAAAGCCAATGAGTGGAAGAAAATATTTACATCAAATATTTTGATACCTTAATATGTAGGGAATTAACACACAAGAGTAAAAACATGAACCATTCTCCCTGTAAATGAAGGGGCAGCATTGTGCAATGGAGGGGGCTTTAGGCTTAAAAGTTGGAGAAAGAATATAAAACCTACCTCAGACACTTAATGATTCTGTGACCCTGGCCAAGTTATTTACCTTTCTGTGCCTCAGTTTCCCTATCTATTAAATGAGGAGGTTGAACTCAGTGACTGCTAAGGTGCTTTTTCAGGTATTAGTATGATCCTAAATGAAGGGGATGAACAGTATTTAAGAGAAATGTAAAAGATCAATACCTGTAAGAAAACATGCTCTAAATCATTTATAATAAGAGAAATAAATTGGAGATTTCTACTTTATATAATCAAATTGCCAGGAATGACATAAGATAGAAATAGTGAATTGATCCAACAATTTAGAAAATTAATTTAGAATTATGTAAGAAACCTCAACAGTGGCCAAAGGGTTGAAAAGGAACAGTTTATGTCCCAGGCCTAAAGAAAGGTAATGCCAAGGAATGTTCAAATTGCCAAACAATTGAGTTCATTTCACATATCATCAAGGTTATGCTTAAGATTCTCCAAGATAGGTTTCAGCATTATATGAACTGAGAATCCCCAGAAAAGTGGACTGATTTTCCAAGAGGCAGAGGAACTAGAGACCAAATTGCCAACATTTCCTAGATTATGGGAAAATAAACAAAGGCATTCCAGAAAAAAGATCTTATTTGTCTCCTAAAAAACCTGTAGTATATGCCCACCAAGAAGCAATAATTAGAACCAAATATAGAACAACTAATTAGTTTAAGATTGCAAAAGGAATACGACAAGGCTTTATATTGTCATCTTATTTAGTTAACTTATATGCAGAGTACATCATGTGAAACACCAGATTGGATGAATCAAAAACTAGAATTAAGAATGCCAGGAGAAATATCAACAGTCTCAAATATGCAGATGGCACCACTCTGATAACAGAAAGTAAAGAGGAATTAAGAAATCTCTTGATGAAGATGAAAGAAGAGAGTGTTAAAAAACTGGTTTGAAGTTTAACATAAATAAAAAAAAAAACCCAAGATTTTGACACATAGGTCTCATCACTTCCTGGCAAATAGAGGAAGAATAGATGGAAGCAGATTCAAATTTTATATTCTTGGTTTCAAAGATCACTGCAGACTGTGACTCCACCCATGAAATTTAATGACACTTGCTTCTTGGAAGAAAACTATGGCAAATCTGGACTACATATTGAAAAGCAAAGACATCACTTTGCTATCAGAGCTATGGCTTTTCCTGTGGCAATGTATGACTGTGAAAATTGAGCTATTAAAAAATCTGAGGACTACAAAATTGACATTTTCCAAATTATGGTCTGGAGAAGATTTTTGGAGCCCCTTAGACAGCAAGGAGATAAAACCAGTCAATATTTAAAGAAATTAATTTGGATTATTCTTTAGAAAATCAAATACTGAAAGTGAAACTTAAATACTTTGCTCACATAATGAGAAGACAATACTTGTCGGAAAAGCCCCTGATGTTGGGAAAGATTGGAGACAAAAGGAGAAGAGGATGTTGAAGGAAGAGATAGAGAGATAGTGTCATGAAAACAAATATGAACTTGGACAGACTCTGGGAAATAGTACAGGATAGAAGGGCTTGATGTGGTCCAAGGACTCATGAAAATTCATACATGACTGAATAACAACAACAAAGAAAATTTTCATATCCATTGACCCCATCCAAGAAAGTAAAAGAGAGAAATAAATCTCTTTATTGTTATAAATATAGAAATAGAAATATACTAACATATTCATAATAACTTTTTATAATGGCAAATATAGTATTCCTTTGATAGAGGGATAGCTGAAAATACTATAGTTAATATACATAGTGCAATATGATGACACTATAAGAAATAAAAAATATAAGGAATTCAAAGATACTCAGAAAGATTTATCTGAACTGAAAGGACAATATAGACAACAAAATAGAACCAGGACAACAATACCCATAATGACTTTGTTTTTTTTTAAACAGATAACTACTATATATTTTAAAAGAATAGCAAATTATACATAGTAGATTTGTAGTTTCAAGTTCGTATTTTCCCCCTGTTCTACTAGGAGAATATTTTTATTCCCCTTGTTTTATTTAAGTCCAAAATAAAATAAAAAAATAAAATAATTATTCTATTATTTACTCATAGCTGGTATACAGAAAATCTTCCTTTAGATAGGGACAGAACCTGTGATTTTACTGGTATAGACCATAATAACTCTGAATGAAAATAACACCAAAGAGCAGCTAACCCAGATTAATTACAGTGACCAATCTAAGCAAATAAAAAGGGGGTAGGCATACTTCCCTGCTTTTCAATAATAGATTGTTGACGTATGTTATCAGATATGTTCCTTTTCTAGGTCAGTTTTCTTCATTATAAGGAAATCAAAGGTGGGAGTAAGATGCATAGGGGAAATTTGAGCATAATGATTCTCTATGTATTGAGGAAATTGCTGATGCTAAAAAAAAAAGAAAAAAAAAGAAAAGCATCAACAAAACTTCTGAAATGAATTTTGATTGCATATGCGAAATAAATCATTTACTTCAAAAAAGATCATTGAAAAAGATAAAGCTTCAGATTTCCTTTCCTTTTTGCCCCCACTTAATAGTACTTTATTTTTTCTAATTACATATAAAGATATTTTTCAATGTTTATTTTCATAAGATTTTGAGTTTCAATGTTTTTCTCCCTTCCTTTCCTTTCTCTCCTCATCCCAATACAGTGAACAGTTTGATATATATTATATATGTACAATCATATTAAACATATTTCCATTTCAGTCATGTTGTGAAAGAAGAATCGGAACAAAAGGGGAAAACTACAAGAAAGAAAAAAACAACAGAACAACAAAAACCTGAAAATCATATGCCAAATTTGATCTGCATTCAGACTCCACAGTTCTTTCCCTGGAAATGGATAGCATTTTTCATCATGAAGACTTCATTTTCTAGGTTTTTTATAATAGTTGACATTTCTAATCCAATTTAAAGTTTATCTATGCTTTTTAAAATGATTGAGCATCTTTCCTACCAATAAGGAAAATTAAAAAATACAGAAAAATGAAAATTCCACTCCTATAATACTTTGTTGTCAGTGCTAATGTATGAAAATGAGATTAAAATGAATGTACATTTTGAAGTTAAATAATTTAATAATAACAACAACAACAATAAAAACAAAAATTACCTCAGTGAGCCAAACTCATGATGGCATACAGGTAAGTATAACAATTTTATTGACCTCAAAGGTCATTAGAGATAAGATATTTTCTTCCAAAACTTACTCCTCCCTCCTTCTGACTGCACCATTCCTGACAGTGGTATCACAATTCACAAAGTCTCCAATAATTGAAATCTTGGGGATTATCCTTGATTCTTACCTTCTTCATCTTTTCAGTTATCACCTCCTATTGATTTTACAAACATAGTATTTCTTAAACCTGTCCCCTCTTTTCTATTCTGTCATCAATATTGTACAGATACTCATCACTTACCTCTATTATTGCCATTACATCTAACAAGTAATCTTTCTTTTTCCCTCTTCTTCTGATACATTCTTCTGATTTTTGCCAGACTGATCTACTTTTGGCACAAATCTGGTTGTGCCATTTTCCCCCTTCAAAGCCTTTATTACTCACCAAATAAAATCTGAACTCCCTTGCTTATTATTTAAAGCTCTCCAGGATCTAACAACATTCTGCCCTTATACTATTATCCCTTTGTTCTTCACTCCAGCCCTAGCCTTTCAATTTTCTACTTGTGTGCCTTTGTTCTATATTTCTTATGCTTGGCATGCCCTACATGCCTCTTTTGACTTAATATCTTCAAATATTTTTATTTTCAAAAAGTCAAACTGAAAGGCCACTTCCTCCATGAAATCATTCCCGGGTTCAGACTTCACCGAGCAGTTTGCATTTCTCTTACGCACTAGTGCATTATTTTGTATTATAGTTATCACTAAGCTCCATGAAGGTAGAGACCATATCATAAATTTTATATCTCTCCAGAGCCTAACATAGTTCTCTGCTTATAATGATTTAATTATGTGTCTAATATCTGCACCCTGATGATACAAAGATAAAAAATAACAGTCCCTACTTATGGTGTGGATATTATATGAATAGCTAACATTTATATGATACTTTGAACATTTGGAAACATTAACATTTAACATTTGCAAAGTGCTTTCCATGTATTATATCATTTGATTTGATGGCTATGGATAAATATAATACAAGGGAAGGTCTAGAGATAAAAGATTAGATAGAGTGCTTTGGGAAAATTGGAAGAGGTAGAATTGCACATATTTAACCTATATTAGATTGCTTGCTGTCTTGGAGGAAAGTAAGAGAAGTAGGGAGAAAAATTTGGAATACAAAGTCTTACAAAAATGAGTGTTGGATAATTGGGAGAAAGAGGGAATACTTCCAGTTGAAGAGGATCAGAAACTATTTTGTAGAGATTATGGTACTTGAACTGAACCTTAAAGAAGAATAAAGGATAATAAAAGGTAGAGATGAGGAAGTATATTCCAAATGTGGAGGGTGGTTTATACACATCCACAACTAGTAGGAATAACTAATAATTCATTTTAAGTAGAGTATTGTATGGAAGGAGAATAATATTAAAAATGCCTAATAAAAGCAGACAAATAATAAAAATGTTGAATTAAATTAAAAAGAAGCCAAATATTCTTTCTTCCTTTAGCAATTCATTATGGATTTATCTAAGCATATTTTAATCTACTCACATATTCAGTCTTTTGCAGGTAGTAAATCCCACATATACATTACTTGCTCTGTATAATAGTAGTTTCTTTTATTTATCCCAAATGTACCTTTTAAAACTTCAAGATTACCTCCTTAGTTTAGTGCCCTGAAACTTGGCTAATGAGTCTTTGTTTACTATTTCCACTCATAGCTATGTGGGCTTAGATCCTATTGCATTGATAGATCTTTTATCCTAGTTCTAATATTTTTGGTTGATCTCCATACAGCTACCTCCCTGATTGTTTTAACTGTGTTGCTCTGACCCTTCTATAGTTTTACCTTTAGAAAGAGGGACAATACTTCTTGAAAAATACAACCTCCTCATAAATCTGTTAAAATCATAATAGGTGATAATCCCACCCCTGATCTGGTAGGAGATAAGTCTTTGCAGTGCATCTACTAAGGAACTTTCAAGAAAGACAGGACAGAGGAAAATTAGAGAAGAATGCCATAAGACTGAAAAAGGAAAAATGGAATTTGATCCTGGAAGGTGCCTTTTAGATGCATCTAACATCTGCAACTGTCCTCCCCAAGACAGCAAGACAAGAACCATTCCCTCTTTAGTGTAGGAAGCAATAGCTGCAGATGTTGACTTCCACATCTTTCAAATAAGACGTTGAATTAGATCCCAGTTTATTAAACTGTGGTTCTTGACCTCATAAGGCATCACATAACAATGTGAGGGGTCATGAAATTATAATTTATTATCAGTAAATGTTTGATTTATTTGTATACCTATTTTATAGACCTATATGCCTGGGGTCATATAAAAATTTCCTGGGCAAAAAGCACTTGCTAGTGGAAAAAGTTTAAGAAGCCCTGGATAAGATGACCTCTCTCTTAAAAAACACTTTTCCATGTCTTAAGAGCCCCACAAAGCTAGTGCTGAAATGGATAATCCAGGTAAAGAGAGAAAAGCAAGAAGCCAAAGCCTGGAAGAGGAAAATAACTTTATGGTCTGGGTAAGGGGTCCCTTTCACTGAGCAAGACCTGCTTTTCTGATTCTCTGAGTGAGAAGCTAGGTAAGATAAGGAATCCTATAAAAGGTTCTAGTTGGGAGGCCAAAAGAGAAGTATTTTTTTGATAAACTCAGGAGTTACAGTGGGATGTGAGAGATGGGGAGGGTGGTGTTAAGGGGCAAACCAGAGGCCTGAAAAATTTAACCCTTTAATCTCCTGAACATCTGTCCTGGGGCCCCCCTTTTCTGATTACTATCTCATCTCACCTACTTACTCTCCAGTCATTTTCTTAGCATTACCTATCATGCTTTTACCCTTTCTTCTACTACCACCCCCACTCATTTGAATATTATTGATGTTTAGTAATAATAACAAACATCTTCATGATGCTTTACAGTTTGATCTTCACAATTCTATAGGCTGTACCACATTATTCTTAGTGATTCACTATCCCTACTTAGGTTGTTAAATCTTTGTTTTAATCTGAGGCTTCTTTTTTGAGAATAGATCCTAAAGACTCCATGTTGATATGATAATTAAAAAGAGGAGGGGAAAGCTTGGGCATATAGCAATATAAATATATTTTTATCTTTTCAATAATCCAGCCTGTCTTCTAGGGTCTAGAAGAGTAAAGCAGCCTTTTGGAATAGTGATTTTGAATTTGTCAGAATTGGGTTTTTATTTTATGTTCCCCATTTTTTCTGTAGTGCTCTGCAATACATTACCTTTTAAAGCATCTAAGAAATATGTAGTTACTAGCAAGCATAGAAATAGGAGAGAACCCAAAAAAGCAGAAGAAAAAGCCAAATAGAAACTGCCAACTGAACTGGTTGCTTGCTTACTATATAAGAGAAGAGGTTTCATTTGCCAAAGCAGAAGAGAAGTAGAAGAGGAGAAGTAGAAAAGAAAAGACAGTCATCTTTCTGAGATCAGGCTCCCAAAGCACCATGGCTTAAAAGTTATCTAAGAAGATAAACTGAATAGGGATAAATATAAAATCTTATACCTGGGTAAAAGATTATTTTTCCAAAGAGAAAGATTCAAAAGATGTACCTAATGGCTTCCGTCTGAAAAAAATGATAGGGAATTTTATGGTCTGAAAGTACAATGATTTATGGTAAGTGTGGAAATATGTAGGCAGGAATTGCATGTGTTTAGCTGTCTAAGGGGGTGAAAGGGAGAGAGAAAAAAATTTGGAACACGATTTTGCAGAGGTGAATGTTGAAAACTATGCATATATTTTGAAAATAAAAAGCTTAAAAAAGTACAATGATTCAACAGTATGATTTGACAAGCCAAAAGGCAAATGTGAAAAGTGTGCTCTAAGATTGGAGGGATAATAGTGCTGCTGTATTCTGTCCTTAGTTAAGACAAGTGGAGTATTGTGCTTGGTTGTGGTTGTCACATTTTAGAATGTGGAAAAGCTTACCGGCATAGTGACTAACCATGTGAAAAGGTGACTAACATGGTGAAACAACTCTAAGGTATGCTATATGAGATCCACAGAAGGAACTGGGGTATTTAGTATGGAGAAGACATGAGTTTGGGTGGAGTATGCATAATAGCTTTTTAAGCTTGTTAAAGACCACCCTTAGAAGAGGAATTGTTCTGATATTGTTCCCAGAAAAAAATGGGAAGGATGGATTGAAGTTGCAATGAGGCAGATTTAGGCTTGAAAGAACAACTTTCTTAACTACAGCTATTCCAAAGGGGAATGGACTGTCTCAGGGAATTAGTGGATTTTCTCTCAAGACATTTAAGCAAAAGCTGAACTTTTGTCAAATATGTTGCAGAGTAGTTTCTCGTCTTTTTGGGTGGGATCAAAGAGCCCTTGGGTTCTCTTATAAGCCTAATTCTGTGATTTTTTTTACATGTCTAGATCATTTTTATATCTCTGTCAATTATTGGGATTTCATTGGGCATGCCCTCCCTCAAATTATAATCTAAGTTGAAAGGGATCCCAAGGACCCTCTAATCTAAACTGTACCTAAACTATGAACCCCTCTACCTTGTCCTCAAGTGGTTACTCAGAATTCACTTGAAAAACCTCCAAGCAATGGGGAACCTAGTATTTTCTGAGTTTGTTGTGAGGGAAGAATTTCTAAGTTTTAAAATATGCAAATGCTGGCAGTCATGATCATCATTATGAGTGACAACTAACAGCAAGTCTAGTGATCCAGAATTCAACATTCTAAAACTGCTCTGGGATGATGTAGTTGAACAAGTCAAAGTACCTTGTCTGATCATGGAAAATGGAAATTTCTAAAAAATGGAAATTTAGATTAGGTTGGGACTAATCAGATATATTAGGCATTTCTTTTATTTGTGAAAAACAAAACAACAAACATTTTACTTGTGGGTCAGGTTGGGATAGAAGGGGAGATATGTGAAACCATCAAAGACTTTGAAAGTCAAATCACATTGCATCTAGTGGCTTCCTTCTATTCAAGTGAATATTTACTCTATCCTCAAATAGGCAGGCTCCAACTTATACTGTGGCTTACATTCCAAAAGTTTATGAATATACTGCCTCAAATAGAAATGTGGAAACATTTTCTTCCAGAAATAATTTTCTAAGCTTAGGTTTTAAGTCAGACTACCAAAAAAAATCTATTTAATATCATTAAATCTTATTACTAAAAACCCTAACCACCATTTATAACATTTTTTTTTGGAAAGATATGTTCCAAGTTCCAAAGAGAAAATCAAAAACATTTTCTTTCTCTGCCCCCACTGAAGTCTACAGAAGGAATTCACTATTCTACATGTGGTACACAATACTCTCTTCAAATATACATTTTTGAGCAGGAGGAACACTCAACTGTAGCAGATGCTCTGGGTGGAGGTAGGGAATTTGGCTACTGGAGATGAGGTTTAGCAAGGGAATAGAAAGGGAGAGATTTTGATAGTTGAGGTCATGACTAATGGCTTAAGGGAAAGGATTCTGTTATAATCACATTTGTTAAGAAGAAAGCATCTTGGGGGCAGCTAGGTGGTACGGTGGATACAGTCCTAGCACTGAAGTCAGGAGGACCTGAGGTCAAATCTGGCCTCAGACATACTTCCTAACTGTGTGACTCTGGGCATGTCACTTAACCCCAATTGCTTCAGCAAAAAAAAAAAAAAAGAAGCATCTTGCCTCCTTCAAGGGCAGTGGAATAGGCTTTGGATGGTGAGGAATAAAAGGCAGTTGTAATAAACTCTGGTTCTACAACTTCCTGACACTGAACATTATTTCGACCTCAGATTTCTTATTTGTCAAACGAGCAGGACTATCAGGACTTCTTAAACTTTTTCTACTCATGACCCCTGTTTACTTGAGGAATTTTTATGTGACCTTGGATATATAGGATGAAACATAGGTAAATAAATCTAACATGGGCTGATGATAATTCATAATTTTATGATCCTCACATTGTTATAAGACTCTACATGGGGTCACAAATCAGTTTAAGAAGCTGGGGACTAGATTATGTTTAAATCTGTCTATGAACCTATGAATAGAAAACAGTATTTGTAAATAGAATTTTCCATTACAAGAATTTTGTTGCCATGTTCAATTCCTTTTTAAATTTTTATTACTTTTATTTTATTTTATTTGCAAACCATATGTATGGGTAATTCTTCAACATTAACCCTTACATAGCTTTCTGTTACAGATTTTTCCCCCCAACTGCCCCCCTTCCCCTAGATGGCAGGATATCCACTACATGTTAATTATGTTAAAATACTTGGCAAATCGAATATATGTATACATATTTCCCAACTTATCATTGTTGTGCAAGAAAAATCGTATCTACACAAAAGACACATCAGATAAAGGAAACACAATGTAAGCAAACATCAATTGAGAGTATGAGAATGTTATGTTGTGGTCCACATTTCACATCCCTCTCTCTGGGTGTATATGGCTTTTTTCACTGAACAACTGGAACTGGTTTGAAACATTTCATTGTTGAGGAGAGCCATGTCCATCAGAATTGATCGTCATATAGTATTGTTGTTGCTGTGTATAATGATCTCCTGGTTCTGCTTATTTCACTCAGCATCAGTTCATGCAAGTCTCTCCAGGCCTCTCTGAAATCATCCTGCTGGTCGTTTCTTACACAACAATAATATTCCATAATATTTATATACCATAATTTATTCAGCCATTCTCCAATTGAAGGGCATCCATTCAGTTTCCAGTTTCTAGCCACTACAGAAAGGGCTGCCACAAACATTCTTGCACATGTGGGGCCCTTTCCTTCCTTTATGATTTCTTTGGGATATAAGCCCAATAGAAATACTGCTGGGTCAAAGGGTATGCACAGTTTGATAACTTTTTGAGCATAGTTCCAAATTGCTCTCCAGAATGGCTGGATCCGTTCACAGTTCCACTAACAATGCATCAGTGTCCCAGCCTTCCCACATCCCCTCCAGCCATGTTCAATTCTTTACTGATCTACCAACTTGCCCATTATAGAAGTGTGGCTCATTAATCTCTGAAAGCCTTATGAATGAGGATCACAGCAGCAGTCTGCCAGTTTACTGCTAATTGCAGTAATTTGTAGTGAATTTCATTTTGCTGAAGAATATTACAATTTCATTTGAATTCTTCTAAAATTCTCAGATGAATGCTGTCTGGTTCCAGGGAATAACTTTCTATTAACCTTTGTACCAAGACACAGAATTAAATTCTTCCCATTCCAAAGATGCCATTCCCTAAAAAAAATGTGTGAAAAATGGGAAAATAACAAAAAGGCTCCTAAACTAGATGTTTTCTCATCCCCACTTAACACTTAACATTTTCTAATCATTATAAGAGATTCTCAGTATGATGACAAGAAAAGATAATGATGAATGTTGGAGGGGATGTGAGAAACCTGGGCCACTAATACATTGTTGGTGGAACTGTGAACTGATCCAACAATTATTTTTTAAAGCTTTTTATTTTCAAAACATATGCATAATTTTCAACATTCACCTTTGCAAAACCTTGTGTTCTAAATTTTTTCTCCCTTCCTTCCCCCACACCCTCCCTAGATGGCAAGTAATCCGATATATGTTAAACATGTGGAATTCTTTTATGCATATTTTCACTATTTTCATGCTGTACAAGAAAAATCAGATCAAAAAGGAAAAAATAAGAAAACAAAATGCAAACAACAAAAAAAGTGAAAATACTATGTTGTGATCCACATGCAATCCCCACATTCTATTTTCTGAGTGCAGATGGCTCTCTTCATCACAAAACCATTGAAACTGGCCTGAATCACCTCACTATTGAAGAGGGCTACATCCATCAGAACTGATCATTGCATAATCTTATTGTTACTATGTACAGTGTTCTCCTGGTTCTTCTACTCATTTCACATAGCATCGGTTCAGGTAAGTGCAGGCCTCTCTGAAATCATTCTGCTTGATGCAACCATTCTGGAACTATGCCCAAAGGACTCTACTGAGCCTATATCCCATAGAGATCATAAAAAACGGAAAAGAACCCACATGTGCAAAAATGTTTGTAACAGCAATTTTTGTAGTGGCAAGGAACTGGAAACTGAATGGATGCCCATCAATTGGAGAATAGCTGGATAAGTTATAGTATTTAAATGTAATGGAATACTATTGTTCTATAAGAAAAGACCAGCAGGATGATTTTAGAAAGATCCAGAAGATTAACATAAACTGATGCTGAGTGAAGTGAGTAGAACCAAGAGAACATTGTATACAGCAACAAAATTATGTGATGATCAATTCTGATGGACATGACTCTTTTCAAAAGTGAGATGATTCAAGCCAGTTCCAATGGTCTTGCAATGGAGAGAGCCATCTGCACTCAGAGAGAGGATTGTGGGGACTGAAGGTGGATTACAACATAGTATTTTCACTTTTTTGTGGTTTGCTTGCATTTTGTTTTTTCTCATACTTAACATATATTGGAATAATTGCCATCTAGGGGAGAAGGTGGGAGGAAGGGAAGGAGAAAAACATTTGGAACACAAGATTTTGCAAGGGTGAATGTTGAAAACTATCTGTGCAGATGTATTGAAAAATAAAAAGCTTTAAAAAAAATTGCTAAAACAATTTTCCTTGCCCATGCTGAAATAAAATCCAGGGGCTTCTATTGATGAACTAAATTAATTGGAAATTATCTTTGTATTTCATAAGATGCATGCTAGTCTCCAAATGGTGATAAAAAATGAGATTCTGAAAGTTGTAGATCTTAAATGACCTGCTGCAATAATAGGGGATGAAAAGGTTATATAACTCTTTAACAATGATGAGAATTAACCTAGAATATTTTCAATTTTAAGAGCAGTGCAAAAATGCATATAGAAAATGTCAATTCCCCTTGAGGGGGAAAAACCATTTATATTATTAATATGTTTGAATTACAAGCATGATATACAAAAGAGCAGAAAGGAGTGACTCTAGACTCATTGACTATTGGTACTGACAATTATATCTCTCTATAAATTGATAATTATACCTGGTTGGGGCAGCTAGATGGTGCAGTAGATTGAGTGTTTGTCCTAGGGTCAGGAGGACTAGACTTCAAATTCAGTCATTTACTAATTGGATAACATCCTTGATCCTCAGTTTCTTGTCCATTTTTTTGTTTTGTTTTTCCTAAGAGCTGATAAACTACTTCAGTATCTTTGCCATGAAAACCCCAAATGGAATTATCTCAAACAACTGAACAATAACAACAAAAACCAAATTCACTACAAAAACCAAAAATCACCACAACAAAAATTTGATGGAGTATTTCATTTTAAATTTGTATTTTTTAAGTGAAGTTCAGTCACATGATAAGTGTCAGTATCTTTATACTGAAAATAAATCTCTAGGATTTATAATATAGAATATTATATAATATATAATTCATAAAATAGAGCTAATATAGAGCTGGGGATATTGGATATCCTTTCAGACATGTCCAAGATGTTAGTTTTATGGAACTTTATTTTTGCCTTTCTTAAATCTTAAATCTGAAGGCAGGCATGGTGACACACACTTGGAGTCTCTGGGACTCCAAAGAGGCTGAGAGGGTGGATCTCTTGAGAATGGGAGTTCTGAGCTGCTAAATAACTGAAACTAACTGGGTGTCTGTACCAAGTATAGCACTGAAATAGTTATCTCCTGGGGCAGAGGGTCACAAAGTTAGCTACCCGAGGAGAGGCAAACTGGTTCACATTAGAAAATAGAGCATATTACAACTTCCATGCAGAGATGTATTATGACCAAGCCTATGAATAGTCACTGAATTTTCAGTTTGAGGGAGGAAAAAATGATTTTCAATCTAAAATAATAAATCTTTGTTGAAAGGTATGGCTCTTTGGATAGAAAAGAATGAGGGATATATTTGGAAAAGAAGAAAATATAAAAACAAATTATATGAATAATGTTAAAAATAAAAATCAGTAACTTCTAATATTTTATATTAAATAATATCTTGACCATAACTCTATACTAACTTATTAATCAATGACAAATAACATTTATCATTCAAAAAATTGTTTTTAATTTACACCTCAAAAATTATATATGAATAGTAATCAAAAGACATAAGTAAGCACATTTTCCAATCACCTTTGATGAATACTTAAAATAGGCTGAAAATGTAGCAAGAATAATGTATAACAAATGGACAAATTAAGGATAAGGACTATGTTAAAAACTTTTTTTGTTTGTTTTCAAAAACCCTCAAGGAACATCTTCTGTCAGTCAGTAGATAAATATTAATAAATTACCTACTATGTGCTAAGAACTGAGTTAAGTACTGACAGCATATTAAGTAGATATGCATGTAGGATTTATAGGATATGGACAAAAATCACATAAAAATGAAGTGATGGGTTGCCACCCAGGGTGAAAGAGTACATCAATGAGATCACAGATCCATTAACATTTTGAAGTATTTGAAAATATTACTTAAGGAATAAACTAACTTTATTTTTTAAAAAAGCCATTTCTGGAAGATAAGTACTTTAGGTGAAGTGAGCATCTAACTTTTTTCAAATAAATAAATAAATATACACATATCTAGGGATATACCTATCCCTCAGAAATGCTTTGGGCAACAATAGTCATCAGCATTTTTATATTTCTCCTTTAAACCAATAAAAAAAATTAAGCTAGAGAGAAATTAAGTTTCAGAATCTAGAATTTGTGATTCTATAAATCTATATCTTTTTTAATTTTTTGCTATACCTATCTTCCCCTATATGTGGATTAGATGTAAGACATTGCCCATCCCAACCAACCCATCAAAAAATTCTGAATCAAAAAAAAATTTAAAGCTTAGCAAATTTTTAACTTCATTTTTTTCTGCCCCCTTTCTTCCATCATTTTAAATGTTTAATCCAGATAAGGAAAATAACAAAATGAAAGAAACTGTATTGAAGATTTCTTTATTATATTTTCCACTAGACAAAAAGAAATAAAGCTTTTCTGATAAGAAACAGAGAGGTCATAAAAAGGACTTTTTTGTAATCCAACCAGTAGCAAATAAAATTTAGTGTTCAAAAGACTCTTAAATTTTGCATTTGAATTTAAATTTCACAAACATACAAGATTAACGAATTACAGTAGAAAAAGAAGATGTCAATATTAGAAAGCACCGTTTCCATAGAAAGTCACTTATGAAAAGTTTTTTAAAATGTTGCTTAACGAAAATAATAAAGTTATTTAAGAAAGGTCATTTAAGGAAGACATAAGTGCTTCAAGAAGAACAGGTACTGGACTTGAAAACGGTAGTGTTAAAAATCTGCCAAGACTGAAATGCTAAAAATATTCCTCTACCAACTTATTCATTTATTATCATGTTTAAGAAACACTTGCCAGACAAGTGCACCAAAGGCAAAAATCAATTACTTGTATATTTAAATAAAAATATAAATCCTAGACCTATAAAATTTTTGGGTTTGCACACCACATATAAAGGTCAATACTTGACCTTCATTGATCAATTTCTAAGTCATTAAAAAAATACAGTATCAAATCTATACTAACTCCCCAGAAACTTGGGGAAATATAATATCTTTAAGTTGTGTGTGTGTCTGTGTCTGAATGTATCTTTGTTTAAAGACATGACACACAAACACCACCTTATTCTGCGAATTAACTTTCAGCATACTGTAAACATCTTTTCCCTAAACTTGGACATCTCAAAAAAAATAGTCTTTGGTATTTCTAGTTATTATTGTGCTTTAAAACAGAACCTTAAGGGATTTCTGTAGCAGTGATGCCACTTGCACATTTAAAGATTATAAATAAAGAAAAATGCACTTGGAATAAGTTACAATTAGCTGCTTTTGCATAATTTTCCAAAACTACAGTGTATGCCTAGTCACAGTTTTATAAGAAAGTATATCTCCTTTTTAAAATTTCCTAATTCTAAATAACACTTAAGCCTGATTGACAAAATCCCATTGCTGGAATACATCTGATGGATTGCATGGCACCAAGCTTGGATGTTCTCCATTTCCTGTAAGACACATGTTTAATGAAGGATTGTATAGTAGTTGATCCTGGAGTGAAGATAAAAAAAAAAAGAGAGAGAGAGAGAGACACTCAGTTTCAGACTGTTCAAATAGGAAACAAATTTCAAATTCTTGTTATAGCAGAACATTCAACTTCACATCATTTCTAGACATATTAAATAATTTTCTCTTTATGATGAAAAAGCTTTTACAAATAGTTTTATAGCTTTTCAGATACTTTACAATTATATCACTTTGATCACAACAATATTTGAAAACTTACATGCAAATTTTTAAAAATCCTAGTAACTCTAGAACCAAATAATCAAGGAAATGTGCCTAAAGTGGGAAAATAACATCAATTAAATAATCCTTAAGGCTTAACTTAAAAAAAAAAAAAGTCTTCTTGCACTATCCTTGAAATAATTAGTTTTATATAAGATTATATATGATCTAGATTTTAAAGTTAGATTTTAACTTTATAGACAATTTTTAAAAGGTACATTCAGCTATAAAGGAGAAATGGCATTTATCACCAAGTTCATGAATATAGTAGGAATGACACTTGTTTTATGTGAGATGGCTTATTTCTCTTTTTAGAGGCAGGAATAGTCACTCTCAGGATCATTATTGGTCTGGCTTTCTTGTATTTTGAAGTCTAATAGGCCCAATGTAGGACCCTAAAAGGCCCAAGTATTTGGTATTGGAACATTTAGCATAATCTGTCCTTGAGAATGCCTTTCTGACCAATGTAGCTGGGTGCTGTAGTGAATGAAGAAGTGGAGAAGAACAGTATTTTATTAGTACCCTAACCTTAAGAATTGAATCTTTCCAATCATTCTAAGTTGCAAAATTTTATTTCATTTTATGATCCACAAAAGTATCTCACTTAATTCTAACCTAGAATCTTAATTTAAAAGGCCTAAGTTGAATCTTGTCCAAAAAATTGAGAAAGTGTCAAGTAATTCAAATAATGAAGGCAAGAATAAAAAGTTTCTTTTCTAAGAGAAAAACAAAAAGGATGCATAATGTATTACAAATATTAAAATACTGTTTTAATGGGGAATAAGGTTAAAGAGATTAATAATACAAAATATTAACTAGAATACACCATGAAATTGTGAAGTCTTATAAGTAAACAACTTGTGGAGATATTTGTAGGAAGTATGGTGCAATAGATGGGTAGAAAAATTTTGTAAGCTCATCAGTGCAATAACAAAAATAAATGTCTAAAATATTTTGAGTAGAGTTATATAACAGCATAGTTTAACATGGCAAGAAAATTTAACATGGGTACTAAAAATGAACTGATATTTTACATATTCCCTTATTAAGTATGCAAATGTTTGCATCCTAACAAAAATAATTTATTAAAGATATAAATTAACAAATACCTTTCGAATTTCCCATTTCTGTACATCAATGGTAAGTGTTTTCTGACCTTTGTAGCTACATGCATTCAACTGAACCGGGCCTTGAACAGCATGAAGACATAACTCCTGCTGGATGCTATGCCTAATTTCATGTTGCACAGAGTATTCAAAATACTATGGAGAAAAGAATCCTATTAGATATCAAGCAGACACATAAGAATCATGGTTCAATTGTAAAATAAACTACTTAATATAGAAATACATTAACATAAGCCTATTTCAAATCATTAGCTTATCTTATGACCAAACAAAATGGAAGATGATGTGGGTTCTAGTTTACTTAGTTACCTCACTAACTAGCTAAATTAAATTAAATTTCCTTATCTGTAAAACAAGGGAGTTGTATGACTTCTGATAACCCTTCTATTTCTAAGGTTCTATGATCTGATAGGATCATATAACCTATAACTTTTTCTCAACAAGATAAATATTTCAGTAAAATATGTAATTGAAAACATACACAATTTATAAGAATATTTAAATGAGATCTAAAATAATTGTATAACAAAAGAGGATACCTCATCTATGATCCCCCAATAAGGGATTTAATATCTATTCATATTTTTTTCAATCCTAAGATGTGGGAAGACTATCAAAAAACCCTGAAAGCACAAAGATCCTCAGTGTAACACTAATACCCACAAAACTACTGGATACTTTGTAAGAAATAGAAAAGTTATATGTTAAAAACATGCTGACTACACTTTTTCATGGTAGTAAAGAACTTGCAAAACTTGATATCCACTATTTAGGAAATGGTTTTAAAATGATATGAGAATATACTGGAATATTGCTACTCTGTAACAACGATAAATCCAGAGAAATATGGAGTCAGTCAAAAGAGCAATATATACATTGCCTACAAAATGTAAATAAAATCATAAACTTCCAAAGATATATATTATAAAATGACAAAGAACAAGCTTGGCTTCCCAGTAACAAAATAATAATCAGTTTTAATAATTTTTTTTCTTTCCTTCCTTTTTATCATTCTTACTTTTAAAAATCTTTATACTAATAAATCTATTATCTATTATATGATATAAAAGATATATTTCTGGAGGGGGAGAGGTAGAGAGGGAAATTCAGGTGTAGTAGAAACAAACAAAAAAAAGCAATAAATGTATATATGTTTTTAAAATTCTGTTTTATCAAGAAGTTCTGGTCTTTGACCTCAGCTTCCATTTATTTGGTGAAGAATTTTTATATATCAATCATACTAACTTTTTATGTATAAGCAAAAAAAAAAAAAATTCACTGAGGCAAAACTAGAACATAAAATCTTCTGCTGGAAAGTGCCTTAGTGACCACTGAGTCCAACCCCCTCCTCTTTAAAAATAAATAATAGCTTTTTATTTTCAAAATATATGCAAAAGTTAGTTTTTAGCATTCACTGTTGTAAAACCTTGTGTTCCAAATTTTCCTCTCTCCCTTCCCTCCAACCCCTCCCCTAGACAGCAAGTAATCCAATATATTCAACCTTCTCCTTTCAAAGATAAGAAAGATAAAGATAAGAAAGATAAAGATTAAGTGGCTTGGCCAGGGTCACAAAATTAGTAAGTATCTGAGTTAACATTTAATCCTTTCCTGACTCTCATTCTACAGGCTGCCTCTGAAAGGCTTAAAATCATGTTTTGTTTTTGAAAGAGCTATTTTTGGGGGAGAGGCACATATAATGAGAGTTAACATTACATAGATAGATGAATAATCAACCCTAAAGTCAGAAAGATGTGTCTCAAGTCCTCTTACAAATATTAGCTGTGACCATGGACAAGCCATTTCAATGACTTAAGCAACTCTCTAAAGGATTTTTTTTTAAAACCAAGGGTCTATGATAATTTTTTTTAATACTTTAGGAACTGTACTTCACTATAATTGATCTCCTTTGTAAGCCTGTGTTTTATTTTATGCATTTAAAAACACTACTCTAAAGAAGAGTCTGTAGGTTTTACCAGATTGCCAGAGAGGTCCATGATATAAAAAAAGTTAAGAAAACTTGTTCTAACACCATAACTTACAATTGAATTGTTGAGCTGCATTGATAAAAGGGTGTTTTACCCCAAATTCACAACACAAATAAAAATCACAGGTCTGAACCATCATGATCACTTAAAAGAAGATAATAAAAGTCTATTCTTCATGTCTTATGGATATAAATAAAATACCTCTCCTTTGGGAGTTCAGAGGAAGAAAAATTTTCTTCTGGATGAGAAAAGAAAGGATTAGAAAAGGAGTCTTGAAGAACTTTGTATCTTAAATAGTTTAGCAGAGAATGTAAGATAAGGCGATGTTTATTCTAGGTGGAAAGAATGGCAAGAGTCAAAAGTGTAGAGGCAGGAAAGCAGAGATCATGCTATGGCAATAAATAACCTAATTAGGGTGGCTAACAAATTAATAGTTAAAAGAATCGTGGAGAAAATGCATATTTTATTTTAAAGAAATTAATGATTTTTAGAGAAGTTCTGATACATGACCAATAAAGATGGAGAACTAGACATTTTTTCTGAAACTCATAACTTTTCAAACTTCTGAAAACAGAATTTGTGCACCAAAGACAAAGCAACATCAGATATTTCCATGGTTTAGGACATCAGCAACCCAAAAGAAGGTTTAAAAAAAAAACAACTAATGAATAACCTGTACTCTTTCTGCAATGCTTCTATGGGAGGAAGGCTGTCTTAGTCAGCTTACAACAAAACACAATCTTATATACTTCAATCTCTTCACACTTTCCCTCTTTATAATGCTAGAAAGTTCCAAACTCCAAATTCTAGGTATTTTCTGAGATCTGAAGACTTCTCTGGAAATATTCCATGTTGCAAAGATCTTCTACAGGAGAATGGAATAACAGAAAGAAAGGGGCAGAACACATTTGGATTTGAAATAGAACCTAACACTACTTTCCAAATTTCCCCCACTTCCCATAACGTCTGGCCCTAAAGATACAAACTCCAAAAGATAGAAATTGTCCAAAACTGCAGTATTGTAAGTATGGCCAGCTCTATATTGTCAGGTTAGAGAACTGAGGAACAGAAGGAAGTAAAAAGGACACCATGTTGAGGGTTGTGTGGCACTCTCCTAATCTTGAAAGAAAAGGGTCTAGTATCATGTTGGGTCAGTTCTTCCCTCCAAAAAAATCACTTGAGCACAGAAATATAGGCTGGTGAACCAGGAATTGCCCAGTGTAATAGGAAACTGAGAAACTTTTGAGACTCAGCCACCAAGGAAATTACTATCAGGAGAGGGAGTCAAGACAAAAATAGGAGGAAAACCCTGAAATTCCCAAAGATTTAACAAGTAAGAAAATTCAAAGACCTTAAGCATAAGCAAATAAGCCAAAAGGGAAACCTTTAACAACAGAAAGATAATGACCTCCAAATCTAGTAAATGAATTCAGGAATCAATAAATAAATACTGCAAAACAAAGGAAAATAATTTAACATGATGAGATACAGGATCCTGTATTTGAGGAGAACATGGATTTAAAAGAGAAATAAGACTTTTGAGAGCAGAATTTATGATCTGCACAGTAAAAATAGTGGGCAGAATAGAAAACTTGAATCTGTGATAAGTCTCACCAAAGAAACAAAAAAGATGATGACTGATCAGGAAAGCAAGTGCACAGAAATAAAAAATAATAAACAAAAAATAAAAACATTAAAAGAAAACATGCTCTCTCTTCAAGCAATTCATATTGATATTGTAGACAGGATGTAAATGTAGTTAGCCCAAAAGAATACAAGACAAAAAACCTGAATGCCATAATGCAAAAAATAAGAAAACTGCCCAGAACTCTGAATACAGAAGTCAAAGTCCACAGATTCTTTCCAGAGAAAAAAAGCAAAAACAAAACAAGGACAAAACACAAAACTGCATACTCAAGACACATAACATTTCCATTAGGAAACAACAAATTCTACAAGCAATCAAGGAAATGATTTTGAAATACAAAAGAAAGGAAATCTGGATAACAAAATTATTCTACATCCACCCACAAGAATGAATGCAACAATATTTTGAAGAATAAAAGAACTCAGAATGCACCCCAGGATGACTTATCCTGAAAAATCAAAGCTCAAACACAAATGAAAAAAAGATGGACATTAAGTAACAAAGAGACAGTCAAAACATTCTGAAAAGGATGATTTTTAGTACTTCAGCTCATTTTACTTCACACAAAATCTAGTGTTAAAATTTGTTAACTCTTTACACCTTCTAAAATGAGACTAGTAGGTCTGACCTCAGGAAGGTGAGTCTTCCTGATCTCAAATCTGGTCTCAGGGCAAAGTCACTTAACCTTATTTGCCTCAGTTTCCTCATCTTTAAAATGAGCTGGAGAAGGAAAAGGCAAACCTCCAAATGAAATGACTGAACAACAACAAAGTGAGTTAGTAAATATATGGTGAAAAGGTAATGGTAATGGGGCCCCACTCATTGGCTCTAACCAACTGACCTCCAGTTACAATGTATTCACTAGTACTGGTATTAAGAAATGGGGCCCAAGATTCCCCTAAAGAAAGATGGAGAGAAAAACTGGGTGGTGCTAAAGGGGAAAGAAAGAGCTCTCATTTTTTTAGTCTCATATTTTCAAGGTTTCATGCTTTTAACAACAGATATCTCAAACATTTCCTTTTGTGCTCAAAGAGATGACACAATCCTGCCAACAACTGCTTTGTAAAGGTCAAGGAAAAATTCAATGACTGCATTTTGACATGATTTTCTGTCTTCATTTCTCTCAATAAATGGAAGTTGACCAAAATTTCTGCATCTGACACTTCAGTTCTAATTGGTAGGATGATAGAAAAAGGAGTTAGCAACAATACTGATGCTAATCAAAGAGAATCAAGGGTAATGAATTTGAGAGTGGGCTTTTCACCAATGGAAGAGTTATAGATGATTCAGAGTAAAACTGTGAATGAAATGTTTTCTGCTGGAATAAGCTTTCATATAACAATTTTTTTTCCCCACAGGAATAATTTATAACTGTACCACTTTGGGATTAATCATAAATATTATATGATAGCATGGAGTCATCTACTTTAACACATGGCTTTTATGTGTAATTTCTACTAGTTTCATGCAACAAGAATAAATTGAATAAGCTATTAATAGTAAAATATTTAATAAAGTGAATTATAATTTTAACAAAAATAGTACAAATTAAACTCAGTTGTTTTCTCATTAGTTATTTTTCTGCTGGGTGCATGTGCAAGCAAGTTAGATATATACAAGCTGCTGCCATGATCAAAGAACCAATGTGTAAAACAGTATACTCTTTGTCCCCTAAATACAGATTACCTAATTCACATGTCCACAAAGCAGACAGAGCTTAAAACAAAATGTGATACTGAGCATAAAATGTTATACTACAGGAAAAGCAGCGATATTTTATTTACATTAATCTATACGTGCTAATATGGAGAATACATCATTTAATGTGTACTTTACCTGGTTTCCCCCAAGACCATGACATGTATACATAATTAATGGTTTGCCTCCTAGGTTGTTTTCTCCAACATCCAAGCATAAATGGCGGCCTTTATTTTGTATCTAAATAACATTTTTTTCAAGTTAGTTATATTTAAAATTCAAGATTATTTATATACAAGTTCAATTAAGATAAAAATCAATGTGAATGAATAAAATATAGGGTTATTAGTTTAAAAAAAACTCAAATAACATTCAACAAGCTCAACATTTTTGGGCATCTATCATGTGGTTTACAAATACTGATTTTATTTAAATAATAGAATCAGTCAAAAAAAATCACAGAATCTCAAAATTGAAAGGGTGTCTTGGTACAATGAGTAATGAATGAAGAAAAAAAGATACTTACATATCCAGATATTACAGGGTTAAGATCCGGCACATATATTTCTGGATAAACATTGTTTAAATACCAAGTAAAATTTTTACATTGGAGACGATGTTTTATTTCAAGTCTTTTTGAAATATCTCCAAAGGTTTTCTGAAGGAAGAGGAAAGAAAGAATCAGAAGCTATAAGATACATCCTATAAACTCAGAACTAATTTTAAATTTTCGAATTTTTGTTTTGTTTTCTTATTGGAAGGTGGAGGGGTGTGCATTTATATTCAGGGCTCTCAAAACTCTGAGCCACCAATAAATTTCAGTTTAACTGCACCAATTGGTATCAAAATTCTATCTTCACAGAAGGTATCATCAATACTATTGCAGTGATTAGAAGTCATGACAGTATTTACTGTCCAACCTCTGATACCCTTATAAGTGGCAGAACTACATCCATTCAAAGGCATTCATTAAACCTTTTAGAATATGACATAGAAATATCTTTTTTGATCAACTGTTCAAATCTTCTTCCCCTTAACAGTTAGTAGAACTGAAATGACTAAAGTAAAAATGATGGATAAGTAAAAATGTTGTAATTTAAAGCTAAATGTTTTGAGTTTAAATAAATTAAGCTAGGAATAGCCACAATTCACCAGTTTTATCTATAAAATCATTTTTTAGTAAAGTCATTGAAACTCAAACATCATTAAACATAAAAAACCCACCATTTATAGACTGTGACCCTCTATCACCTACAATTTTAACAGTGCCAAAAGAGAAGGGTCAGAGGATAATCACATTTAGATGGCTCCATTTACTTATTTCAACTGATAATAGAGAAAAAATAGAGATTAAAACTCATTACTCAAAGTATTAGTCTGACACCACCAAAAAAAAATCAAAACTAAAAAATATTATGTTACAAAATTATCTCCAAACAAAGCCAAGAGCAATAATTTGATTCACTAAGGATTTGAGTGAAATTTATAGGTATAGCAAAATAGTTAAGGATATTTTGTTGATATCCATCTAGTAAACCATAAACTCTACAAACCGGGCAAAAGCCCATTTTTAGTGCTGTGCATAATGAATGCATAGCTCTTTGATGAGTTAAATTGAAACCATGGTGTCAAATTCAATGTATGAAAGCCTTGTCACAAGATTCTGAAGGACCTCTGAAGTAAAAAATATGTTGTTCTTGAACTTTTTCCAGATAGTGACAACTTAGGATATGTGCAATTCACCATATGTGTCTATCAGAATGTGTGTGTGCTCTTTGCAGTTTGAGTATAGGATGAATGTGATCCTGTCATAAGAGAAAACACAGTAACCTAGTGTAATAACGATGCAAATGTGCTATTATGTCTGCAGCACATTATACTAGCATTAAAAAAATTGATCTTAATCTTTTTGCATAAAGAAAAAAAGACTAAAAATGTAACCATCTATTAAAATGAAAAGTTTCTATTACAATTAACTTTTTCTTTTTCAAAAAAAAATTAGCTTTATTTTTTCAAATTCTCTTTCTCCTTCTATTCCTTCCTTACCCATTGAGAAGGGAAGAAATGCAATATCCATTACAGAAATGAAGTCATGCAAAATATAAAATTATCTTTCTACAATTCAAACAACAATACATTGAAATGTATTCTTTGGGGTTTGTTTTTTATAACCTTTTTACTTTATGGTTTCTGATGAGAAAGATTTCAATAAGGAATCTGATGTGGGCAATTTCAATTTTTCTTTTATAATCTACCTGTTTAACAATTTTTGCTGCTTCTGGATTTCTTCGATAAAATATTTCCTTGAATTCATCCATCCAGACTTCTGCAAGACGAACCTGGTTACGAGCAATCACCTGAGTGCCTTTTGGAAACGAATGAGGGCTTTTGCTGCGAAAAACATGTCCAACAACAGAGCAAGGCATAATCTCCAACTGACCACCACATTGCCAAACCTGATAATTAATGATATTTTTGTATAAATTCACAGTATTTGGAAGGTTTAAAACATAAAATACAACCAAAATGGTTTTCAGCTTTAAGCATCTTATGAAAAAAAGGGGAAGAGAACATCCCAACTTCACCTATTTCTCCTGAAATATAATATCACTTTCTTAAATTCATTTGTATCACTTTTTACAAAGTAATTCATCCTCTAGTGACAACTAATTATACTTGTGTTTTGGAAGGTCATCCATCTTAGGCTCAAATATCTCCCCAATTCCAGGCCTCAAAAACTCTCTACATATTCATCACCTGTCTTCTCTTTCTTTGTTTCAGTTTCAGAGGATGAAACTTTCCTTCCTTTTGCAAAAGCTAAGGGCTTTCTTGTGCTCTCAAATTCTACCCTTTCAAAATTCCACAAAGACTATATGCCCCCTCAATCATTCCTTCTCTCTTATCTACAATCTCTTTCTACCGGCTGGTCCATTCCTCAATAAACATACTGTTATCCTCCATATTAAATAAACAAACATATATATGTATATATGTGTACAATATACAATATAATCATATAATACTATAATCATAATAATACAGAATATATTATATATTGTGATTATATAACAAATGTATTATTCCTCTCTCCACATTTTCTTATTTGGAGATCTCATTCAATTTCTGGGATTCACAGATATCTACCAAATCTTTACATCTAGATTTAATCTCTCCCCTAAACTTCAGCATATCAGATGATTGCCTGAAATTTCAAAACTCAAAACTCAAATTATCTAAAAGAGAACACATTATATTCCCACAAATAAAAAAACAGAATTTAAGAATATCTTAAAGACCAAGCAGCATCAATTGATGGTACTTCTTTTATTCTTAAATCCAAGAGGCAAAGAAAATAGAGATAGTAAGATGAACATTTCTATTTTAAAGTAAAATTATAATTATTTTTAAGTCAATTGATGTTCCTGGTTTTTCTTAAACTTATCTCTTCTCCAAATTCCCTTTATGTCCCAAGTCACCACTCCTGACTTTCACCTCTTCCTCAACTCCATGTCTAGAAACTACTCATCCTAATCTCTCATAATCTGTTGTCTAATATAATATGCTCTCAATCTCTCCCCCTTCAGTTACCATTTCTCATAATTGTTAAAATGAGTTTTCCTAAATCATAGCTTTGAAAGTGTCGCTTTATTTGATTAAAAACTGTTTGCTATTGTCCAGATGAGCATTTAAGACCCTCTAAATCTGGCTGCTACTTACACATACAATCTAATTTCACATTACTCTTCCCTTCATGAAATCCATATTCTTGTCAAACTGACCTTCTAGCTATTTCCTGAACTAGAATTTCCTGAATTCTATCATCTGTCTCTGTGCATTCACATGGTAGGTTTCCTATGACTGCAATTTATTTTTCATTTTCACCTTTCAAAGATCTTCCTACAAAGATCAATTCAGATGCAATCTTATGAAGTCTTCTAAGGTTGCCTGCCCCACCAAGTTAGTGTGTTCTCCCACTTCAAATTTCCCAAGAACTTTTTCAGATTTTTCCTGTGCCCTCTTCATGGCCTGCCTTGTATGATATTTGCCAATGTATGTTTTGAGTGCCACCAGTAGAATATAAGCAACCTTTTAAAGGGCAGGAATCATTTTTCCCTTTGTTTTCCTAGAGCCTAGCTTAGTACATTATATATATCCTATGTTTAACTCGCAGAACTACAATTCACGTATTTACACTGAATAAACTAACATCCATATGAACATCTAACAATCTACAAAGCCATATGCCAGTAACTAAACATTGCAGTATGCTGAATTGAAAATTCTGACTATTTTAGATGTTTTATATAAAACTTCACAAAATTTAACTTCTACATTATTCTATTATACATTCATTTATGCATTTTCCTCTGTCAACCCATGGCATTTATATAGTGTTTTAAAGTCTGGAAAGTTTTTTAGATTAATTGAGTTCTCCATTGTCACATAGCTAGTTAGTAACTAGTCCATCATCTAAAACATCATGCCACAATTCATGTCTAGCAGCAAGTTGTAGATCTATTTATGTTCAATAAATATACAAAGACAAAGGACTACATCCAGTCATTGACATAACTCACTGGTCATCATTCATTTATGTATGATGTATGGGCAAATGGAAGCATAAACCCATAATCTAAGTAGAAGACAACCCAGGTTTTACTCAACCTTAGTAAGATGTCAATTTTATATATTTGTAAAGCTTCATAACAAAACAAATTGTGATTTTTATTACCAGGAAGAGGAAGAAGGCAGGCATAAGTTGTAAAAACAAATACCTAGCCCTTTGTCTCTTGGTAAGTCACTATTTCCCTCAGTTTCCTCAACTATGAAATAAAGATGATAATAGCACCTTTCACAGGTTTTTTATGAGGATCTAATGATATTATTTTCTAAAAGCACAGTGCCTTGCACAGTAGTAGGCATTATATCATTGTTGATTCCCTTCCTTCCCTTTCCTTGTTATGAATATTTACTTGATTACTGAAAAATTAGATTACAATCTGGTAGTTAAATCTAGATGAAATATTGATGCAATGTTACTCATATATCTTCAATCTTTAAAAAATATTATCAGAAATAAGGGACTTATAAGAAGCCTGTGAGTTAAGTGCAGCAAATATCATTATTCTGCCTTTACAGGAAGCCAAGACTTCCTGATCTGTAAAATATCTGCCCAAGGTTTCTGGCTATAAAATGGTATAATGGAGATTTGAGCCCTGGTCTTCTACTGATCTAAAACATACCAGCCTAAAGGTGAAAACAGATCAGGACAAGGACTGAAAATAAACCCAATAAAAAGAAATCGTTCACCCAAAAGCATTAAGTGCTTCCTATGTGCCAGGTAATGTGCATAAGCAGTGGATCAAATAAATATGAATTATATATAGGTAAGTATCCAGAGCTGCTTCTTTGCTTCTTATATTAGAGTTAGTATTCTAAGATCTACAAAGAAAACTGTTCACTTTGTTCAAACAACGAAGTGCTATGACCTTTACATCTTATATAATCATTTTCTCATTCTGATTCCTTTAGGAAATCAAATTATTTCCAGAAGCATGATTTGATTATATTTATCTTAGCTATAAGTGCACCAATTAGTATTATTACTCAAATACAGGGACTTAATTCAATATTCTCTTATAATTCTGCAACATCAAATAAATATTTCAAATTATACCTTTAAAGGGAAGGTTCTTTCAAGTTTTCTAGCACTCAAGATTTAAAATACATACAACATAATTTATAATCCATTTCAATTGATTTGCACAAAGTACACCCAAATGCTTACAATAATTAATCTCCAATACTTACTCTGAAAGACATTTCTATATTTTCTCCTCCCCAGATTTTCATTTCTTCATCATAAGTTCCAATATATTCAAAATATTCTTTTGATATAGAAAAAAGACCTCCTGCAAAAGTAGGCGTTCTGCAAAACAATTCATGATGAAACTTAAAAACAAAACAAAAATCTCAAACAAAAAAAATTTTAAAAGAACTAATGGAACCAAATACATATTAAAGATGGCATTTGGTAAATGTCACTTCAAAAGCAACTTTTAAAGACAACAGTCAAAGATGCTACATCCACTCACGTTTCACTAATCATCTATGTTGCAATTGCTTAGCAACTTAGTAAGAGAGCAAAGTTTAAGGTTCAAGTCCTAACTTCATCTATGAGCACTGTCTCCCAGGCAAATCATTTTCCTTCTTGGACCTCAGTCTCCTTATCATAGTAAAATGGCACTAATGCCTAATGTTATCTATCTCATAGTATCTTAAGAAAACTACTTTATAAATCATAAAGCATTATGTAAAATTTTTGCAATTATTTGTAAAAAGATTATATAATGTGTATCGGAAATATTGAAAGATCAAAGGATAAATATAAATACCCTCAAATCATTCTCAGTGGCATGAAATATGATTTTCCAATTTACCCAAGTTTTGATGGAAAACTTTAGTCACTGGCAGAATGATTTGGATCAGTAATTCTAAGCATTTAGGAGCCAGAAAACCTGGATTTGAGTCCGAAGTATACCAACAGCTAGAGATGTGACCTGTAATTATTCACTTCACCTTTGGGGGCCTAAGTTTCTTCATCTGTAAATGACATGAACACACACACACACACACACACACACTCCATTATATATAACTCCATTCTTTTTCTTTTCTTTTTTTTTCCTGGGGCAATTGGGGTTAAGTGGCTTGACTGCGGTCACACAGCTAGGAAGTGTTAAGTGTCTGAGGCCAGATTTTGAACTCAGGTCCTCCTGACTTCAGGGCTGATGCTCTATCCACTGCACCACCTAGCTGCCCCTGCATTCTCTTTCTAAATTCATGAGCCTATGACCATGAATATCAGGACTAAACCAAGGATAGCAAGTACAAAGAAATATTTGTGGAGTAAATAATTATGCTGATGTACATTTATTATATAAGATTTGGTTAATCACCTAATTGGATAGGTTTCATCTTTTCTTCTTTGCCTTTCATGTTCAGGAAGAGATTCCCAGCCAAATGATAAGCTCCAGTCAAAATTTCCACGGTTATGATTATATCCATAAGGAGAAGGTTTGTTGAATTCAAAAGTATTAAGATCTATTGATGCAATATCTGGACTTACAACTGCTGTGTAGTTCTCGGCTATTCTTGCCAACAAAGGTTCTAACCAGCCATAAAAGCACTCACCTGGAGGGAACAAAATTTTAATTGCCTCAAAAACAATTGAGTATTTTTTTAACAGAAAAAAAATAAGTATGCTATAAAATTATTTAGATTTTGGATGCTACTTAAATTTAAAACTGGGTGCCAACCCGCCCCCTTTTTGCCTAATAAGCTCTTTCAAAAACAAAAAGCCATAATGGAAATGCTCTGAGTTATTATTTTTGACATTTAAAATGCACTGAATTCATAAGCTCAAGAGATAAAATAAGTATCTAAAAAAGTATCTGGACAAGGAAGAAGAAGTGCACTCAAATATTCATAATAATGATTGATAACAGTAAAATAGTAAGGAATGCAAAAAACACATGCTCCTAGAAGAGATAATGGAGAATAAAGATGGATCAGGACAAAAGCAATTTGGCCCAAAGATTGTTCATGATGACTATTATAAAAAACAAAAACAAAAACTAATAAGTAGTTTATATTTTCCATAATCCTGATAAAATAAGAATAAAGATTAATAACACCAAACTGTAAGGAATTTGATAGAAAAGTTTCTTTGAAGGCTTTCAAAATGTTAAAAAAGAATACAGACCTACAATTTATTATCTTGTGAAGAACATGCTTTTAAAAATGAAAATTCATTATAAAAAAAAGGTCAAGATTAATGATTGCTAGAGAGCAGCAGGATCAAATGCTGTAAGGAACAGAGCTCCATATGACAGATGGAAGCTCACCCTCTTAGTCACAGGAGGTAGAACTGATACTGAAGAAGAGTCAACAAAACCAGTCGGTATCTCTGAAATACCAAAAGTTGAGTAATTTTTGGGACAAGGAAAGAAAGAAAAGTAGATTCTCTTTAACATCATAATATTAGAAGACTAAATTACATATACTTACAGTGGGAATCTAAAAAGGTGAGCGTTTCAGCAGTTGCTACTGATGCTCCTAGTAACCGAGCATTGATGAGACCTTGTCTTTCTTTTTGTCGGACAATTTTTACTATTTGAAATTGCTTAACATATTCATCTAGTTTATCATGCAAATATTCTGTAAGAAAAGCATTCTAGTTTAATTTTAAGAATTTATTTTCATATTCAACACCAAAAAGTAAAATATACAAAATACAAATACAATTTTAAAACTAAACAACATACCAAATAAAAACAAAAACAATGCAAAATGAATACAAAAGACAGTTATATATAGTCCTTCAAATCAAGAAAAAACTAATGTTTTAGCCTCTAATTTAACTCCATGTAGCTGAATAAAAATCAATTTTCTCAAATATTCTAATCTGACTTTCACTATCCAACACAAAAAAATATTTATCTTCTACCTTCCATATAGATTAATGACTTAAAGATTTGAGGAAAAAAATGAGGACTAAAAATAGGATGAATGACTGTCAAATGGGACTAGAAAAAGTACTTAGAAGTCAAGAGATTTTACTAAGTGATGAATGAAACACTTGATTTAAAGAAGCAAATTCTAATATAAATTTTCAAAAATTAGAATGAAAACAGAATCTCAAATAAAGAATATATAATCTGGACTAATTTTGTGACTTTTCCAACCCAACAAAAGAATCAGAGATGCACTATATGGGGAAAATAACTATCTAGATGTGTTGTCAGAGGGCTTATTATTAATGCCACATGAGCCTTATAGCTTATTAAGTCTTAGAGCCTTATAAAATGTTAAGTTTCCAAGATATAATCAGCACAAAAGCATATGTTAATTAAAATTAAGGAAATATGTAGCAACTTGTAATTCCAAACTAAGTGAGTTTTCTGTTGGTTAAAAACTGAGACAAGCAAGTAATGCAAAAAGTCAACAAGTCAGTCAAATATGGTCACTATTTTTAAACATTTGCCCATCTGCTCACATATAACTAACTCTTGGTTACTTATAAATGCAACATCTGGCCTTCCTATACTGGTTCTTACTTTTTATAATTGCCTCAATTAGATATGGGAACATGGAGAAGGCAAAGGCATAATCAAATATGTATAGGTACATTAAATTCATCGTTTATTCTGTTACTTATTAGAAAGGATAATAGAGTTCACAGCTTAAAAAATGAAGGAGGTGGGATTATAGGATCAACTAAGTAGAAATGTAAGTCTATGTAAACAGTTTCCTAAATACATCAAAACATCCCAGAAATATAAGTAGAAAATAATTTGTCAAGAAAACACAATAATAGGTGTGTTTTACTTTAGCAAAGTTAAAAATTTTAAATAGATATATTATAAGTGTTTCAAGGTATGCAATTCTTTTATTTATTCATTTACTTTGGGGGAGGCTCAGATTCTTTATCTCACTCACGTTGGAAATGCAATGACCACTCACAGATCTGATCCCATTATTGCATAGCAGCAGGAGCTTTGGCTTGCTATGTTTCTGACCATGGTTGTCTTCCCCCTCCAGTAGTCTGATCCCCATAGTCCTCCCCACCTGTAGGGGCTTGCAGTCAGTAATAACAAGTATCTGCCATAACTTTTTAGCTAATTTTTTTTAAAGGAACCATAGCAGGTTTTCTTTCCCAAAGTCAGTTAACCCCTTCCAATGTTTAAAAAACAAAACAAAACAAACACACACACACACACACACACACACACACACACACACACACAATTAGAAAGCTATACTTCAATGCTTCAGAACATGGTAATCTGAATTTCCTCTAAATACAATCAGTACTATTCATATGGTTATTCATAATGTCCTTTGTCATACATTGCTGTTAAACTCTTGTGTCGTTCTTTAATTTTAACACACATATCTCATCCCCCCATCTAGATTATGTAATTAAGCAGAGAGCAGGGCAGTATTTTATACTTTGCCCCAACATCCAACAGTTACTTTATTGAATGTGTCTTCAACAAATAATTATAGGATTGTAAGATTTTTATAGTTGGAAAGGCAAAGATCATTTAATCTGGTAAAAAAAAATTTAACATTTAAAGAAGCTGTGAAAGGAGACTTAAAGAGCTTGAAGTCACACATGGGGACTGATTGCATAAAGACACACTTGCCTATAGTTAAGACAAAAGGTTAGGCTACTCTTTACAACTATTTAGAAATCTGAAGAGAAGGTAATAATTCACAAATTGGTTGTTTCAAAATATTTAATTTATTCTATTTATATAGCCCTGAAGTTATGAAAGGTACACTTTACAATTTTTCTTTAGCTTCTAAAATATTCAAATGTTCATTCCTATTTATCTCAACTTTCCTTCAACACAGAGCATCCAAAGGAAGATGGCAAATCGCTGAGAAGGGAGACTGATAGATGAGTAACTGTTTCTAAGTAGATTTTAGCCAACCCCAACGATCTTATAAAAGATAATCTGATTGTGTGTTGTTGTTTTTTTTCTTACCGTCCTCACTAGCATCATCTACCAAAATGATTTCTTTCAGCAGTATGGCTGGTGAAGAATAGAGTACACTGTGGACTGTTCTAAGCAGAGTAGACCATGCTTCATTGTGAAAAATTATTATGACACTTGTGGTGGGCAAGGAAGGGCAGCGCTTAAATTTTTGCTCAATACATCTGGAAGTTAAAAAAATAGTCGAAGTTACATATTTCACATTTTACCTCATATCTAATATTACTTACATCAACATTAAATGTTTTTTTTTATAAACATCTCTAGAGGACTGCAGTTGAAGGTGATGAGTATTTATTATATTTGCTATAATGCCAACAAATCAATAAAAAAATTCTTTTAGAAAAGATTTTTTGTCCAACACTACACTAAATCCATGAAAAGGCAGCTGTCAACAGTGCAGTAGGTATGTACAAAGTAATATAGCATAGTACTGTAGCTTCAGTTAGCATAACAATTACACATCTCATTTAAATATTTCTTATGGCAGAAAAAATCTATAGATATAATCTGAATAATATTAATAATTCTTCCCCTCAAAACAACCTGATTTTCTCCTTCCATTTAACTCTAAATATTTAATATGTTATTACATACTTAAATTCTCAGAATGCAATATTCATACAAAAAATTAGTTGTTAAAATTTTATTTTGCAAGCTAAGATAACACTAATAAAGTTACTTATCTTATGCTCTACTAAAAGAGGAAAAAAAATTGATTCTCAACAATGTTCTTATCATATCAAAAAATACTAATCCAAAACAAAATACTCAGCAAATGAGAACACCACTGTATATTTCAGGGTTTGAAGGGACCTCAGAAAGAAATCATCTAACTACTGACTTAAAATATGAATCCCCTTTTCAACATATCAGATAAATGGTCCACAATAAATTTTATCCATATGATTCTCAAATCTGTTTATCCAGCCTTCATTATTCTCCCAAATTCCAATTCTCCATCCCCAACTCTATCTATACAACATTTCCACCTGGATGTTTCAGAGGCATATCAAGTTCAACATATCCAAAGCAAAACTCACATCTCTTCCTTCTTCCTAATTTCCCTTTTCTTTTGGTGATATTACTATTCTTTTAACCACCTATATAATCTAAGAGCCATTCTCAATTTTTCATAATCCTCTCACTTCTATATCCAATCAATGGCCAAATTTGTCAAGTATGTGCCATCATTAATCTCTCTCACAATCTGGATCCCTCCACCAAAACACACACACACACACACACACACACACACACCCTCTTTTCTTTTTGCCCAGGAAGAAACTGATTGCTCTCCATGTACCCAATCACTCCCATAATACATGCTATTGACAAACTTATTTCTAAAGTCCAAGTCTGACCATGTTACTCCTTGTAACAGAAAGCTTCAATGGTTAAAATAAAAATGAGGAATACTTTGATGTAGTAATACACTACCAATACAATATCTCAAAGATATTTTTTAAAAGAATCTGTATGTAGAAAAATATTTATAGCAGCCCTTTTTGTAGAGGCAAAGAAGTAGAAATTGAGGGAATGCTCATCAATTGGTTAATGGCTGAATAAACTGGGATACATGATTGTGATTGAATACTATTGTACTATGAAATGAAGATGAGTTTCAGAAAAACTGATTCATATCTTTCTGATATAACTGATACAAAATGAAGTAAAAAGAACCAGAATGTTATATACAGTAACAGCAGTAATGTATGATATCAACTGAGAAAGACTCAGCTATTTTCAGCAACATCATAATGCCAAACAATTTCAAAGGACTTATGATGAAAAAAAAAATGGTAGCCACATCCAGAGAGAGAACTCTGAATGCATATTGAAGAATATTAGTTTTGTTTTGTTTTTTTTTTACTTTTTTGGAAAAAAAAATTTTTTTGATCTGTGTTCTCTTTTGCAACATGACTAATATGGAAATTTTACATGATTGCACTGCATATGTATAACTTATATCAAATTACTTGCCTTCTCAACTGAAGAGGATGAAAAAGCAGGTAGGGAGAAAAATCTGTACTCAAAAATTTTTAAAATGAATTAAAATTTTTATGTGTAATTGGAAAAAATAAAATATACAAATAAAAAAATAGGGATAGGTAGGAGGTGGAAAAAGGAAAGAAGCACTTTTGGAAGTTATGGATACCAGAAAGGGCTTTAACTGAATCTTGAAGGAAACCAGGAATTCCAAAATAAAGGTATTCCAAAGTAATCAGAGTAATATTCATGAAAGGAAAGCAAAAAAACTGGAAACAAAGTAGGTGCCCATCAACTGAGGAACACCCAAAAAGTAACCTCTACTATGTGAAAGTAAAGAAGTATTAGTGTATAGGAAGAAATTACAAAAATGAGGAATTCAAACAAGTGGAATGATTTGAATGGATGCAGAGCAAAATTAAATAAAACCAAGAGAAATACACAATGATTATAAAAGTATAAATGAAAAGATAACTGAAAGGAAATTGAAGCACATGAAAGTCAATTAAGGTCCTGGACAAAAGAAAACATCTTTCCTCTTGAGTCAAAGAAATATTAAAGCATAATATTACATATATTTTCAGATATGGTCACTGCACAAAATTCTTTGCTTAAATTTTCCTCTTTGTTTTAAGGCATTCAATCAGTGAGAACTGGGGCTAAAATCACTGTATGAAGACAAATCAATAAAAATTTTACTTTTTAAATGTGGCCTTGATCTTTGTCTATACCTATCTTTTAAAATACTTCCTATTTTCTTCTTATAGGAACTATTTATGATTGCATCATCAAAATTTAGTTCTTGAGAATCTCTCATTCCTTTTTTTGAGCCTACTCTGCTTTAAGATTCTCAGTCCGTGTTTCAAACCAGTTCCAATTGTTCAGTAAAGAAGGCCATATACACCCAGAGAGAGGGATATGAGATGTGGTCCACAACATAATATTTTCATGCTCTCTATCGATGTTTGCTTGCATTGGGTTTCCTTTCTCAGATTTTTTTTTGTTCATGTAGATACGAATATTCTTGCACAGCAAGATAAGTATGGAAATATGTATACATATATTTGACTTGTCAAGTATTTTAATATAATTAACATGTAGTGGACTGCCTGCCATTTAGCGGAGGGGAGAGGACTAAGGGGGAAAATTTGTAACAGAAAGCTTTGTAAGGGTCAATGTTGAAGAATTACCCATACATATGTTATGCAAATAAAAAGCTATAATAAATAAAAAAAAAGAATGACAAAATCCCACCTTCAATAGAAAAAAAAAAAGATTCTCAGTCCATGAAATCCTATATATTTTGTCTTTCTGAAATCTTCTTTGAAACATAAGGTGCTATGACTGAATTCTAACAATTTCTAAAATAATGTATTACCTTATTCCCAAGATTTCTATTGTTTCTGTTTTGCTTTATTTTTTTTCTTTTGGTGAAGAAAAGGGGTTAAGTGACTTGCCCAGAGTCAAGCATCTAAGAAGTGTTAAGTATCTGAGTCCAGATTTGAGCTCAGGTCCTCCTGACTTCAGAGCCTGTACTCTATCCAACTCTAGCTGCCCATTTTAAGAGTCAGTTCCTCTTGGTTCAATCAGGCCCAGAATAGCTCTCCCAAAACTGTTTTCTCAACTATCTCAAGGATGGATTTCAACAATTCACATGGGCTTTTACCAAATTCTCTGCCTTTAACAGAGGTTCCTCCAGCAGAGTCTGGAAAGTTTAAACTCAATCTCAAATTCTGTCCCTGCTACAGATTATCAGGAACATGCATCGTCCACTTACTCCCTTTAGTTGGATTGTCTCTATGTCTCTACCATGTTTCCTCCCACTCTTAATTTAACCTAATTTTCAATAATTAAAACATTCTTCATAAATTAACTATACTAAAAGTTTACAATTTCTATAAAAAATTGGAAAAGTTGAATTGCAGGGTAAAGGAATATAGAAACAGCAAATAAGACTATCATGATTACTCAAAGAAACTTTTTCCCCCCTTAAAACCAGCATTACAAACATCAATAACCTCAAAATCATAATACCAAAGATAAACCTTTATTGGTTTTTCTGTTTTTTTTTTCCTCTCGGTCACATTTTTATTCTAAATCTTTTTGTATATTTTTCTGCCTTCAATGGGTGTTACCACACTACTTTTGGCATTTATAAGATTACATAAATCCTGCTATTTTTTTTTTTTTTTTTGCAATTAGATCCATCTGACACCTGAGTTATAACAAAGTCTAGCAGGATCCTTGTTTTGTTTACCTTCTCAGTATGAGACCCAGTTGGGCCATGTCTAGAGTGCTGAGGACTCCAAATGGAGAACATTTTGGAAGGATGTTTGTGTGTCCTAAGGGAGGCAACCAAAATGGTTCAAGTCCTTGAATTCATACTTAAATAAGAATTGAAATTTGTAACCTTTAGACCACAGAACAACATATTCAGTAGGAACATGGATGCAACTTTTTAATTACCTCTAAGTTGATATATAAAAGAGGGATTAAATTTCTGCTTCTTGGTCCCAGATGGCAGAAGTAGGAACAATATTTGGAAACAGAAATGAGGGAAGTTAGACTTGGCATAGGAAAAATATTTCCTAGTAATTAAAGAAATATTTAAGTGGAAGGAGATGCCTCAGAAGTTAATGTGTCACTTCCTTACTCTTAAGTCTTCAAGAAAAAACTGAATTGTGGGTATGTTGGATGGGATATTCTAATTCATTTAGGTTTGGACCAGATGGCTTCTGAGGCTCCTTTCAGTTTGTATTCTGGATTTGAGGCAGGAGAGTGTCACCCAAAAGGAACACTGTTCTCTTATTCTAACTTTTTAACAATAGCTTTTTATTTTTAAAATACATGCAAAGATAATTTTCAACATTCACCCTTGCAATACCTTGTGTTCCAATTTTTTTCTCCCTCCCTTTCTTCCATTCCCCCTCCCCTACACAGCAAGTAATTTAACATATGTCTAACTATAATTTAAAAGTAATAGTCTGTCCTGAATCAAGGCTCCATCCTATTTAAGTGCAGAGTACATGACTATAATTGTGAAAAACAAGATTAACAAATGCAAAGCTGACTTTTAGCATGGCACATGGAAAACACAAATAAAATCATAATAAAATGTGCAAAAATTATCTAAAGTTCCATAATTCATATTTTTACAATTTTTTTTAAGTTTGGCATTTTTATTGTCTTACAAGTATTCTCTGTTCAAAGTAATATTTTAAAAATTGGAGGGTAGGGTTTTTTTTTTTTAATGGTACTACCATATATATATATATCACCTTCATAAAATTCAACAAAAATATGGAGCAATTCTTGAGAATTAACAAATATGAACATAATCCTATTTTCCTGTAAATATCACTTTTTTAAAATTAAATTTTAGCCAGAATTTTGTGTAAAGCCTGCACTAAAATTAAGGTAGCAAGAAGATGAATATGCAAGCAAAGCCAATATTTTCATGAAGTTTCACTGAAGAATCTCCTTTCAATTTAAAACATTTCTATTCAACAATTAGCACAAAATGCTTTTTAATTTTTTTTTTTTTTGCTGGGGGGGAACGATGTAAATCCTCGAAGGTGATAAAACTAAAATACCCATATATTTTAGAAATTTTACCCCCAAACTGGAATAGGACCTTTTAACCCTAGCCTTTTACAGGATTTGCTTTAAAATAATTTTATACGATTTATTTTATGTGCAATAGTTTAATAGGTGTGTATAACCTTTGCCACTCTTTCTAGTTGCAAGTTTAACTATGATTTTCACTTTGGAGAGGTGTTTTAAAGGCAGTTAGGCAAACTAAAGAATTGTTAGGATAAGGATAAATACCACTGTTATCAGTATACCTGTTTAAGTATAAAGGTACAAGATAAGTATAAAATTTAAGCAAACAATGGACACATCCTTGCCTTTCCTGTTCTAACAGTATCAATTCTGGCAGCTAAACAGTTTGCATTGAGAGAGTGGGGAGGGGGAAGCCTAATTACTCTACACCCCAATTAAACCAGATTACACTGAAACTGAAGTTGGCAGGATGAGTTTCTTTTCCTTTCTGACTCTGAGTAGTCTTTTCTATGTGACCCGAAGGTCAACTTACGTAAGTAAGTTACTATTATATCTTACAGGAACATTATGAGATGCAAGAACAACTGTAGAATGTTTTAGTTTTGATACAAAGGGCTATGTAAGTAGAATTGATTTTTTCCTAATAATAAAGCAATTGAAATGTGCCTCTCAAAATACTCTTAAATACTTTCTAGCTGTGTAATGTTGAGCAAGCCATTTAAGCGTTGTCTGCCTCAGTTTCCTCAACTATAAAATAGGGATAATAGCCTCTATCTCCCAAACTTGTCAAGATAAAATGAGATGACATTTTTAAAGTGTTCTGAAAACCTTAAAACACTATGTGAATGCTAGCTATTATTATTATTATAGTTTTGAAGTAAAAACAAAAAAACCTAGCTTTGAATTTCAGTTAAGATACTTGCTAACTATGTGATCCTGAACAAATAGTTTGTTCTTTCTGGATCTCAATCTCTTCATGAGTAAAATGGAAAGGGGAAGAAGAGGTTTGGATCAAACAACCTCTAAACTCTAATATTCCTTAATCTCTAAATTTACTATGACATATCATCATTTGTAGCAACAATAACAAAACAAACAAAAAGCTCAAAGTTACTTATATATCAAGCTTAAAATTATTTTTCAAAAGGTTGCCTTCAGACTCAGATACTTAGGTACTGATCTACACACACTAACATCACTGTGAATTGTAAAACCATGGGCAGGTAGATTGTCTTCAACATACTCAGGAGGTCGAGTGTCTGGTCCAAGGTCTCGGTGCAATGAAATCCGGTCACTAACAAAAGCATTAAAACAGTGTTTGGCTTCCCCATTCTCTTTTTCCTTTTGTTCTTCAGGACTTAAATTTTCTGGCTTGAATGATTTCCCAGAAGCACCAGGGGCATTGGAGTCCTGAGGTGGGCGATCTAGAAAAGGCTTCAATTCTGCTGCTGTGTAATAGCCTTGCAAACATGGTCTATCGCCAGCATTATTATTTTGTCTAACAGGGGCTTTTATCTGCAATTTGGGCATTACATCTTTAATATTGTTCACAGCTTCTATCATTAGATCAAACATCTTGTTTTTGTTTTTCTCCATCCCTGATACATCTTTGGAATCTTGAACGCTTACTTCTCTTTGCATTAAAATCAAAAACACCATAAAGAAAAAAATCACTGCACCAAACTTCCAGAGCTTTTTCTGGTGAAAAAGTTTTTTACAGAATAGTTTTATCAGTAGTCTTATGTGAGCCATTCTGACATTAACAGTTTGTCACTTGAAAAAAAATAGTTATAGCTTCCTCTATTACTTGTGTTCTTTATCATAGATTTGCTTGCCAAAAGATTTCTTGAAATAGTAACACCTAGAAAGAACAATAGGCAACATTAGTATATATGCAATCTAAGACAGGTGAGGACACACACACACACACACACACATCCCACTACTACCATCACCAATAACAAGTATTTTAAAGAATTAGATACATAAAATTACAAATTATGTTTTATTATTTCTCACTAAGTAATAATGCTTTTGAAACATTTTTTTGTTAATATATAAAAATAAAAAATTCTTTTTAACATTTAACTTATCAACAGCAGAGAATCCAATTAGGCTAATTGTTGAGGCAACAAGGGCTCTAAAAGAAAATATGCATTTATGGGTGTCAGCTAAATATATGAAAAATAAAGAGATAAAAAGTCTACGTATATTCCTAACTCTGGAAGGTAAAAGCTATTATTAACTCCATTTTATAGTTGAGGAAACTGAGGCAGACGGAGGCTAAGTGGCTTTCCAAGGTCACAAAACTAGTGTCTCATAAGGATGCATTAAAACTCGGATTTTCCTAACCCCAGGACATTTACTCATAGGCTTTTGGGAAAAGTTAGGGTCATATAGCCTAGAAAAGAAGAGGCAAAATTCTAGGTCTAACTTGTTCATAGGTTATCAAAACTAAAGAGAAAAATAGTAATAATTTCTATATAACAAAAATAAATCTGAATTCCCAACTTCACTTTACCATAATCAAGATTGTCCTATACTTCATGCATTAAGTGCTATCTTCTAACTATAATTAAACAAAGTAAATACATTTGTCTATTATTTGGAGCAGTAATAAAAGACGGGCTCATGCTGGTAATACTTTCAGAGCTTGGCACAATATAGAAAGATGAAAAAAGAAAAAAAAAACAAATCTATTGATCATAGGGCTTCTCTACATTCAATACACTCCTTTGACTTTATATTGCTCTGAAAAAAAAAATGTAGATTCTTCTCTGTAAAGCCTTCAATGCCAACCAAGCCTGAAGTCAGAAAAGATTCATCTTTCTGATTTCAAATCTGGCCCCAGACACTGACTAGCTATGTGACCTTAGGCAAGACACTTAACCTTGTTTGCCTCAGTTTCCTCATCTATAAAATGGGTTAGAAAAGGAAATGATAAATCAATCCAGAATCTTTGCCAATAAAACCCCAGTGTTATGAAGAATCAGACACAACTGAAATGACAACAGTAAGAATACTCTGGCCCTGACCAATCATTCCAATCTCACCAGCCATTATTTTCTCTTCTAAACCGTAAAACAGTCAAACTAGACTTTTCTCTGCTCAACACTCCATCTGCCATATCCCATGCCTTTGTACTGTCTCACATGGTCCAAAAGCAATCCCTTCTTGCCCCTCTGTATGAAATTCATAGCTCAAGTATCATCTTGTTTGGGCCATCTTTCTTCACATTCCCAGCTGCCAGTACCCTCTCATCCACATTACCTTGTATTTAATTGCTTTGTCTACTTTTGTACTTATTCACTTTATATTTAGGTTTTATATGTTTATAGTACTTGTTTCTCCCATTAGACTGTAAGCTCCTTGGGAACAGGAATTGTTGCAATCTTTATACTAGTGGCCTTCACAGTACCTGGCACATAGTAAATAGCCAATGAATAAATACATAAGGGGTTTTAAATTTTGTTTTAGAATTGCTGTTTTTGGCAGATGCAAACATATCTAGAGAAGCATATTTTTAAAGTAGATTTACACTTTTCTGAATCTTATCAGCAAGTAGTATTGGGTCAAACAGGTCTATTACCACTTGTCAAGATGATCATGATGAATTCCTGATTGCAACAGTAGATGTTTATAGAGCACATCCAATGATCACCATCCACCAGGGAGTAGAAAGGAAAAAAAGATATGAAAAATAGAGACAGATTTTCTCAAAGTTGCTAGAGATGCTCATGAGAAAGGAGAGTTACCTCCAAGAGAGCTATAATCAGTTGATTTAAAATTTTTCATTGTGAATAAATTTTATGATTAGAAATTGAAAGATTACAAATCCAGCCTCAATTTATTTTTGTTGATTGTATAGACTTTTAAAAAATTGACAAAGTAATAATGCAGTTTAACCTTAAAGGTGCCATGTTGGGACAGCTAGGTGGCACAGTAGGTAGAACACCAGCCCTGAAGTCAGGAGAACCTGAGTTCAAATCTGACCTCAGACATTTAACATCTCACATGCCTCTGGACTTGCTCAAATGCTAAAGTTCCATCTTCAATAAGATTCGATCGTCTTAATTTTTATATTTTCCCTTTGTTAATTATTTCCATTTCACACACACACACACACACACACACACACACTGTAGTTATACATAGTTTTTTTCAAGTTGTTTCCTTCATAAGGCTGTGACTTCCTTGTGAGCTAGAATTGGTTTTTTTGGGTTTTACCTTTAAAAAAAGTGTGTGTGTGTGACCAGGGCTTAGCACAGTGCCTTGCAGTGTGTGTTAGTGTTTATTGACTACTTAGTATGTGCCAGAAACAATGACAGGCACATACTAAGGTGATAAAAATACAAATAATATATTATCTATGACATCAAGAAGTTCAGTTTAGTAGAAAAGATAATACAAGCATACAAAGAAGCATTATTAAAAATAAATTTATATAAAAGAATTTATATGAGAGAAACATATCTCTAAAAAAGGCCTGAGAGAAGCATTTCTTCTGGCTGTGAGAATCTGAACATTTATGGAGATTTATAACTGTTAGTGAAGTTCAGATAGAGAAACTAAGTTGTATGATACATTGTGACCACTGGAAGGGCAGTTTTAAATTTTGTTAAAAAGTTTTTTCCAAGGGAAGTAATTATCTACTACTTTTCATTAATGAAACAATGGGCTCTCTTTGGGGAAGGGAACAAGTTTTATAAATATTATCTCATTTGATTCTCAAAAGGTAGATGAATATGATCCCCATGTTACAGATGAAGAAACTGAGGCAGACAGGATTATACAGCTAAAATGTCTGAGGTCTGATTTCAATTTAATTTTTCCTTACTCCAGACCCAGAACTTTCTCCACTGTGCAATCTAGCTGCTTCTTTAGCTACTTGATCCCAGGCAAAATTCTAGCCAGATTCTATAGGATCTAAATTATGTCAGGCTAATATGTCTATATTTTATCATGTCAGAAATAAAAAAGCCAGTTTAGGTTTATGAGTGGAAGAAGAGCATGATCAGAACTTTGTCCTGTCCATGTGGTAGGCAAGGAGTAGAAGGGAGAAGACAAAGAGAGGAAAAAGAGCCAAAAAAAAAGAGAAAGACACACACACAGAGAATCAGAGAGAATCAGAGAGAGAGAGAGATTGTGAGTTTCACATAAAGAAAAAGTTGAGATCTTGGTTGTTGAGGAAAAAGATAAAATATTTTGTGGAAAATATAATAAGTAGGTGGCAACTAGATGGCACAGTGGATAGAATATCAGCTCTGAAGTCAGGAGAGCCTGAATTCAAATGTGGCCTTAAACACTTAATACTTTCTAGCTGTGTGACCCTGGGCAAGTCACTTAACCCTA
>JAJPUD010000300.1:401959-474555 GCA_023553655.1 Myrmecobius fasciatus | reverse complement strand
CTCTCTCTCTCTATATATATATATATATATATATACATATATATATCCTTATAATATAGAGACATTGCTAAGACTGACACCCCATTAGCAAGGATTCTAGAACTAAGAAAGCATGGTATTTGGTTCTCCACAAATTATTTTCTGAATAACATTCTAAATGTCATAGCAGATACTGACCTCTTGAAAATTTCAATAAGATACTCAATCTGGTACAGAGGGAAATAGCCATTTCTCCCAAATAGGAAAAGTGTGTGACATCAGGGAACATATTAATGGTAAGTTACACTTACATTAAGGATGTTAAATATATATATATATATAGGTTTTTCTTTTGGTATATTATAAAATTTAGGATAAATCAAAAGGTTTGGCATTTCTCATTAGGAAAAAGTTGACAGTTTCTGGGTTTTGGTGAGTATCCAAATCTGCTGATTTCTTAACACCCAACAGACTTATAAAAAAAAGGAGGCCCATTCAAGTTTGAACATTAAAAAAACTATCCACCAGTAAAAACTCTGGGCAGCTAAAAATTAAAGCCAGATGGAGTTGGCACAAGAATAATGACCTAAAAGGATTTAACTTACAGAGAAGGGCCAAAGACTAAAAGTAATGCAAACGAAGCATTAGGCTATTACAATTCTGTAATGCTATTTTTTTTTAAATGAAATGTTCTCTAGCCAACTTTTTATTTCTGTTTCATCCATATTTTACAGATGGTGAAATCAAGTCAAAGAGCAACTGCGCCAAGATTGCACAGTGGGTGACAAAAGGACACAGATTCAAATTTTGGTTCTATTTCACTACCTGTGTAAACTTGGATCAGCATCAATCTTGCTAATTCTCAGCTTTCTTATCTGCAAATAGAGATGATTGGTCCAGTTGTCTTCTACAGTACCCTTCTGCTCAAAAACCTATGCTCTTTCATTTCTATATCTAGGTCCAATGTAGGCAATTTGCAATATTTTTAGAATAGTGTTTTTTGAAGAGTTGCACTGTGCTTTACCTTTCTCTAAGTAGATACACACACATATGCATATCATCTCAGTCAAGCATATAAATGCCTACTATGTGCCAGGCTCTATGCCAAGTTCTGCAATTACAAAGAAAGACAAAAACATGGTCCTCTGCTCCCAAGGAACACACATTGTTTTAATTAATTTTATTCCATGTTTTTCAATTAAGAAGCATTTATTTTCTCTCCCTCATCTCCTTCCTTCTTCCTCTGCCCCACCTCCATGGGAGAAAAAGAAAAGAAAAAAGATATTTTTTGACAAATATACATAGTCAAAATAAGTTCTAATATAGATCATGCCTAAAAATATGTCTCATTCTGCATCTGGAGTCCATTACCTTTGTCAAGAGCTGTTTCAGCTTCAATTCTCTATTATTATGGTTGATCATTAAGTGATCAGAGTTCTCAGTTCTTTCAAAGTCGTTTGTCTTTATAATGCATCTATTACTGTAAAAAGTGTGTTTCTGTTATTGCTTATTTCACTATGCATCAGTTCAAATGAGTCATCCCAAGTTTTTCTGAAACCACCCCAATTTATTATTTCTTATGGTACAATACTATACCAATGTAATCCATATATCAATTTATTGAGCAACTTCCCCAATTGATGGCTACCTATTTGGTTTTCATTTCTTGGTCACCACAAAAAGAACTGCTATAAATTATATTTATATACGGATCAGTTTCTTTTCTTTGATATCTTTCAAGGAATTCACATTCTAATACAGTGGAGGGAAAGCAATCAGCAAGTAATTATGTATATACAAAACAGCATATAAACAGAGAAAGCTAGTAAAAGGAAAAATAATCTCTGAAGACATGCTCTAGGGTAGAATGGGGAAGATAGGATACTATTAAAGGTTGTGGAATTTGAATCTTAAAAGAGACAGAAAAAGCCAAGAGGCTGAAATGAGGAGGGAAGGCATTAAATATAACTCATAGACAGGTAAGGAACAGAAACAGAGCATAAGTGGTGCAGGGAGGCCAGCATAGCTGGATCATTGAGTAAGAAGAATGCAAAGGTAGGAGTGTGTGTGTGTGTGTGTGTGTGTGTGTGTGTGTGTGTGTGTGAGAGAGAGAGAGAGAGAGAGCGAGAGAGACAGACATAGACAGAGACACAGAGAGACAAAGACATGGTCAGATCTTCAGATCTGTGCTTTAGTAAAATCACTACTGCATATTGTGAAGATAATCAACTTGATAAAATATGTCTTGAAAGGCTTGGTAACTGATCATACAGTAATCTACCATAACTCCAAAGGACACATGAAGTAAAATATTATTCACTTCCAGATGGTCTGAGTACAAATTGAAGTATATATATATTTTTTATTTTCCTTGCTTTTTAAAAAAAAAAAAAAAACATGGTTAAGGTAGAAATGTTTTGCATGACTTCATATGTATAATGAATATCATATTTCTTGGCTTCTCAGTGAGGGAAGGAGGGAGGGAGAGAACTTGGAACTAAAAATAAAAATAAAATGAAAATCACTACTGCAGCTGAGAGGAAGATAGGTTTGAGTGGAAAGAGACTTGAAACAAGGGAGACCAACCAAAAGAATATTTCAGTAATCTAGGAATAAGGTGATGAGGGCTTACTTACAACATGACAATGGCTCAAAGTGTACTGAAGAGGAGGTATATAAGAAAGTTATAAAATCAGAAATGCCAGCTTTAGACAAGAGATCAGATATTTGGAATATGAGTTGAAAATAACATGTTTACCAAACTGAGTGATTGGTAGTGTCTTCAATAATAATAGGAAAGTCAGAAAGGAAGTGGGGAGGGTTTTGGGGGATATATAATGACTTATGTTTTAGACATTTAAATCTAAAAATTGTTAAATCCTTAAGGCTTCATGCCTGGTCTATTTTAGGTACTTGTTACCTCACATCTGGACTACTGCAATAGTTAACTGGTTGTTCTCCTTTCCACAAGACCCTTCCCACTACAGTCTATCCTATCTTCTTCTCATCTCTCAATGTGATTTTCCAAAAACAGTCATCCATGTGGCTATTACCTCCCAGATCAACCCCCAAATCCTCAATTTGGCTTTTAAAGTTCTTCTTGATTAGCCTGTTCCTATCTTTCTAATCTTATCCCTTCTTTCCCCTCCCCTTCAACATACAGAGACACTGGTCTCTTTTGCTGTTCTTTGGTCACAACATACTGTCTCCAAACTGAATGTTTTTATTGGCTATCCTCCATACCTGGAAGGCTTTTCCTCATTTCCACCTCCCAACTTCCCTGGCATCCTTTAAGATTCAGCTTAACCATTCTCCAGTTGATAAATGGTCAAAGGATATGAACAGATAATTTTCAGATTAAGAAAATGAAACTATCTCTAGTCATATGAAAAGGTGATGTAAATCACTATTGAGCAAAGAAATGCAACTTAAGACAACTCTGAGGTATCACCATACACCTCTCAGATTGGCTAAAATGACAGGAAAATATAATGATGAATGTTGGAGGTGATGCCGGAAAATTGGGACACTAATACATTGCTAATGGAATTGTAAACTAATTCAACCATTTTGGAGAGCAATTTGGAACTATGGCCAAAGGGCTATCAAACTGTGCATACCCTTTGATCCAGTAGTGTTTCCTTTGAGCTGGTGTTCCAAAGAGATCATAAAGGAGAGAAAAGGACCCACATGTGCAAGAATGTTTGTGGCAGCTCTTTTTGTAGTGGCAAGAAACTAGAAACTGAGTGGATGCCCATCAATTGGAGAATGACTGAATAAGTTATGATATCTGAATGTTAAGAAATATTATTATTCTATAAGAAATGATCAGCAGGATGATTTCAGACAAGCCTGGAGAGACTTACATGAACTGATGCTAAGTGAAGTGAGCAGAATCAGGAGATCATTGTTCACAACAAGATTATACAATGATTAATTCTGATGAACATAGTTCTTCTCAACAATGAGATGATTCAAGCCAGTTCCAAATGATCTTATGATGAAGAGAGTCATTTGCACCCAAAGAGAGGACTGTGGGAATTGAGTGTGGACACAACATAGTATTTTCACTTTTCTGTTCTTTGCTTGCATTTTATTTTCTCTTCTTTTTTTCTTTTTGATCTGATATTTCTGGTGCAGCATGATAATTATGGAAATATGTGTAGAAGAACTGCACATGTTTAGCATATTGTATTACTTGCCATTTAGGAAAAGGGATGTGGGAAAGGGAGGGAAAAATTTGGAACACAAGGTTATGCAAGGGTGAATGTTCAAAATTATCCATGCATATGTTTTAAAAATAAGCCTTAATCAAAAAAATAATTAATTTTTTAAAAAATGAGATTCAGCTTAAGTGTCATGTTCCACAAGAAGGCTATCCCAATCCCCTTTCTCTTAGTATTTTTCTCCCTGAGAAGTTCTCTTCCCCAATTTATTCTCTATATATCTTGTTTTAATATAGTTGTTTTCATACTGCTTCCTCTATTAAGCTATGAGCTCCTCAAGAGCTCATACCCTGGGTTTTTATTGTTTTGCCTCTTTATATCTCTATAGTTTTGAACAGTGCGTGGCACATAGTAGGTGCTTAGTAAAAACTAAGTGACTAAGTGAAAAGGGAGAGTAACTAGGGAGTATGGTAGAAGTAAGTGAATTTGGGTTTATTTGTTTTTGTTTTTTGCTTTTTGCTGAGGCAATTGGGATTAAGTGACTTGTCCAGGGTCACACCACTAGGGAATGTTAAGTGTCTGAGACCAGATTTGAACTCAGGTCCTCCTGACTTCAGGGCTGGTGTTCTATCCACTGCACCACCTAGATGCCCCTGGGTTTATTTGTTTTAACGATAAAATAAATGAGTAACTTTCTGTAGCAAGAAAGAGTCAGTAGATGGAGAAAGAATGAAGATTTGAGAGAACAAGGATGATAAAAGAGCTAATTTCTCCTCTGAACCTATAATTTCATCAGTGCAGATACTCTTTCTCCAATGCAAATTAGCAGCTCTCTTGTAACTTATAGTTTCAGAGATTTGCCAAGAGCACTGAAAGGATAAGCAACTTACCATTAGTAACTCATCTAATGCAGTTCAGAAAAAGGACCTGAACTCAGGTCTTCCTCATTGTAAGGTTGATTCTCTATATATCTATCATCCCTCATTTCCTCTCATATAAAGTAACATTCTTTTCTTCAATTATACAAAAAAAAAAGTTTTGTATCACCTTATTTATATTGGTTTATATATGTTTAGTCTGTTTTATTATATCATTTATCTTTACTTAATTGTCATTTCTTTTCAGATGGCTCCTAGATCAATATATCAAGATCCACTGTCTCTTAGGCACAGTAGCTAGCATTTATATGGAGATTTAAGATTTTCAAAGTACTTTACAAATATTTTCTCATTTATCCTCACAACTCCAAAAAATAGATATTATTATCCTTATTTTATAGAGAAGGAAACTGAGGCAAACAGAGGTCAAATGACTTGCTCAAGTCACAGTTATTAAGTATCTAAAGATGGATTGAATTAGATTCTTCCGAAGTCTATCTATAATACAAATACACATTCCTGTTTGATAATTCCTTCATGATCTGGCTTCAGCCTGCCTTTCTAACCTTATTATATATTATTCCCCTTCCCAAATACTAGGTTCCAGCCACACTGACCCCTTTGCTGTTTTTCATACATGACGTTCTATCTCCATTCAAAAGCACTCTCTCTTGCCTAGAATGCACTCCCTCCTTTCTCTCACCTCTTAGACTACCTAGTTTTATTCAAAACCCAGCTTAAATGCTACCTTGTATATTAAGTCTTTCCCGAATGTATAATTTCATGAGTGCAGAAACTCTCTCCACCAATAAAAATTAACAGTTCTCCTCCAGCTGCTGTGGCATGGTGGATAGAAGAGTGTCTGGACTGGAGTTAGAAAGATTCATCTTCATGAGTCCAAATCAGGCCTAAAACAATTACTAGCTGTGACTCTGGGCAAATCACTTAGTCCTGTTTTCCTCAGTTTTCTCATCTGTAAAATGAGCTGGAGAAGGAAATAGCAAATCACCCCAGCAACTGTGCCAAGAAAACCCCAAATGTCTCAAAGAGTTAGACATGACTGAAAAAGGAATGAACAATAAAAATTCCAGCTGCTGTTGACTTCTCAAAAATTACTTTGTAACACATAATACATGCATGTATATGTGTACATGTGTATATATGTATACATGTACATGTATGTACGTGCATATATTATTTCTCCTGAAAGAATATGTTTCACAAGAGAGGGACAGTTTTATTTGTCTTTATGTTTCTAGTACTGAGCATGAAGTCAGGCTCTTAATAAGTAAGCTTTTAGTAAGTGGTTGGTTGATTTTCATTTACTTTATATGTTAATATAATAAGATAAAGACCAAATTTACTGTCTAACCCTTTGTTTTGCTATAATATAACTTAGAAACTAAAATGACCCAGAGAAATTTCTGTGGCTTTCTTCCATTAACACATTAAAAAGGCTTATCAGATAAGTCTGTATTCACTTTGAAATGGGGAATAATAGAATGAATTATGAGCCTGATTAAACCAAAGAATGGAAACAAGAGAAAGATCAGATAAGTAAGGACATGACCACAATGACCAAAAGACCCTAATAGGGTACCCTAGAAGAAGTCCTATATAGGCCTTAGGGAAGGGAAAAGGACCATGAAAGTTCTAAGCCTGGGCTCTATCAGGATTACAGATTAATTGTTAAATATCGCTTTGTGAAATTTATTCAGCTGTCCCCAAGGCAATTTTGCTTCTTCAACCCAGACTATCTGAATAGATTCTGAAATAATGTGAAGAGGGTCCATGAAACCAGAATCCCCAAAAGGCCAGCTTCCAGGCAGATTTTAAAACTTAATGGAAGAATATTAAAAACAATAGCTTCATCTTAAAGCTAGAATAAGTGATCTTAGTATAAGAAATGATTGATGGCTGAATATTTGTTTCTATACATCTTCTTTAAAAGGTTTTTTTCAAATGCATGCAAACTCAACAACTACAAACCATAAAAGGTCACATATGAAGAGGACAAGAGGCATGCCTCACCATATTTTTTAATGTACATATGGTAAAAAAAAAATCATTTTAAAATAGACATTTTTTTCTATTCTAAAGACATATTTATTTGTGTCTTGATTTTTTTAAAATCACTTCAGCAAGAATAACAAACTATGAGTAAAATATAAAGAGCCTGGACATTTTGTAATGATTATTTAAAAGCAGCATCTTGCATCCTCACTTTTTTCATTAAATGGTAAAGCTGAAAGAAGTTAGACACCCTCTAACTCTAGAACATATAAGGGGTTCTTAACTGTTCCTGAACTTTTATTTTTATGTTTTCATAACTACATTTCAATATAATTGGTTTCCTTTGCAATTCTATGTATTTTATTTTATACACTTAAAAACATTTTGAAATGACTAAAGTAGTCCATGATACATAAAGAAAAGGTGAAGAACTGTTGATTTCCCACTTCCTCCTTTCACAGATGAAGAATGAGACTAAAGGAAATGATGTTTCCTCTTCCTAAATCTCACAGCTCATAGGTAAAAGAACTGGGATTTAAATTCAGGTCTATTTACTCCAAATTCAGGCGGTCCTCTCTAAAATGCTGCTTTTCAGATTTAGGAGACTGCTGTTGCTGCTGCTTTTGTTTGCAACGAGAATAAATTGTTATCCATATTTATTTTCAAATATGGTTCCTCTGAGCACTTGAGAGTAAATTGAAATGACAGTAATGATCCTAAAAAAGATAATGAATAGAGCATACCTCTCCTTCCTCCAAGCAAAGGGATAGGGAGGAGGGTATACTATGAATAATATTGTCAAGGGCAGCTAGGTGGTGCAGTGGATAGAGCACTTTAGTCACTCTTTAGTCAGGAGGACCTGAGCTCAAATTTGATCTCAGACACTTAATACTTCCTAGCTGTGTGACCCTGGGCAAGTCACTTAACCCCAACTGCCTCAGCAAATATATATATATATAGTCAAACCAAATTATTACCTGGATTGTTTTTGTTTAGCTATTTTCTTGTTAGAAAGTAAGGTTTGAGTGACCTGGAGTGGAGGATAACCCAGAAATGATTGGAATATTAAACCAAAAATTCAAAGTTCAATGGATTAAATACATGGTTTCAGTTTAAATTTAATTGGCATAGGGGATAAGCACACTAGCTTAGTTTGCATTGGCTACCTAGTTAAAGAATGGCTTTCAAATCATGTGGATAACTGTACTAGGCAAAAGGTGGTCAAATACAGATGAAAATCAGAGTACAGATTAAGAAAAATGAAGTATTGTGGATAATATTTCATTGGAGCTTTGCCAGACTCTCATAGCATTATCATCTGGATTTCTTAATTTAATTTAAAAACCTTGACCTACTAATAAACTCTTAAGTATGTGGGCAGAAATTTTATTAAGTGTCCCAAATCTCCCTCTGAAAGTGTTTGGGGGAGTGACAGGAAGTAATTTCTCCTTGCATTGGGGTCAAATTTCATGGTGATTTAGCCATGTGATTTGTTAGTTTTGATTACATCTGGCTCTGCACTTGGATCACCACCTTCAACCCCAAGAAGAAAATGGTTGAAGGAGGTCACATTCTGTAGAAGAAATAAAACCACGGCTGCACTACAAGCTGGAGTTAGAAGAAAGAGGGAGGCAGAAACATTACAAAGGACATTCTTACCCCACTTTTCAACAATACAGTATTTCTATGGACCCTGGCAAAAAAATCAATAGAAGCAAACTAACTTTGCTGGCATGTAGGTATCAGAAAGAGGATAGCTTTTTGTTTAAAGACCTTCTGTTTACAAAACAGAGGCAAAATAGGATGGTCTCTTTGGCAGTAATTTGTAAAGGCACCCAAACCTCATTCACTATAAAGTCAAAACCATTCAGTATATTGATTAAGAGATGATGGATGGCCAAACCTCCAATATTTCAGGGGTACAGGGATAAAAACTATTATCCTTGAATATGAAAAGATCAAGATACAGATTTAAACCAGGACAAACCCCAAGGATAAGTTAATCTTCAACACAGTAAAATGCATTCCTGCCAGTTTAACTATTTTATTATGTCACACAATTTTCAATTACATCTGTTGGTACCATTACCACCACTAGTGAACATAGAACATATTTCATATAAAGAAATACATGCAAAAGGATCATCATATGAAAAACAAAGATTTTTTTTAAAGGTAAAGTATCACCACAAATAAAGCAATTTGGTCCAGTGGAAAGAATGTTGAATTTGATATTGAGAAGACCTGGGTTCAAATATTACCAATGTGACCTTAAGGAAGTTATTTTTAATCTTTCATAATATTTATAACCTTTTTTAATTTCAAATGTTGTTTTGTTTTTAATTTATAAGATGGAGTTGGAGTAAATCACCAAAAAGGACCCTTTCAATTCTAATTTATAATGCTATTAGTCACTTAACCCTGTTTGCCTCAATTCCTCATCTGCAAAATGGGCTAGAGAAGGAAATGGAAAAAAACATGACAGCATCCTTGCCAAGACAAATGGGGTCACAATTTGGACACAACTAAAAACAGCTCCATAAAAACAGACTCACTGTATCAGTGATTTGAATGGACACAGGCCTTAACTACATTGTTCATTCCTTTGGTTTAGAATTGTAAAGCCTTTTTAAAAAAGCAGATGTTATCTTGGAGGAATTACATAACTATTTTCATCCTCAACTTACTTTACAATTTATCATTTAAAAGGGACCCAAGAAAGCAGCATGCCTGGCAAAATTTTTAAAATATTATATTCTGATGGCTGAGCATTTTGGGTTCCCTCTGTTCTCTCAAGTGGGAAGCATTAAGCAGCCAAGAAACATTGTGAGAACACTGGGTCTCCTGAGGAGGAAGGTTCTAAAATAGGAATGGGAAAACAGGAGAAAAACTTGCCTACTTCACTATTTATCATAAAATGCTTATATGAAACTAAGTATTCACCCTACTGTCCATTTTTTTGTTATTCCACAATTGGGGTTGAGTGGAGGGAAAAGAGTAGGGGCCAGTGATTTAGTTGTTGGTCCCAAAGAAATTTTCAGTTGTTGGGTTTTCAACCAATTAGAAAAAGATCCCATTTAATCTTACAACAATTTATAGTGTTCCTTTAGGACTTTTTTTTTTGGGGGGGGGAGATCATCCCATGTCACCACCTGAATTTTTTTTTTTTTTTTTGCTGCTGAGGCAATTGGGGTTAAGTGACTTGCCCAAGGTCACACAGCTAGGAATTGTTAAGTGTCTGAGACCAAATTTGAACTCAGGTCTTCCTGACTTCTGAATTAAATTATAATAGGTACTTAAGGAAATCAGTTTGAGTTAATAAGCTCACTCAAACCTGATTTTTATGCAGCTGCTGCAAACTGAAAGTTCTTTGCAGTTTGGGCAGATGAAGGTAAAGTAGATTTATTATTTATTATTATTATTATGCATAGTAGAAATAGTTATCAATTTTTCCATAAGTATTTATACAATTCTTGATATTTGTTTTAACAATCTGTCAGCTTACATCAGCAATTATAAAACTTTTATTCATCTTTATCATGTCAGAATGACCAGGCATATACGATGAGTTGAGATATAACTTAATTCAACAACAGATGTTTAAATGCCTAGTATCTGCAAGTCACCCAGATGCAGGCATAGATTTTCTTCAAGGATTTTATATTCTACAGGGGTAATACAACAGATACACAAAGAAATAAAGTATATACAGAAAGGGATACAATGTAATTCCACAAAGAAGAAAAAACAAATATACCTGGAATCCAGGAAAGTCCAATATAGGAAAAATAGCAACAGAACTGTGTTTAGAAGGAAACTCAGAGATAATGCAAGTAAGGAGTTCTCAAATAATTAGCAAAGAATAGAAATGGCAACATTGGTTCAATAAAAAGGAAGAAAAGTAAAACAAACAAACAAACAAAAAAAAACCAAATTGAACACAAGTAAGAGTTTGAAAGATTGATGGAATGGTTTGTCACTATTAGATCCCTAATACCGAGATCAAAGATACAATTTCACAAATTTCATTTCCTTCCCCATTCCCAGGAAGAAATGGTTGCTTTTCTTGGGCTGAATGCTAAAATGAAAATATCCAAATATCAAATGTCAAACATTTATTTTAGTTCAGTAATTAAATAACAAAAGCAGTGATCATAAAAAAAAAAAAGAAAATAAACATCACATAATTTGTTTCCTGCTGCCTAGGGGAAATATTCAAGAAAAACATATTTACTAGATACATTATGTTTACTAGGTATAATATCAAAAAACATATTACTAGATATCTTCCCTTTTTTGACATTTTCACTCTATAAGAGGTTAAGGAGGAAAAACTATATATACTTATTTTATTTTGGAGTTACTTTCCTTTCAAGTTTCAAATTTAAGATTAAAAGACATTTGCTTTGGGTCAGCTAGGTGGATAGAGCACTAGCTCTGAAGTCAGGAGGACCTGAGTTCAAATTTGATCTCAGACACACAACACTTCCTAGCTGTGTGACCCTGGGCAAGTCACTTAACCCCAATTATCTCAGAAAAAAAAAAAGACATTTGCTTTTAACTGGAGACAGCAACAAGCTAAAGCTCACTTGTGGAATAACTTCTCAGCATGGGAGTTGCAGTAGGACATCAACAACCAACACGATAACCCCAGGATTCTGACTGGGAGATTGTGATAGGAAGAAAAGACACAGTATGGGATAGTATAACTGTCTTCCACTGTAGACAGCTTTCCCATTAAGACTTTGCTCCGACAAAATGATCTTCTATTTAATAAAGCCTACTATTTTATTGAGCCCAAATTTTGATTTTTATTTTAATTGTGTATGCAAAATCACAAGTAAATGATACTTTTTTTACCTGCCCTTAAGAAACTGCCAATAATTACAAAATCTAGGATTGTAAATGTTTTACATATAGCACTGGGGTTACATGAATAGAATACTAAAGATACTATTTAGGCAAATTAGAGGAAGCTTTCTCTGTTATCTTGCTAAACATAACTGCCAATTTATGTTCTAAATTCACTGGCTAATAATTCAGATCTATAATTCAGGATACAATTGAATAAGGCATTTCAAGAATTTGTCTACTTTCTAGTAAAATCACATGAAAGTATAATACTAGCCTATGTTCATATTAAAATAAATATTAAATCTTTGAACTGAAATGTCTGGTTTTGATTAAGAATCTGTATAGATGAAAGGTTTTTAGGTTACTTATAAACAAATCTAGTCCTCTACTGTTAAGGAACATATACTATATTCTAAAGCTTAAGAGATATGATTAGAGTATGATTTAAAATGAAGCATGATAAGACTTCTAATTTGGTGAACTTTTATTAGTGCTATTTGTAGAAGTTGAGAAATTTCACCTTAATGAAGACCCAAGGTAAAAAAAGACCTATTAGTTAGAAGTACTTGGCACAAAATTTAGGTGCCAATGTTCTCCCATATTCCAGGTAATAATAATTTACAATAGTGTTTATATCTAATAATTTTGCATAGAGGGAGAAATTTTCAAGCTGTACAGGTAGATACTTCTTTCTGAAGCAGATTAGCAAAAACCATGGATCAGGTTAAAAGAATGACTTACTCATAAAGAGGTCTCACTGTACTATCACTATGGGTTATTGTTCTATCACTCATTGCCTTGCAGTAAGTTAATGCATCTTGGACTTTCCTACCACACTGACATTAAGTTGAATCAAACATTGCCATTTGCAATATGTGAATTGAGTTAGGATTATCCAAATTAAATGAAGTACATTACATTAATACTAACCAAATGATTTAGAATAATATATGAAAAACAGTTCCTTCCCAATAAGATTTATGGACTACCTAGGACTGAAATTTTTTTTATACCTGGTGATTTTTCAATGGAGTCTATGACTCAAATTTCAAAGATCAAAGACATGCCAGAGGACAGTCTAGGAGGTAGAGAGGTAAAATATGTTACGATCCAAACATGCTAGTATTATACTTTGAACAACCCGTTTCTTGATGCACACCTGCCATCAAGAATCTGAAGTCCTATTAGCTTTCTGAGGCTCCAACAATAAGGCACCTGATAAAATAGTATTAAATATTTCACTGTACAAAACAACAAAATCTCCATCTTTCCCTCAAAAGATTCGTCAACTCCTTTCTCTCCATAGTGATTTGGGGGAAGATGGAGAGAGAAAAGGGCCTCAGGGACTTCTAAATGGGAAGGCCTTATTTAGGTTAACAATCAATCCATCCTTTGATTCCTTTAGCTTATCCTAGTGTTTAGGCATCCCTTGATTTTTGGCTTCTTTGAATAGTTCCTTATAATCTAATTAACAGTAGTTCTCCTCTTCAATTCCCATCATTCTGGGTCCATATTTCTTGTGAATCTTCTATGTCCCTCATCTACTCAAATAGCCCTCAATATCTCAAATACCTCAGTTGTCATACCAATGCTAAATTTGTATAGGTTCTTATTCTCTTATTGCCTCTAGATTAGTTGTTCTTAATCTTTTTTTTTTTTTTTTTGATGATGACATGGTCCTCTTTTGGGGTCTAGTGAACCCAATTGACTCTCACAATATTGTTTTTAATTGCAAAAGATAAAATACATTGGGACACAAAAGAAATCAATAATATTGACATGCAAATATCAAAGTATTTTTTTAAAAATAAGTTCATGGACACCAGGTTAAGAACTACTTTAGAGAGCAATTAGCAGCAGTGCCATTAAGGCCTCTTATAGCAAGTATGATATCGAAAAGCCATTTTAGGAAACAAACAGCAGTATTAAAGAATTTACTCAAAAAAATCTGCAGTACTTACACTAAGGAAGATGTACCTGGTAACAACCTCACAATATCACAGTCTACTCCTCTGTTATTCATTCATTGCACAGTTCTCCTAATTTTTCCTTGAGTCAGAAAAATTTCTCATATTTTCTAAAGGTATCCTCTTAGAGTGTTGCAGTATAGACATTACTTCCTTTTGGCAGTGTCCATAATCAGATGTTTAAGAAACTTAAGAACTATTGTAACCCAAAATGCTCTTCATTTAAAGAAGGAAACAGGTTTTGGAACTATCACATCATCCTCCAGAAGTAATACCTGCCCTTAATCAAAGTTGCTCCTTTTAAAAATATTTACCCAATAAACTTTATTCATAAACTATATTATATTTACTCCCCCCACCAATTTAATGACAATTTGAGTGTCTACCATATATAAGGCACTGTGCTAGATGTTAAGGGAGATAAATGCCAAACAAGACAAGAAAGATTCCCTGACATCAAAGATTTTAAAAATTTGTTGAGAATACAAAATATATTTTAAAAAATTACATTACAAAGCAATGATGAGTACAATATGCTACCAGAGTTCTAAAAAGGAGAGAGCTGTTATGAGTTTAGAAAAAAAAAAACAACACTAGGGCTTGGCTTTGAAGAAAAAGGAAACATGCATTTTTTAAATGCCTATCATGTGGGGAAGATAGGTATTTAATGTATAGAGCACTGGGCCTAGAGTCAGGGAGAAGTGAATTTAAATCCAACTTTAGACATTTCTTAATTGAGTGAATCTGGCCAAGTCACTTAAGCTATTTGCCTCAGTTTCCTCACCTGTAGAATGAGGGTAGAATTTATCTCCCAGAGTTGTTATAAGGATTAAATGAGATATTTGTAAAGTGCTTGGCCCGGTGCCAGGCACATAGTAAGTGCTACATAAATGTTAGCTATTAGTCATTATTACTAAGAACTTTATAAATATTTCATTTGATCATCACAACTCTGTGAGGTAGGTACTGTTATTATCTTCATTTTACAAGTTAGAAAACTGAGACAAAAGCAGTCAAAACACTGAGTCCAAAATTAAAGATGGGTAGGATAAACAGGTATTAATATGGAGAATACATTTTAGGCATGGGAAATTATAGCAAAGGCATTAAGGTAGGAAAGGGGCAACTGGGTGGCACAGTGGATAGAGTTCCAGAGACCTGGAATCAAGAAGACTCTCCTTCTTTAGGTCAAATCTGGCCTCAGATACTATTAATTATGTGACTCTGGACAAGTCATTTAACCCTGTTTGTTTCAGTTCCTCATGTGTCAAATGAGATGAAGAAGGAAATGGCAAGCCACTCTAGTAACTTTACAAAGAAAATTCCAAAGGGGTCACAAAGAATTACTAAATGCAGGGAAACTTGGGATATATGCAAGTAAAAGTGAGAAGTCCAATATTATTAGACATAGGGGGATGTGGGCCAATACTGTGAAATAAGGCCGCACAAGTGGAACCAGATTATAAAGGAGCATGAATGTTAACTAAAGGAATTTATACTTTATTCTTCAGACAATAAAGCCATTCAAGACTTCCAAGGAGAGTTGTGGTATGATCACAGCTATGCATTAGGAAAATAATCTAGCAAAGCACATGGAATGGAATGGACATTGAACAGACAAGCAAGAAAGATTTAAAAGTAATAGTCTAATTAAAAGATAATGAGATCCTGAAATAAAGTAGGGGGTGTGTGGAATGGAAAGGGCATAACTGCTACTAGATGACTGACAGGATGTGGGATGAGAAACTGATCTTTTCAAAGATGCCTGAGATTTCTCATCTAACACTAAAAGAACCAGGTATTTAAATAAAACAGTGTATTATAATTTTACCTTGAAATAAGTTTTTATACTATCTCTACTGTCTTTGCCTTATGAATTAAAAAAAAATATTGCCTCGATTGGCACAGGTTGGTTCTTTAAAGTATTCTTAAATTCCTTGCCTTCTAGTCCTTGGTAACTGGAAGAAGGGTGGTACCATTAATAAAAAGAGAAAAGTTAGAAAGATCAGAAGGAGAAGAGGTTAAGTTCTGTTTAGAAACATATTGAACTTATGGTTGCAATATGATTTCCAAATGGAAATGAGGCTGCATGACATAACAAAAAAGAGCTATGGGTTTGGAAACAGGAAAGAATTGAGTTAAAATCCCACGTCCAATGCCTGGTTATTTTCTGACCGGAAGCAAATCATTTAACTTCACTTTCCTTCTGTGCCTCAGTTTCTTTATCTATGGGATGGGAATGATAATAAATGTAGTCTTATTTTAGGATTGTTGTGATAAACAAATAAGCTCTTGTATATTGTTTCTTTGCAAGCCTTAAAGCAATTAGCTATGTCAACTATTTTTATAACTACTAATTATATCTATCAAATAATGAAATATTGGAAATTTGTGAAAGTTTGGCTCAAGAGTTGCAAATTTAGAAGTTATTACATGGATAGTGATAGTGGAAGATGGGGAAAAGTGATAAATTTACCAAGGGATAGAATATAAAATATATTTCTATTATTGAATATGTGTATGTATGTATGTGTGCGTTTAAAAACAAATTTCCTAGTCCATTATTTTGAGAGGGGGAATTGGAGTGAACTAATAAATCTGTTGATCTTGTTCTAAAGAACTATATGGTGGTGATGCAAAATATATTCACATCATTTCTATTCTCCAGATAGTTCCTCTCCTATATATCCAGGGCAAATAACTATTTTCAAGACTGACAGATATTTCTATAAAATAAATGACATTTCTAATATACCTGCATACTAAGAACAGAATATAAAAGTTCAACTTAAACCATTGTCTACAGCTACAAAGGCAAACCTTTATATAGTAGTATCATTTTCAAGGACAAAGTGCTCATAAACCTTGACCTATCTTTTCTGTCAAGACAACTTTGGGCAAATAAAAATGAGGGAGTTTTCTCACCCTCACAAAAATTTTCACTGCTGCTAATAAGCCTACTTGGGAAAATAAAATGTAATAGAATTTCAAAACAACATGACTTGTTATTCTTTTTCAAGAATATTATGGCTCATTTCAAGTTTCCTAAAGCCTGGTCACACATATAATTCACTTTAATATTTAGTAAAAGCCGAATATAAACAACTACTCACATGTGTAGAACACTTTCTCCACAATCCTGCTAAGTTTGTTCCCCTACTTTGCAGATGAGGAAACTGAATTTCTTAGAGATTAAGGGATTTATTAATGGGTACACAGTTATTAAGTGCCTGAGACAGAATTAAACCTAGTTTTCTTAGTTCAGTACTCTATACACCACACCATTCTGATTCAGAGTATAAAAGAGGTACTACTCTGTTTCCCAATACATGTTTTCAATAAAAGGCATTCCACACAATGCTTCCCAATTATAGTATAACTTATCTCCAATCTGACTTGTGGAATCTTACTTCATTTCTTTTTCATATATTTCATAGTCAAAAAGTAAATGGGACATGTTAACTGATGCCTAAAGAGGAGTAATAAATTACAAAAGAACTCTCAAAAAATATGTCACATTTTGAAGTCCTCTTTCTTTATATTTTCCTGGTAGATTCACCATTCCTTCAATACCCAACTCAAATGCCAATTTGTCCAAGACTCCCTTGACTAGAAATGAAAACCTCCCTCTGCTGAAGAAAATGTTCTTTTCTTCTCTTTTGCACTTTTTATATTTTATAGATTAGCTAGGTCTACATTTTCTAGCACTATGAATTCCTTCATAGCAGCTCATTAACATAGCATTTAGTTAAGCTTTTTGCACACATGGTCCCCACAACTTCAGTGTTATCTTCCTGCCCATCCAAGTAAGCAATGGAGACTCAAAAACCATTTAAAAAACAAACATTATATGAAGTCACACAGAATATAACATAAGTGGATATAAGTCTCAAACCCACATTTTGTGGCTCCAAAGTTCATGGGGTTTTCCCCCAATTATTCTACAATGCATCTTCTTGAAGGTAAAGATTGTATCATTTGTCTTTTTGATGGTGAGGACAAGGAGAATATCTGACCCTGAAGTCAATAATTTAAGTTCAAATCAGGCCTCAGGTACTTATTAGTAGTATAATTCTGGGCAAATCTCTTAACCTCTGTTTACCTCAGTTTATCTCTAAAATAGGGATAATAATCGCACCTACCTCCTAATGTTAAAAATAAAAATTATATAAAAGTTAACTTTTTTTATATAGCACTTTAAGATTTGCAAAAGACTTTACAAACATTAACCATTATCTCTTTTACCTTCAAAACAATATTATCCAAATTTTACAGAGGAAGAAATTGAGGTAGCTTGGGGATAAATGACGACCAAAATTAAAAAGCCAATTAAGTATTTGAGGCCAGATTTTAACTGAAGTCTTGTCTGACTTCAGCTGCAATGTTTTATACATTGTACCCTCTACTAGTCTCAGCATATACAGCAATGTGTTATAGGGTACATACTTAAATAAATGTGTACTTTATATTTACTACTGAAAACACAAACTGGTTAAAATTCTGTTTTTCCCAAAAATTTTTATGTAGAACATTGCATTCCATTTCAATAGAAGAAAAAAAAGGCCTTTCTATGTCACCTGCCTAAAGTACTTGGCACCTGGATGAGATCCAACTAAAATAAAATCAAAATTTTCAGATTATTGGGATATAATTATATAAAAATATAATTAAAGAAACTAGTCAGGTCCTCCAAAAAAATTATCTTAAGTCCTGAAAATCACTGAATCTTAGAATTAAACAGGACCTTGTAGATTACTCATCTATCTAGTCTAATCCCAATTGAAAACATGAATTCTCTCCTCAACATGCCCCATGAAATGGTATTTTTTTGTGCCTTTATCTTAGCATAACTTCATGTGGAAAAAATTATCCATTTTTGTTTTTACTGTTTTCCACCCCAGTGGACAAATAAAAAAGGCAGATTCTGAAACTGGTAATTCAATAGGTTATCATAAAAAAGGCAGAAGTGGCTAGCTGACTGTACCATTAATCTAAATGTTTCAAATGGATGGATGATCAGGAAGTTTTGTTTTGATGAGCATAATTAAAACTACCGTGGTAGAAAATGAGAAGACTAAAAGTCTTGAATGCTGATTCATGAAATCAGCCATGAAAAGAGAAACCTCAAAAAGAATAAAATAATATCTCATTCATCAATATAACATCCAAAGCAGAGTTCTCTGGTTCATAGTTTCAGGGTGAAGAGTATGTCTCCATCATTGAGTTTCTCTGGAACCATTAGAATCATTCAGAGAAATGGAAAATAAAATGAATTAGAGGTAAAAAAATGTAACCTCTATGAAATATATTAAAAAGATAAACTACACATACCTTATGTTAAGTGATTATTTCTAAACCTACACAAGAATGTTATTTCATTCATTCTTTCAACAAATATTTGTTGAATACCTATGTGCAATGCAGAAAGAAAGATAAGTAAACAGAAAGCAGTAGAGCTGACTTTCAAGTCAAAAAGACTTATTCAAGTTTCTCTTGTGACACATAGTAGCTATGGGGCCTTCTCTCAAGTCATTTATCTTCTCTAGCATCCCAGACAACTCAAAAAACTATGATTTGTAGAATAGTTACAAACTTATATACTGAATTTCCTATAACTAGCGGGGGAGAAAAGTTCACAGTAAAAAAATGCTAGTTGGAATGGTAGACAGAGTGCTTGGTCTGGAATCAGGAAGAATCATCTTCCTGAGTTCAAAATTGCTTTACTTTATACACTTACTAGTTATGTGGCTCTGGGCAAGTCACTTAATTCTTTTTGCCTCAGTTTCCTCATCTGTAAAATGAGCTGAAGAAGGAAATGGCACACCACTTCAGCATCTTTGTCAAGAAAACCCCAAGTCAGAGTTGGAAACAACTGAAATAACTGAATAAAAAAAGATGCAAATGTGCAAAGAGAAGGTTACATTGCAAAATAATGAAACCAAAGTATTAAATATGAGTTAATACTTTGAGAGAAGTAAAAATAGAGGTAGATAGGACACAAATGGATATTTCATATAGATAGCTAGATAGTTATACTAAGACCTCAGTAAAGTATAATGGAAAGAGTACTGGGAGCACAAGAATTAGAAGAACATGGTTCTAGTCCCTGTTTTAACTCTTTCTAGCCTCTGTGCCTCTGTGCAAGTCAATGAATTTTCTCTTACAGTATTTTCACTTGAAAAATGAATAGGACTAGATGGTCTTTGAAGTCTTTGTCTAGTTCTAAATTCTATAAATCCATGTCAGTTTTTTAAGGCCCAATTATTGTAATGAATGGAAAGTAGGCAGTATGAGTGCCATCTTCCAGTTGGATGAAAGGAGGCACAGGTGTTATTGCTCACTTACTCACTCATACCCTAGCTAATAAAGACTTATTACATTTCTCCTATATATGAATAAAGACAGCACGACAACATCTGGCTCAGTTCCCAGGGGCAATAAGATTTTGATTTTAACCTAATGAAACAACTTTTTAAAAAATTCCTTTCTGAGAAGTTAATGAGAGAAATTTAAGAGAGCAGAAGAGTGGTTTATTTGGAAAATCATGATGAGAGTATTCTACATAATTATATCATGGTATAATGCTGTGGTTAGTTTAAAAATTTTTAATTGCACTTTTAAAACTATATTTGTACCCCAAGGAACTTTATATTTGAATGTAGTTTAAAGTAAAATGCTAACAAAATGCAATAAATTCAGTACAAAGTACTGGGAAAAAAAAGCATAATTAGGGATTTCCATGAAAAACTGATAGAAGAGTATAAGGATATCCACTGTAAAGTGGACAGTCCTGATAATGGTTAAACTAAGATGTATATCGTGGTGCTACTAATATAGCAAAAAACCCAGAAGTCCAATTACTGAATGCCTTTTTAACAAACCTCATATGAAAACCAAATATATTGAATTAACTGTCAGGGCTCTTAGAAACAGGCATTTTTCCTCTTCAATTTAAATGGCAGCAATTTTTAAAAAAATGTTAACTGTATTTGGGCCTTAAGGTAAATGTACTTCTGTTACTTAGAACATTTTATAAACATGTTCCTTTAAAAAGGCCATCTAAAGATCATAAAATCTGGCAAGTGAATGGGATGCTGAAAATGGAAACGAATTTTCTTTAGAAATCAATGAACTTAAACAGCCACAGACATTGTTAATTAAAGGAAGTACCATAATTTCACCCTGAAATCTTAGGGATCAGAATTCCGAGTTTTAGGGTGGGGGTGGTATTTGGGCACGGCACACCCAGCATCAGACGTGGCAGTATCCTGAAAAAGTTTTTCTGAACTTTTGAGTCATGAGAATACCACATGCAAACAAGAGCAACAATACGCACAGCCCTTAAGTCAACAGGTTCTTTAATGAGATGGTGTGTGGTTAGTGCGTGGCAGTTGGATTTCCTTCCTCCTGCCAAGAAGAAAATAACTCTTCCCGATAAAAAAGGAGAGTGGGTGCAGTTTTAAATTGGGGAGCCCACCCAGAAGAGTGGTGTGGGGATGAGAAGTGGACTGTCAGCATCCAGACCGCAAAGGTCGTTCCAAATCACTCAAGAAACCACTTAAATGCTCAGAGCAGCCAAAATTTCATGCCCACGAGCTGTCTGGGGTCCAGTTTGGAAAGCTGCGCCGCCAAGCTATATCCTACCAGGCATTTGGGGACCCAGACATTGGAGAAACTGGGGTGGGAAACGATCCACCTGTCGTCCCCCCCTAGGTGGAAGGCAACACCTTATTGTTGCACTCCCTCCCATAAAGAAAAAGCCTGACCCCAAACCCTGACTACTACCCTGTGTGTTGGAGTTCTCCTTAAGGGTCCAGGGGTTCGGCCGAATCGTTCAAAACTTCTGAAGTAGAGCCTGACCCCGACACTCTTTGGAGGGCAGTCTGATGGGGAGTCTCTTGAAGCATGCACTGAGAAGGAAGGAGCCGGGGTGAGGGGTGCGGAGTGCCTCAGTCATCCTTCAACCACTTTTTCCCCTTCTCATCTAAGGTGAGGGAAATGGTAAGAGGAAGAAAAATTAGAAAAAAAAAAAAAGGGCCCAGGCGAGAACTGTCGCCAACCGCAACGGGCCTCAGGGCATGATCTCCAGCCCACTACCCCACCTCTCCTCTCAGCGTTTCTGGGGACCCCGGGGATTGCTGCCCGCTGAGTTTCTTTCCCAGCCCGTTTGCTCGCTTTCCTCCCCTTCTCCCGCCGCGCTGTCCCAGCCAGCTCACCTGGGCGGGCAGCTGGAAAAGGCAGCAGTGAGTTGCGCTGGACGTGGTTTAGGCGCCAGGTGCAGGTGGTGGCGGTGGCAGCCGCCGCGGCTTCGGTTGCTACTGTTACGGCTCCAGACCGAGCTCCAGCTCCTCCTTCTCTTCCTTCTCCCTTCCCTCCCGGCCGGCCGCGTTGCCAGGAGAGGCCGGGCCGGGGCTTCGCTTCTTCCGGGCGGCTCCCAGGTGAGCTCCAGCCTGCTACGTCGGCAGGGGCGAGCACCCCCGCCCCTCGCTCTCCCGTGCTGCGCCTGCGCACCAACAATCTGCCCCGCCCTAACCCTTACCTGAGCAGCCCAGGTGAGAAATGAGGAGGGGGCCTGGGGAAAGAAAGGAAAGCCTTGCTGGTAACCTCCACCAGTGGTTACGTGCCTCCTCCGCCGCTGCCGCCTCCGCCCTTCTCTTTCTCCACCCCAGCCTTAGGCTACTCCCGGGGGCGGCTCTCCACTTCCACCTCTGCCTCCGAGAAACTTGTCCAGATCTTGTGGCACTAGTCACCCTGGGAACCGAAACAGTGTCAGGGGTCCATCGAGATTCTGACGCTCTCCTTTACTCTGCGGCTTCTAGCCGAGTAGAGCAGTTGGAGGGGTGGGAGGAGTTCTGTGGTTAAGGAGCCTTTTTATCTTCAGCAACAAATTTGAGACTCATTTGAGTAACTGAAGAGTGACTACTGCTGCAAATTCGGTTCATCGTCTACTGAGAGGAGCTGCCAGTTTAGTCTTTTTTTTTTTTTTTTTTTTCCTTGATCACTTGACTCAAACGCAGTGCAGCTAGTGGTTTCCGTTGCTGTCGGCTGTCTCAGCACCCTGCGGTAGGGATGCTTTACCTCCCCCAAAAGTCTCTCCAAAAGGAACATGTGGGAGGAAGGACCACTGAAAGTTGGGAGGTGGGAGGAGTTCCTTACCAGTGTAACCCAGACTTCCTTGTCCCGGGTTGCAATCTCAAAGGGAAAAGAATACCAAATTCAGAGAATGCAGTTAGGAAGAGATTACCCTCTTGTTGTTGAAAGGGAACCTGTGGTTTCCTCTTTATTTTGTGAAACAAGTCTCATCTAGATTTGGGTGAAAGCTTAAAATCTAATTTGGAAGGTGGAAGGAAGCTTACGCTCTGGGATGATGTTATTTAAAGACATTTAATTTTTTCATCCCTATTTTACGACACCTTGTTTTTTGTTATTTTGCCCCAGTGTTGGTATGATAAACATTACCACACCTTAAAATGACTTTTATAGATTCCTGTTAAATCTCCTACTTCTTAGATATGTGGTTCTATATAAAAGTAAATGGAACATATAAAGAGAAATGACATAAAATAAAGACTGGCAACCACTTCTTGATTTTGGTGGAGTAATCCATTAAAAAGCAATTTATTTTTCCTATTTTTTTTTCACTTCTTTGCTTGGCAGGTAGTCTCATCTATAACCTAAATTTCTGTTCGAAGTATTAAGTCAAAAACTCTAAACTAGACCAGTCTTAACAAACAGCAGTTTTTAAGATTCCAGAGTACTGTACTATTTATAAAATTGGGTTTAAAAAGATTAAAAAAAAAACTCATAAATTTTTGGATTCAAGTAGTTGTTTTTCAAGGATTTAATGAAATAGGTAGCAGCTGACTTCTCCAGCCTAGAAAAACAAAACAAAACAAAACTGGTAAGAAATAATAAGTAAAGAAGGCCTGGCTGATTGTGAAACAATAGAATATAGGAAATATCAACACTTTTCCCCTAATAGTCATTGAAAATTAATTGGCAAAAATAAAATTAAAATAGGTTATTTTAAGTAAGATAATTGTGTTGCTGGATCTAGTAACGAATTCAGAAAGACAAAATTTTAAAAATAAAATTTTATCTGATTCAAGAATATAACCCCAGAGAATATTCATATATTAGAATTTTTCTGCATACTAAATTTAATCAACTAGAATTATTTTTAAGTGTCATGCTGTTAAAATTTAGGACACGACTACTTTATTTGTATTTAATCATAAAGATGAAACTGTCCTTAATTATTTTTAACACAATAATAACATTTTGGTAGTTCACATTTAGTTTATAAACAGAGATTCTAACAAATTTTAGACTTGCAAAATGACAAGCAAACATTCACAAATTTAGAGGAGCTAAGGCTTGTTTCCCATCCATAAAAATAATGCCCCTTTGTGCTGTTGTAATAACAGAAGTACACATAAATCATTGATGTCATTTATTTGGATATTTGTAGGTTTGCTTCAAAGATGCAGAGTATAACTTACTCATGTCTATACTCATATGTAATTTTTTTTATCTTCTCTCATAAGATAACATGAAAATAATTAAAACTAAATAAAGAAATCTTGAAAGCAACAATTTTAGTTTATGAAGCACAAATATAACAGAGAGGTATTGCACAGATTTAAGAATCCTCTTATTTCAGGAAATATTTAGATAAAATACCATTTAGAAAGAATCCATATCTTGGTGGCATCTTTAGATTATAGGCCTAAAGAGTGGTTTAACCATGAAACTATTACATTCTTAAGAAAATTTGAAAATATTCCTAATAGAGTCTTGATAGGCATATGAAAAATTTAATGAAAAGGAACTGGTTATATTAGTGAATTTCCCTTTATGACAGAGATAAAGGGAAAAAATGAAAGGGGGAAAAATACAAATGATCCACCAATGAGATCCAATTAAAAAGCTCAACAATAGCTCATTCTAATGTGTAATGAAATGCATGTAATTGTTCAAAACCACTGCCTAATTTCAAACCTTTCTATCTTTGGATAGTGATTATGTACATTTAAGAAATTCTAGTGCAGAATTCCATTTTGCAAAATCTTTATGACTATATATAATACAGTGCAATGTCTATTTTAGTCCTACATTGTATTTGTGGGAATTTCTACTTCAGTTCCCATAAATACAATGGATATCAAAAGACAAGCTGAGAGATTTGGCTCAAAAATGAAACAGATTGAAGCAATTTCTACCAAAAGAAATGAGACGATAATGGAGATTGACTCAGAAGAGAAAAAAGGGCTAGTGTCTTACCCAAAAGCTAGAAATATGAGTACTTTTTATAACTGTTCAATGTGCCATGATAATGTTTTAAAACATTACAACCTTCACAGCAATGCTGACAGCAATAACTATCTGATATACAAACTGTTGGGGGAGGGGGATGGGAGAAACTTGTTTTACACATAAGTTGAATTTGTAAGAGGTTTTTTATTGTTGCTTGTTTGTTTTAAATGAGAAGAATATCTGGAAGAAATTGAGAAAAATTCGCTGGAGAAGAGTTAGTTTCATTTTAAAAAAAGATTAACATTAAAAAAAAAGTCTTAATGAAGTAGACTAATAGTCTACATATGGCTCTTGCTGCAGCACAAGTGGCACCTGAGGATATTTTCTTGAAAATGAAGTAGTGATTTTCTATTATGTATACTGCAGAGATTAGAGAAGAAATCTAAATATTCCTTACTTGTTTTTAGTAGTCTACAATTTATTTGTTATCTAAGAATAAAACAATTTTCCTGGCTGCTTATAGTGGTACATATAGTGGTACAGCCCAGATCTTTCTGTTGTTGTTTAATCATGTCTAACTCTTTGTGACTCCTTTTGGGGTTGGTTGCCTTAGCAAAGACACAGGAGTAGTTTGTCATTTCCTTCTCCAGCTCATTTTACAGATGAGGAAACTGAGGCAAACAGGGTTAAGTGATTTGCCTAGGATCACACAGTAAGTGTCTGAGGTTGGATTTGAATTTAGAAATATGAGTCTTCCCGAATCCCAATTACCCATTGTGCCACCTGGACCTGGAATCAAAGAGACCTTATTGTTGTCATAAAATAAATTGTTTACCTGGTTCTGTTCACCTCACACTGCCTCAGTATATATGTCTTCCCAGGTTTCTGGCCTCAGACACTTTGCTCTGTGACCCTGGTATATGAGATATATGAGATGAGGGCTAGAAATGTTGCTTAGATGAAAAATACTAGGATTGAGAGCTGTTGGTAGTTGAATGTTGCAGTCAGATTAAAGATCAGTAAGAGTTGTTACTTCCTTTCTCCTTCCTCAGTCTTTATAATTACAATTTAGGCCCTCACTGTTTTCTTTCTCCTCTATGAAGTGCTATTTTGATATTGCATTATGGTTTTTAGATAATCTGGGGATTTCAAAGACCAGGCCAGTGAAGTACATATTCTGACAGGTTCAACCATTCTAGAAGACTTAAATTTGGCTCCAGCAAGAGGCTGTGTCTGCTTCCAAAAACCAACCTAGCTAAGAGTGGAAAGACACTTCACTAGTAGATGAGTCTCTTAATGATTAATTCTTTGCTTATTCAAACCATGAAAAAAAAAATCAAAATGACCCTTAATTCAGTGGCAAAATGCTCAGATTTGCACAGTTGTCAAAACATCTTATTAACTTTACACTTGGTACTCTATGTGAGATTATTTTTCAATGACCTATGAGTAGACTTCTACTGAGGACTGAATCATATCAATCTGGGCATTTTCGTGATATTTAAAACCAGAAGGAATTTTAAACTAAATAGAATAATGGTCCAAAGTTTCTCTTTGAAGAACCAAGTAGTCAGTAAAATGGTGCACCTAAAGGCAACCAGAAGCATTTCTGGGGTGTTTTAATCATTTTATATTGCATTGTTCATGATAAAAAGCTTTTTAAAAAAATCAAACAAGAAAAAATGGTGAGCTATATATTAGAAAACAAAGGTCACAAATAAGCAATGAGAAAGGCCAGTCTAGACAGAAGTTTCATGCCTCTAAATCTTGAAAACTTTCTTGGAGGGAAAAAAAAATAGGTATTGAATATGATAGATACTGACTAACATCAGAAAAAATTTATTTATTAAGTATTGTAACAGAAGATAACTTGTTACTGTGAGATCAACTATCTATGTATAAACAAATTAGTGACTTATAAGAGGAAAAAAATAGTATAAAGTTGGAAGGAATAAAAAGAAAGAAAATATGAGTTACTAATTTTAAAAAGTTTTACTGTCTATTTAAATAAGTCACTAGTTATGAAAAATGGGATATGGATGTAAGAAAAACAAGGACACAGGCTACAGTTATTTCATACTGATATTTAACTTATATAAATTAATTGCAGTAAGTAGACCAAAAATGCCTATAAAATACTTTAATAAAACACTTGACTTGCTTGCCCATTAGATATAGTAGCCAATTAAAAAACTAAATTCATATGTATAATTTAATGGGAAAAGGTGGTGAAAGAATATGAGCAATTATCACCTTACAGAAACAAAAAGAAGCAAAGTCATCCTGAAGGCATATAAAGATGAAAGAACAACAGAAAAAAAATGGAAAAGATCAGAAATATTTTTATAATAAACTTTTTTGGACTTTATATTGAACTTTAACATCATGGGCCTAGATATTTTTATTGACCATATAGAAGTGGCCTTAAAGAGAATGAAAATGGTAAAATGGCTAAATTGGAGTAGATCTGTGCTTGGAAGGACCATAATTGTGGAGGCATTAAGGCATGAACTCATAAGGTATCTGAAAGAAGAAAAATTATTACAGTTGTGGAAAAGATCTCAGATTTTATTAATACTGAAAAAAAATGTGACGAAATACCAACAACTACTTTCTTTCTACATGATTTTTTTTTTGAGTTATCTTTATACCCATTTAGAGGCACCTTTGATGTGGGCTTGAGAAAGGAAGAGGCAGCCTTTTATAAGAGATATTCCACAGTAGCTCACATTTTACTATGACACAATTGTCCAAAGAATGAAAACAAAATACAAAGTCTGTTTTGTTCATTATTTAAAAAAAAAAAAAAAAAAAAAAAAGTTTTGATTTGGTACAGCAGAATGCTGTTTTAAAGCTGTCTTCCAACAAGATGTCTGTACTTTACACATCAAAAATATTCAAGATTTTTAAAGATTTTACAGTGGAAATAACCTTGTTCAAAAACCTCCAGATCATAAAATATCAGGCTAGGCATAAAACAGGGAGATATATATATATATATTTGCCAAAGGTGTTCATTACTATTTTGAAAGAGATACAGCAGAACCCAAATCTAAGAGGGATTTCCCATGGATGATGAAGTCTTCCATGTATTCTTGCTTGTAGCAGACATTATACTGTGGTAGCAACAAGCCCCAGAATATTATAGGATCTCTTGGAAAATATATCTATTCAAAGCAAGGCAACAAGCAGAGTGTTTTTGTTTAGTAATTTCTGACTGGAGTGCTTTAACCATTTCCTTCTCCAGCTCATTTTACAGATGAGGAAATGGAGGCTATTTGGCCATTAACCCAAAAACCTTTGGGTTAAGTGACTTGCCTAGGGTCATACAGCTAGTGTCTGAGGCTGAATTTGAACTCAGGTCTTCTGACTTCAGACAGTGCTCTGTCTATTATACCATGCAGTTGTCCACAAGCAAATTGTAAACATTTACTATGTAATCAGGCAATTTGCTAATCACTGAAGATTCAAATGCAAGGGAAAAGAAGCATAATCCCTGCCCTCTAAGAAGTTTATATTCTGACCTAACCAGATTATTCACAAAGGGAGCTGAAAGAGGTTGGGTAGGGAGAAGATAGCCATACAAAGGCATGCAGTTGAACTCCAGAAAGTCCAAAACAGTAGGGGAATGATTATCTTACTTAAGCCCCCTTCTCTAAATGAAGGCACCAGGAGAAATTTACCAGTGGAAGAAGAGGGTCAGAATGGTAAGATTCTTCCAGGATGAGAAGGCTACCAGGATGATTTGATTTTAGAGGTTAACAAGGTCTGAGGATCTAAGATAGGTTCCAAGGCAATTTGCGATTGAGGCATGGTGTTGAAATCCAGAAAATCAGAAGCATAGCCTAATCATCTATATAGGATGAATTATGCCTGCAGTCCAATTTATGATAACCTAAAAAACTCACCTATCAGTATATGGATAGATGGTCAAATGAACTTGGAATTGGGTCTAGAATCAAAAAGGAGGAAGTGATAAGGATCTTATTGGGGAAATTATAAAACTCCTTTAATGATCCCCCAACTTTTTAATACCAGTTGCAATAAGATTAATATCTGCCAGTATTTCCTTATATCATTGATTGAGCCATCCTCTTTTTCTCTTCTGCAACTGGGATTGGTTTTACCTAAAAGGAAACAAAGCTCTCCCTATGCCTGGATTGGCCCCCATTTCCCTGAGGCCTGCCCATTCTTTCTATTCCCAATTTGAGATAGGTCCAGTCTACTCTGTCTTCTCTCCTGCAGTGATAAATTTTCCATAGACTGAAATAAAGTTGTCCCCAGAACCTGACTGGCCAAATTTTCCTGATTTAGCTTTTTGGTTACCTAAATCTCAGCCACATGGAGTCTGTGCCTCTCACATTTGGTGTGTCCCTGAGACCATGTGAGTCACCATGTCTTGCCCTGATGACTTACTCTCTAGAATAGTTTCTATAAGGAAGTGAGAGGGGGGCAGTGAAGATGAGTGCCACTTTATCTGTACTGCATGTTCTTGCTGTATTAGGCCAAAGTAAACTTCCTTCTGGTTAATTGTTCAATGACTTTTGTGTGCCTCAATTCGTCCCAGAATTGAACCTGAACTAAGAGTGTTTTACTATCAGGCTTGCCTCTAACATTATTCTTCTTATTTTGTATGGCTGTAAGTCATGGAAAATAACATTCTCTGTTGAATTAAAAATGAGTATCACTTAGAAGGCAAAGGAGAGAGAGCCATGCCTGGTGTGACTAAAATGTAACTTGCAAAAAAAAAAAAAATTAAAGTATTTTAAAGAAGACAGAGTATTGAATGTTATCAGAATTAATCATATAATAGGATAAAGGTAACAACACTTGTTGTAGTCACCTTGTATCCTGGTGAGATCAAGAAAAAGTGAGGAGACCCTCAGTACATTGGGTGGACCTCCTGTGACATGGAAAAGAATATCACAAGATGGGCATTGCATGGATGCGTTAAAATCTGCAATAGTGAAGGGAACATCCACATGGATGAGGGCACACTCATTTCAGGACCTGAATATTTTCTCCTTTCATTTTTTTTTAAACAGGAACTATGATTTCATCAGTGCAGGGAACTTCTGATGGAAACTCCCTCTATAAAAAGTGATCAATATTCATCCTACAGCTTATACTTCAATAATTGTCTCTTACTCTGAGAAAAATAAACAACCCATCCCCAACCCTCACAAAAACTTAACCTCTATTATCTTTATGAAAAATAAATTGTAGTTATTAAAGGAAAACAGTAATTCTGGTATTATTGTCACAAATCTGTCATTCAGTCATCCTTATATTTTTCTAGGCACCTTCTGCTAACAGCCTATGATCACAGCCAGATTTAAATATGTCTTATGTGACCACATTTGACTAGAAACCTCTAACATTCCTCTTTATACTGGTACATTGGGGCTAGGGAGATGATATAGCTCTTTTTTTTTCTGGATCATTGACATATCCTCTCTCACACATTCAGTCACTCTTTACACAGTTTCCAAATTTTATACTAAATTATTTCTGAATTACTTTTCTTTTACTTCAAACTATCCTTTTAAAACAATTAAATTCCTCATTCTGAAATGTGGTGCATTGGAAAGGAATAACAATCTTTTGAATCATCAGATCTGCACATCTCTGTTACTTATTACTTCACATAACTTCTTTGGACCTCAATTTCTTTATCTATATGTAACAAGGGATTGATTGGGCAGCATTTGATCAATTTTGTGATATACATACATATATAATATGTATATATGTACAATACATATATATGTATACATATATAATATACATATATATGCCACCTAGTCGATAATATATAATAGGTATAATTATATATGTATGTATAATTCATACACATTATACATACCCTAACTGGGGTCATGAAGTCATACATAATTGAAAACAACTGAACAAATACATACATATATACACACATAGACATATAGACACAAACATGCATATACCTATGTGAGAGATTTTCTCTTTTCTCATCTTCCTTTCTTCCCCTCAACTCATGTATCAGTAGTAAATGGTGATTGTAGAACAAGGTGAGTAGACTTTGCTTACCTGTGGGAGCCTGAGAAAGAGATCCTGGCTGCCTTCTTTTATCTTTTGTTTGCTCTTTCTGAGCATAGATCAAAGACTAAAATTTCTGAAAATGCATTCCATGTAAGTTTTTGAAATTGTAGGGTCATAGATTTAGATCTGGAAGAAACCTTAGAGGTCATAGCTACATAACTTCACTGCTAGTTAAGTATCAAGTTCACATGGAAAGTTCTATCCAGGAATGGTAGAAAATTCCTGAGTTAAAGAGTCAGATCTTTATCATGGAAAAGTAATATGCAATATAGGATTGCCCTGAAGCTTCAGAACCCATTTTGTATTGTTGAGTTGTTTTTAGTTATGACAGACTCTTTGGAGTTTTCTTGGCAAATATACTGGATGGGATTGCCATTGCCTTCTCTAGCTGATTTTATAGACGTGGAAAATGAGGCAAATAGGATTAATTAAGTGATTTACCTGGAGTCACATAAGTAGTCAGCATCTGAGAACAGATTTGAACTCAGAAAGGTTAGTTTTCCTGACTCCAAGACTGATATAATATCCATTAAACTATCTAACTCCTCTGTAAGACTGAGATCATGCTCTATTTTCGGGTGGGGACAAGAAAATTGAACCTTGTCAACTCTATGATTGCAAGAAGCTTCTCTGAAGATACAAGTCCAGAAGAATGGGTATTATTTGTTCAGCATTTCTCCAAAGAATTGCTGTTTTTGTTTTTTTTCCCTTTCTTTTAGGCGAATTGTCATAGGGTGTTTTATATTTATGTATTTTTTTCCCCCTGGGTTTCTGTGCATTCTTTATGTATCATACATTTTCTATTGTGGAGGAAATAAAAGCTATTCCATAGCAGATACTAGGTGACATGCAAAATCCCTTAAAATTCTAGATCTATGCTTCTATGATATCTTGACCTCAAACATATTCATTCATTCCAATAGTGCATAATATAATTAGTCACATATATACATTTTCTCTTATGCACAGATATGTGTAAACTTTAAAAACAGTCCTTCACAACTGACAAATTACTGCATAATTTTTCTCATTTGTTCCTCACAATAATCCTGTGAAGCAGATAGTGAGGATATTTTCATGTGAAAATTGAACTCTCTATACATAAAAAGAAAAGAAGAGAATCAATGGAATTCTCTGGATAAATTAGACTAAGAAAACTTAATCCTATTTCAATTCAATTTACTTCAGCTCAACACTGATGTGTCTGGAGGCCCCAAGCCAAATAACATTGTTCTTCAAGGACAAGGCAGTATAAATTGAGAATTTCTTCTGGTACCATTCTTAAAAATCAGTAGAATATTTTCTGTGTTTTTAATTGTTATAGCAAAAAGCAGGAACATTTAAATGATATAATTTATATTCTCTTAAACTGACATTACTGTATTAATTATACAGTAAGGTTCACTCAAGTATAAAAAGCAACTAAACTATAACTTTAGAAAGGAAAATTTATCTTTTCTTTTTATAAATGGCTTACCATTTATTTTAAAAGTATGTTTATATATTATTGATGCCTTTTATTTTACATTATGTCATTTCTGGCAGTAGCTTTTCCAGTATTGAACCCCTTTGTAACAAACCAAACACTTACCACACTTACTATATCTGATGAAAAATACAATATATTGCCTTTTAGACTCTCACTTCATTACCAAGAAGGGGAGATGTGTTTAATTAAATGTCACCTGAATATCATTAGAACTCACTCACATTAGAAATCACTCAGATTTTCATTTCTTTTTAGTGAACTTTTCATTCACATTGCTGTAGTCATTGCATGGTTCTTGTTTTTGTTTTTGTGTTTTTTAGGGTCTGCTTCTTTCATGCTGCATCAGTTCTTACAAATCTCCCTGATTCTTTAAATTCTTCATATTTCTCAATCTTAATAGATGAAAATATTTCATTACATTTATATACTATGACTTTTTCAGCCATTCTTCAATCAATGGGCACTCACTTTGTTTTCAGTTTTTTTGATACCACAAAAAGTGATGCTCTGAATATCTTGGCATATTGTACCTTTTTTCATAATTGTTAAGCAAGGAACCTGCTATCTATTGGGTGAAGCTTCAAGGCATTAGAATCTTGGGAGATATGTTTGAATAAACAATTGTTTCAGGAGGTACACACAAGTACAAAAAGGAGAGAAAACAGCACAGAAAAGCAACATTTTAATGGATTCCCAGAGCAAAAGTGAAAAGCATAATCAGAAATTCAACATCTATTCTGTGGTTGGGGTTGAAAAGCAAAAGAAAGTAGGATAGTTGTGGCACCTCTGAATTCAGGAATCCCAACAGAATTCTTCAGCCATTTTCCAAAGTTGGGAAGCATTATAGAACACCATGATGCATATGGTGTTGAATTCTAAACCTTACCTCCAGGCTGTGAGTTCTGAAGTGAGTATGTTGACCACTTTATAGGCTGGGATGAAATTTAAATGTTCCTAGAGCCCTGTAAAGAATTATCCACTTGTGTCCAAAGGTAGAGAATTATTGCCACTTGCTTTTCTCTATTAACATTGATATTACATTTTTATGCCTTAAATACTTTTTGTCTTTTTAAAAAATTAAACCTTTTTATTTTTAAAACATATGCATGGATAATTTTTCAACATTAGCCCTTGCAAAACCTTGTGTTCCAGTTTTCCCTCTCTTCCCCCTACTTCCTCCCCTAGGTGGCAAGTAATCCAATATATGTTAAACATAGTAAAAATTAAATGCTTTTTGTTACTGGAATTATATTTTATATAAACTATTAAACTGAAAATATTGTTATCAGGTTTAGCTACAATAAAAAGAAAACACAAAAAATTATCCCAAACACATCACATCATATTTGGGGAAAGTAGCATGTGGATTCAGGGCTAGAAGTCTCAGTTTTCAGGGACTGAATTACACTTACTCATTAAAGTACATTCATTCATTCACTCATGTATCTTCTACGTTCAAAGAACTATTTTAGATACTGTGGAGAACAGAAATAGAAAACAGTTGCAGACTCTATAGTAGGGAGGGACTCTGTGTTGTATTCCTTGCTTATAAATGAAGATATTTAATGGTTTACAGATTGTAAAAATCTAAATTGAAGTATAGCAGTTTTCTCAAAGAATCAAGAAAGATTTGATTGATTTTTGCCATTTGTTTCTAGGAAACAAATAATTAGAAAAAAATTTTGGAGAAATGTTTGAATTTGATATTAATAGATGGAAAAAAAAAACAAATGTATTTACTTTTCACTTGCCTTTCATTACACTGCTGGCTTCGTAATTCATTTTTAGTATTGCTAAGACTGAAACATTCCATTTCCAGATTTTGTTCTTTGGTCTTATTAATGAAGGTAAAAGGTTGCCTTATAACATCCAAAATAAATTATAGAGCAACCCAGTAGTCTCAAAGATGAGACTGAGCAGCATCTTTTCAGATACATTTACAAAAAAATCATCAGAAAGGGAATACTGAAAAAACTTGCACTACTTTTTCCCCCATAAATGTTCTTTTGGGGCATTTGATCTTTTAAAACAATTCCCTTCTTTAAGTTGAAGATAGTCCCTTTACTGCTCAATTGGGTGTGTTTAACATACTCTAAAAGTTCAGACTATACTTAACTGGAGTCCTCTGGGTAAAATGCCACCAGAAGCACATGCTTCTCATTTATATCTAATAAGGTTTCTTTAATCAGTGCTGGCCTATAAAAAATGTGTTGTATTCTAATGGGAACGTTTTGCAAAATGCCAAAAAGCATTTTTTCTTTTTGTGTTTTTTTAATGTAAACATCCCCTCTCCTCAAAACTCCTCAATGTCACAAAAATGTCAAAAAGTCATGAATTAAAATCAAAGAGGCATATGAGTACCATGTTCCATGTTTCTTGGGTGGTGCTTTTTCACAATCTTTGATTACATCATATGTTAGGCCTTTGGTCATTGAGCTAGCTTACTGGGCCTGCACTTGAAATCTTCAAAGCCCCACCTAAATGTCTTCAAAGAACAGAGAACTAGGCAGTCTGTGGTGATTTGATCCTGTCCAATTATTGGGTGGAGGGTGAAAATGTGTTAATAGGACAGTTTTGTCGGTCCAGGGATTTTTAGGGTGGGAGGGGTGCAAGTAAGTCAATTACATAATCATGAAGAGGAAATATAGTTAGATCCTTACTTGAGAACAAGAAAAATGGCTCAATTTTTATTGATTCCAACACATATCTGTCAGCTCAGTTTAGCAAAGTTTAGCTAAATTGTAGCAAACACCACAATGCAGTAAAATTTTTAATGAAGAGAAATTTTAATCTGGAATGAAAAGCATGCTTTGGGGAGGCTCAGAATGGATTCAAGATCCATATAATAAATGGAACAGCTAAACTTGTCAGAAAAGATCTTTGAGAAACAGAATGGGGTGGGGAGGGAGGGAAGAAGGAAAGAGTCAAAGGAAAAAAAAAAACAAAACAGGCCATTGAAAAGACCAATGGTAACAAGTCAAGTGGAGAATTGAGGGAATTAATCAGGTCATTTAGAATTATTTCTTTTTTGCCTGAATGATCAAGGATAATTGTGTCAAAATTATTCTGGCCAGGAGTACTGTTCTGAACTCTACTCTGGATTATTAGCCTTAACTAAGTATATTTTCACAATAAAGGTTAGCCCAAATAGTATTGTATATTATGCCTACACACTACCTATTGAACACAATTCTCAGTGGATGATATTAATCCCCTTTCAACAATAACAAGAAAAAGTATGTAGCCATTTAAGCAAGCTTATAAATTCCACATAAAGTATTGAAAAATATCCATTCAGATGGTGACTCATTATGTGATACTCTTTCATGCAATGCCATATCATGGTCTGACACCCCTTAGACACAACTAGTTGACAATTGTTTTGAAATAGGAATCCAGAATTCTAGAACTTTGCTCTACTTTGTAACTAAGCATTCATTCAACAAATCTGTATTTAGCACCAAATGCTGAATTAATGATAATCTAATAAATGCCTAAAGGTCAGCAGGTACATTGCCAAATTCTGGGTATGCAAAAAGAGAAATGAAACAATGTTTGATCAGTATAGTGAAAATACACATATGTAAAAACAAATTATATACAAAGTAAATACAGAATAATTTGAATTGGTTAGAAGTCAGATCTTTCTATTAGACTTCGGGCTAGATAAGGTGGGCTGATACAAAGGCATATCATAGTCCCTATCCTTGGGAATTTGTTTGAGAATGATGAGCAGAAAGCCCAAGCAACTAACCTATTTATTTGGAATAGTAAAAAAAAAATACCAATATGAATAATACTTTGTTATCCTGTGAAAATTTATTTCCTGAAAGGTTAGTTTTTACTTTGTCACATCAAAAAAAAATATAATGTTGTTACACTAAATTAAGCTTATTGAATATATACTGATGAATTTAAAAAAAATTTTTTAGCCTATACTTATTGTCTTTATATATATATATATATACATATATATATATTTAAATTAAAGCTTTTTATTTGCAAAACATATGTATGGGTAATTCTTCAACAATGACCCTTATAAAGATTTCTGTTACAAATTTTTCGTCCCTAGTTCCCACCCCTCCCCTAGATGGCAGGAAGTCCACTACATGTTAATTATGTTTATTAAAATACTTGACAAATCGAATATATGTATGCATATTTCCACACTTATCTTGCTGTGTAAGAAAAATCACATTTACAAGAAAAAATCTGAAAAAGGAAATACAATGCAAGCAAATATCAAGAGAGAGCATGAGAATGTTATGTTGTGGTCCACATTTCACATCCCTCTCTCTGGGTGTATATGGCTTTCTTCGCTGAACAATTGGAACTTGTTTGAAACATTTCATTGTTGAAGAGATCCATGTCTATCAGAATTGATCATCATATAGTCTTGTTGTTGCCGTGTATAATGATCTCCTGGTTCTGCTCGTTTCGCTCAGCATCAATTCATGCAAGTCTCTCCAGGTCTCTCTGAAATCATCCTGCTGGTCGTTTCCTATCGAACAATAATATTCCATAACATTCATATATCATAATTTATTCAGCCATTCTCCAATTGATGGACATCCACTCAGTTTCCAGTTTCTAGCCACTATAAAAAGAGCTGCCATAAATATTCTTGCACATGTGGGTCCCTTTTCCTCCTCTAAGATCTCTTTGGGATATAAGCCCAATAGAAATGCTGCTGGGTCAAAGGGTATGCACAGTTTGATAACTTTTTGAGCATAGTTCCAAATTGCTCTCCAGAATGGCTGGATCCGTTCACAGCTCCACCAACAATGTATCAGTGTCCCAGTTTTCCCACATCCCCTCCAGCATTCATCATTATCTTTTCCTGTCATTTTAGCCAATCTGACAGGTGTGTAGTGGTACCTCAGGGTTGTCTTAATTTGCATTTCTCTGATCAATAGTGATTTGGAGCACCTTTTCATATGACTAGAAATGGTTTTAATTTCATCCTCTGAAAATTGTCTGTTCATATCCTTTGACCATTTATCAATTGGAGAGAGGCTTGAATTCTTATAAATATGAGACAGTTCTCTAAATATTTTAGAAATGAGGCCTTTAAACTGAATGGATGTCCATCAATTGGAGAATAGCTGAACAAATTATGGTATATGAATGTTATGGAATATTATTGTTCTATAAAAAACGACCAGCAGGATGATTTCAGAGAGGCCTGGAGAGACTTGCATGGACTGATGCTGAGCTAAATGAGCAGAACCAGGAGATCATTATATATGGCAACAACAAGACTATATGACGATCAATTCTGATGGACATGGCTCTCTTCAACAATGAATTGTTTCAAACCAGTTCCAATTGTTCAGTGAAGAAAACCATATACACCCAGAGAGAGGGATATGAAATGTGGACCACAACATAACATTTTCATGCTCTCTATTGATGTTTGCTTGCATCGTGTTTCCTTTCTCTGATTTTTTTTCTTGTAGATATGATTTTTCTTGCACAACAATGATGTGTGGAAATATGTATACATATATTCGATTTGTCAAGTATTTTAACATAATTAACATGTAGTGGATTTCCAGCCATCTAGGGGAGGATGGGGACTAGGGGAAAAAATTTGTAACAAAGTTTTGTAAGGGCCAATGTTGAAGAATTACCCATACATATGTTTTGCAAATAAAAAGTTTTAATAAAAAAATGAGGCCTTTATCAGAATCATTAAATTAAAACAATTAAATCATTAATAAAGATGATATCTCGAGTCATTGCTTCCCTCCTAATCTTGTCTGCAGTATTTTTGTACAAAAACTTTTTAACTTAATATAGTCAAAATTATCTATCTGGTGTTCAATTAAGAGTTCCAGATCTTCTTTGAACATAAATTTATTCCATCTCCACAGGTCTGATAGGTAAACTATCCTATGTTCCTCTAATTTGCTTATATCATTCTTTATATCTAAATCATGAACCCATTTAGATCTTATCGTGGTATGTGGTGTTAGGTGTGGGTCAAGCCCTAATTTCTTCCACACTAGTTTCCAATTTTCCCAGCAGTTTTTGTCAAATAGTGAGTACTTATCCCAAAAGCTGGGGTCTTTGGGTTTATCAAACACTAAATTGCTATAGTTATTGTCTAGTTTTTCCTGTGATCCTATCCTATGCCACTGATCGACTATTCTATTTCTTAGGCAGTACCAAATTGTTTTGATGATCACTGCTTTATTTTTTTTTTATTTTATTTGCAAAACATATATATGGGTAATTCTTCAACATTAACCCTTACATAGTTTTGTTACAAATTTTTCCCCCCTACTCCCTACCTCTCCCCTAGATGGCAGGATATCCACTACATGTTTATTATGTTAAAATACTTGACAAATCGAATATATGTATACATATTTCCACACTTATCATTGTTGTGCAAGAAAAATCGTATCTACAAGAAAGACATATCAGATAAAGGAAACACAACGTAAGCAAACATCAATCGAGAGTATGAGAATGTTATGTTGTGGTCCACATTTCACATCCCTCTCTCTGGGTGTATATGGCTTTCTTCAGTGAACAATTGGAAGTGGTTTGAAACATTTCATTGTTGAAGAGAGCCATGTCCATCAGAATTGATTGTCATATAGTATTGTTGTTGCCGTATATAATGATATCCTGGTTCTGCTCATTTCACTCAGCATCAGTTCATGCAAGTCTCTCCAGACCTCTCTGAAATCGTCCTGCTGGTCGTTTCTTACAGAACAATAATATTCCATAATATTCATATACCATAATTTATTCAGCCATTCTCCAATTGAAGGGCATCTCTTCAGTTTCCAGTGTCTAACAAAAAGGGCTGCCACAAACATTCTTGCACATGTGGGTCCCTTTCCCTCCTCTAAGATATCTTTGGGATATAAGCCCAATAGAAACACTGCTGGGTCAAAGGGTATGCACAGTTTGATAACTTTTTGAGCATAGTTCCAAATTGCTCTCCAGAATGGCTGGATCCGTTCACAGCTCCACCAACAATGCATCAGTGTCCCAGCTTTCCCACATCCCCTCCAACATTCGTCATTATCTTTTCCTGTCATTTTAGCCAATCTGACAGGTGTGTAGTGGTACCTCAGGGTTGTCTTAATTTGCATTTCTCTGATCAATAGTGATTTGGAGCACCTTTTCATATGACTACAAATAGTTTTAATTTCATCCTCTGAAAATTGTCTGTTCATATCCTTTGACCATTTATCAATTGGAGAATGGCTTGAATTCTTATAAATATGAGACAATTCTCTATATATTTTAGAGATGAGACTTTTATCAGAACCCTTAAATGTAAAGATGGTTTCCCAATTTATTGCTTCCCTCCTAATCTTGACTGCATTGGTTTTGTTTGTACAAAAACTTTTTAACTTAATATAGTCCAAGTTATCTATCTGGTTTTCAATTAAGAGTTCTAGTTCTTCTTTGGACATAAATTTATTCCATCTCCATAAGAAATAAAAATTAAATGAATAAATATCAAAGAAAATGGAAGTTCAAACTTATAGCATTAGTACTATGGCTTTTCAGGTCACTGATGCTTAATTACTCTAAGGATGAATCATCAATACAACATTCACATGTAGGGAAGCAGTGGATACTCTAGTGGTTGTCCATAATATGATTAATATTCATCATGAAAATGTGTCCCAATCTTATAATAACATCAGATTATTTTATATATCTAGCCCCATTTTAGATTTGGAAAAAAAAAACTTATATAGGAACTCTCACTTTCTCCTATCATTATTATCTAAATTTTAAAAGAATCTATTGCTAATAGAATTTATGGTGATTTCTATTATACATGCTACTCTACACATCCACTTTGGGAACATTCTAAACTGCAACCCACAGTGTTTTCTTCTTATGCAGTACCACAGACAGCTGTTATGTACTTTACTTGTCCTGCTTCTATTCCCTAATGTTTTCTTATTCCTTGGACTAAATGAGTGATATTCTTCTCATGGAAGAGCCCCAACAAAAAGCTTCCCCTTTTCCAATGTCTGTACCAGTAATATTTCCTCCTATGCCTTGAGGTTAGCAAATAAGAGCATTAATGAGATTATCACATTATTTTTTATCTTCACATGTTTCTGTTGCAATTTAAAATTAGAACAAAAGTTCTTTGAAGACAAGTACTTAGTTCCTTTTTCAGCATAGTAGGATTTCTTAAGTAGAGCACTTTATGCATTTGTACTTGGCCTTATGTTGTTCAACATTTTTATCAACAACTTGGTATGGGCTAGAACTGCTTAGTTCCCTGGTAGTTTTTGTCTGATATTGGAGCAAAATTGGACAAAAATGGTCTTCATCAAGGATATTCAAAGCCAACATCACACTGATTCAGCTGTCCATGAATAGAAGTTTCAGAAAGAGTTGGCATTCGCTGTGATCTTTTATATTCATGTAATCAAAAATAAAAAATCAAAAAAAAAAAGTTTCCTCTTGTGGAAAAAGCAAGGCAAGGCAAGGCAAACAAAATTTATTTGGTATTTACTATGTGCCAAGAACTGGGGTTTCTAATAGTAAAAACAATACAGTTTTGAACCTCAAGGAGCTTACCTTCTACTGGGGGGAGAGAACACAAAAAAGAGAGTAAAAAGGAAACGATGGAGCATATTATGTGCAGAGGCATGGTGATGATATATATAAAGTCAGAAGTGTATTTGGGAGGACAATGAAAGTTATTTGATCTATGATTCTCCCCAAAGAAGAAAGCTCCAGGGGGAACTCACTAATGGGAAGAGATCTTCCAGGGTGAGAAGGCCTCAGGCCATTCCAGGACAAGGAGGTCTCAGGCTTTAAAGGAAGTTCCAACCTGAGATTGCAGCTGAGCCATGGTGTCAAAGCCTGGAAATTCAGGAGTATAGTTGGGAGAAAAATGAAGGTTCTCTGATTTATGAGCCTCTTTAAAATAGAGGAACTTGAAAGAACTGTTTAGTGAGAGAAAGGAGCCAGCATAGTATAGGAATCTTCCAGGGTGAGAAGTACTCTAAGCTGTGTGGGGGTAGTGCCCCAGGAAAAGCTAATCTAGCCTACTTGTGGAGGGCCTAAAAAATTATTGCCCCTATCACATTTGAATAAAAGTATAGATGGCATGCTCATCAAACTCACAAAAAGCTGGGAGGGAGGACTGACATTCTGGATTACAGAGTAAAGGATCTAAAATGCTCCTGGTAGGCTGGAGCAATGTACTGAATTGAGTATGATTAAATTCAATAGGAATAGATATAAAGTCTTCCATTGTTATAAAAAATTAACTTCACTAGTACAAATAGGGGAAAGGATGATCAAGCAGCAGTTGTCTAGAGACTTAAGTGAATTGTAAGTTCAATATGAGTCAGCAGTGGAATGTGGCAGTAAAAAAAAAAAAGTTAATTCAATCTCAGGCTCCATTAAAAGTAACCTAGATTGTGGAAACAGGGAGATGATTTCCCACTGTGTTCTATACTAATCAGACCTCATGCAGAGTAATGGGTTCACTTCTGAGCTTCACAGTTTAAGAAGAATGTTGATAAATTAAGAGAATGTCCAGAGGTCTTGGACACATATCATATGGAAATCAGTCGGAGGATCTGGGGAATCTGTTTCCTCAGGAAGACAAAACAGCTCTCTTAAACTGGATGAAGTACTAGTGTGTGGAGGAAGGATTGGACTGTTTCTTTTTGATCCCAGAAGGCAGAACCAGAAGCAATGGTTTGTGGCAATTGCAAAGACGCTGATTTATGTCAGTTGTTGTTTGTCATTGTTCATTTGTTTCGGGGACATCTGACTCTTTGTGACCTCATTTGGGATTTTCTTGACAAAAGATATAGAGTGTTTTGCCATTTCTTTCCCAGTTCATTTTGCATATGAGGAAACTGAGGCAAATAGGATTAAGTGACTTGCCCAGGGTCACACAGGTAGTGAATGAATGAGGCCTAGCACTCTACCTACTGCACCACCTAGCCATCCTAACCATGAGAGTTATACAAAAGTAGAATGGGCTGCATAGGGAGGTAGAAGAATCTTCCTCCCCAAACATCTTCAAGCAGAGACTAGATGACCTCTTTTTGAACTTGTCATATGCCTTGCCATAGTGAGGATTCCTTTTGTGTAGGGGTTGGGTTGGATAACTGCTGAGGTCTTTTTCAATGATCAAATTTTGTGATTGGTACGTCTTAGTATCCTCATCAATTCCTAATATAGTACCTTGTCCATAATAAATGAATACTTGTTGATTAAAACAATTACTTATTTAGCATCTCCTCTAACCTAATTTAAGTGCTTTTTATTTTTCAGTTTTCTTATTATAGGCTTGAGCAAATTGAAAGATGGAGAGTGGGTCATAGAGAAGCAGTAAAAGATATGGTGGCAGGGGGAAGGAATACTGAGAAGGGAAGAGAAAAAGGTAGGTATAGGTTGTGGATGAAAGGGGAGAAGATATTGCAGAAGATTAAAAGGCTACATACAATGAAAGGAGAAAGGAAAGTAAGCATAAAGAAATGATTCATTATTAAATCTCTGTGCATCTCTCTTCCAGGTAGGAGTTGCTCCCCTGGGGTATGGAAATGGATCCATGGTGACACTATACTCTACTTTCGTTAGAACTCAGTTCTTTACTTCCCTGGTACTCTGTAATAGTTAATATCAAACCACAAAACCACTTACTTTTAGCTCTGGCAGCTCTGATTTTCAGTAACTAGAGTCTGAGCTTAAATGTCCTTTAATATCACATCCCCTCATTCTTCCCTCTCTCCCCAAAGAGAAGAAGTGACCTTTTCCAAACTTGCTCTGAGGATCTTTACATGTCATACTAAGTAGACATGTCAGTGTATTGCTGCCTGCCTTTAATTCTCTCATCACACTCTCCTTGCAAGCTTCTTTCTCCCAGTAAGAAAAATAAATTTAAATCTTTGTTATGTAAAATTGGGGCAGGTAGGTGGCACAGTAGGTAGATTGCTAGGCTTGGAGTCAGAAAGAGTCATCTTCCTGATTCCAAATCTGGCCTCAGACATTTATTAGTTGTATGACTCTGGGCTACTAGTTTAGTTCTATTTGCTTTAGTTCCTTTACTGTAAAATAAGTTTGAAAAGGAAATGACAAACCACTCTAACATCTTTGTCAAGAAAATAGAGTCAAGAAGAGTTAGACTGAAAAACAACAATTGCTTATTCAAGCTCTTATTTCATGACTGCCTAAGGTGTTTCACCTATCATCATTCCTAATAACTTAGTGTGAATAACTTAGAATTACTTTTTTAGGACATCTAGAGGGAAACCAAATATTGATCTCTTTACTTGATACTATGGCACCACACTCCCCACACTCTTATTGAAGACCAGGTCAGCTCTTATAGAGGATAACATAACTCTATAACTGAGGTTACTCAAAATTCTCTAGATTTGTATCAAGAAAATAAGCCTATGTGATATCACAGGGGCTTCATCTCCTCTGGTACCAAGAATGTAAAATTGCCTTTTTGCAACCATCACCCATTGCTTATAGTTTTGTTATCTGGAGCATAACAAGAACAAATCTAATTGCCCTTCCATATACTTCATAGATTTGAAGACTACTAACACTCTTCCTACAAAGTCTTTTCTCCTCCAGGTTAAACATTCCCAATTCCTTTGGTCTATTCTCATTTGGCCAGATATTCTCTTTCACCATGCTGTGAACCTTCTCTGAATTTTCTCCTTCCTAAATTTCATATCCAGAACTTAATCATAATATTCTAAATGCTACCTTTCCAGGACTGAGCAAAAATGAGCTATCATTTCCCTTTTCCAGGACAGTTTTTCTCAGTGCAATATTAGATAGTATTTGTTTTATGGATGTCATATTACACTACTGACTCAGATTGAAGATATAGTCCACTAAAAAAACCTGACATCTTTTTCAGATGATTAAACTTCATTTATTTTTTGAATCCCTGTTCAAATATGCATTTATTCCTATTATACTTCATCTTATTTGTTATAGTTAAAGGTTTTAGTTTGCTGAATCTTTTTTGAATCCCAACTCTTGCATCCAGTATGTTAGCTATCCCCCATTTGTGTTATACATAAATTAGATAAGGATGTCATATATACCTTTAATCACTGATAAAAATATCAAAGAATACAAGGATAAACCCAGATCCTTGGAGAGAACTCTTTTAGAATACAACTTTTATTCCTATGGAATGGAATTCTCCAATTTGTCAAAGTCTTACCTAAATATGGCGTCTAACCCTCAGCATAATACTCCAGATAGGGGGTGACCAGGGCAGTGTATAGAAGAACCATTGCCTTCATATCTCTGTTTTCTGTGCATCTTTTCATACAGCCTAAATTTTCATAAGCTTTCTTGTCCATCATATCTTACTATTGACTTCAAAGGCCCCTTAATTTCTAAGAAAAGCTTTGGTTATATTGTGCAGAGCAGAGAGCTATTTCTCCTTGATCAGCCACTACTAATATTAGTAGAAATAATGATAAAATTTATATATTGCTTATTATGTACCAGGCATTGTACTAAGACTTCTGCAAATATCTCATTTGAACCTCCTAATAACTCTAATAATAATTATTATGATGACAATAATAATGATAATTTATATTTATATGGTGCTTATTAAGTGCCATGGACTCTGCTAAGCACCTTAAAATTATATATCTCATTTAGTCTTCACAATGTCCTTGGGAGGTAGGTGCTATTCTTATCCTCATTTTACAGATAAGGAGACTGAAACAAACAGAGATTAGGTGATTTATCCAGGGCCACATAGCTAATAAATGTCTGAGGTTAGATTTGAACTCAGTTCTTTCTGATTCAGTGCTCTATCTGCTAGGCCACCTGGCTAATCTATCAGAATTATTATTAATAAGTAAAGAAATGATAAAGGACTATTCTGTATTTTATGCTTGTCCAGCTCTATCATCTCCTATATTGCAAGCACAGAAACATGTCTACATTGCTGATGACAAAAATAAAATGACATTCTATCCCTTCCCTCTGGCCTCCTTTAGGTAAGTATAAGCCTGGAGTAACAAAAAATGGGTCTGTGTCCCGGAATCATTTCATTGGGTCACAAATGCAATTCTAGAGAAATGAATGGGACAAGACTGCACCTGTGATTTCATTGGTACAAAAAATTTCTGAGGAAAATTTCCCGTATCAATATACAGTGGCAGTTGTTCTGTTATTTATATTCTTAGAATTGCTTCTCAGAGAAGTTAAGTACTTTGCCAAGGATAACATCTTTAGTTTGTGTCAGAGGCAGAATCTGAACTCAGATCCTCCTGACTGTGGTTGGTATTCTATGCATTATGGCATTATGCCATTTGAGAATATGGTAATTTCTAGAGAATGGTAATTTAAAATATATGACTCTTTTGTAGCTTTCTGCTTGTTCAATCTGCCTCCTCAACCTCTAGTCTCTCTCCTTACTTTTAACACTTCTTCAATTCAGCTCATTCTCTAGGCTGCTTTACTCCACCTCCACACCAGCTGGCTAGCCCCTGTGCCAAATCTCCTCCCTCCCTACTTTTCCCTTTTCTGTATTCCTTTTGTGTATTGTCTTTCTTCTTTAGAATATAAACTCCTTGAGATTTGAGACCATCTTGTTTTTGTAAAGCCAGTGCTTACCACAGGGATTGGCACATAGTAAGTGCTGGATAAATGCTTCATTTGTATGTCTGTCTACCATTAACTGTGGTTGCCTAGTGAGAAAGAAATTGGGAGTTGCTTTACACTACAATGCAATCAGTTTGATGATGATACCCGGTGCTATCTTTTCTAAACAATGTCAGTGACTTGCCAAGACTAGGTCTTGGACAACTGAGATTCAATAGAACTAACTGGCTGAGATTCAATAGAATCAAATAACAAATGTTTATTGAGTATCTCCTCTATACAAGATACTGTGTGTGCCAGGAGAAACGAGATACAAAAGGGTAGAAGACCTCAAACAATCGATACATCAGTTAGAGAGATGAGACATATACATCTAAAAGAAAACAATATAAAGTTCCATGCTAAATGAGTGGTACGGAGAACAGAATTTCAGAGATATAATGGGTGATTTAGAAGGGTCAAAGAAAGTTTCTTAGGAGGTGCAGGGACTTGAGCTAGATAGATAGGGACTGCCAGGAATCAGATAAATCCAGGAGTAGGTGGAGTAATTTAGGAAGTGTCAGCCAAGTCTTATGGTCAGGATGTTCATAAACTATTCTAGGGATAATTTTAAAGGGCTTTGCAAATCTTTAAATGCTATATAAATGTGAATTGTTGTTATCTGGTTAGAACAGGAAATCTTTTTTATAGGAGTATACAGGGAGAGTGGGGAGATTAGGTTGCCGGCCGGATTGGAGAATGTCTTGAAACCTACATAGTTTGGCTCTTGTCCTGATAATAGCAACACACATTTATATAGTATTTTAAATACATTTTACACAACAAAGTGTGAATTGGGTAGTACAAGAATTATTATCCCCATTATTTAATAGAAGGAACTGAAGCAGAGAGAGGTTAATGAATTGTATGTGGTCTCACAGCTTATTTCAGAGCTAATATTTGAACCTAGATCTGATTCCAGATTCAAAACTCCCTCTTCTAATGGCACACCCTCTGTGTGCTTTCTGAGAAGGGAAAATGAAGAATATCTGTACTTCTGATTTTATTGTTGGCTTTGGGGAATCCTGAAGCACATTGGCATGCCATCTGTAATTTATAACTTTAAAGAGCAATGACTTGCTCATGGTCACATAACTAGTATATGACAGAACTAAGGCTTGAACTCAGCTTTCTGTCTTTAAGGAGGTTCAATGAATAGAGTACTAACCTTAAAAATAGTTAGACCTGAGTTAAAATCCAGTCTCAGATACTTAATAACTATATGACCCTCGGTGAGTCATTTAATTTCTGCCTACCTCAGTTTCTTCAACTGTAAAAAAGGAGATAATAGTAGCATCTACCTTCTAATTGTGAGGTTGTTCTGAGGATCAAATGAGATATTTGTAAAGTGCTTAGCACAGTTTCTGATTTTTATCAACTTAATTTCCAAATGTATTTCTATCCCCATTCATAAGGCTTTATAATAAAAAATAGGAGGGCAGCTAGGTGGTGCAGTGGATAGAGCGCCAGCTCTGAAGTCAGGAGGACCTGAGTTCAAGTCTGTTCTCAGACACTTAACGTTCCTTAGCTGTGTGATCCTGGGCAAGTCACTTAACAAAAAATAGAAAAGATGGAAAAAAATCAGTTCAGCAAGACTAATAAATATATCAATCAAATCCAAGAGTATTTGCAGTGTCCTATAGTCATCATTTCTCACCTCTTTAAAGTGAAGGAGATCCATTCTCATATCTCTTCTTCATAGCCAAATTTGGCCCTTAATAACTTGCATTCAGTTTTGATTTTCCTATTTCCATTTATATTATTATGATTGGGTATATGTTAGACATTTCTAACTTTGAGCTTCTCATAATATATAACTAGCATTCTTTCCTCTCTACAAAAAGTAATTCACACACCCTAAAGTGCTATATAAATACTATTATTTTTTTTCTTTTTTTTTAAATTTTATTTTATTTTTTATTTTATTTGCATAACATATGTGTGGGTAATTCTTCAACAATAACCCTTACATAGCTTTCCGTTACAAATTTTTCACCCAACTCCCCACCCCTCCCCTAGATGGCAGGATATCCACTACATGTTAATTATGTTAAAATATTGCTAAATCGAATATATGTATACATATTTCCAAACTTGTCATTGTTGTGCAAGAAAAATCTTGTCTACACAAACGATATATCAGATAAAGGAAACACAATGTAAGCAAACATCAATCAAGGAGTATGAGAATGTTATGTTGTGGTCCACATTTCACATCCCTCTCTCTGGGTGTATATGGCTTTCTTCAATGAACAATTGGAGGTGGTTTGAAACATTTCATTGTTGAAGGGAGCCATGTCCATCAGAATTGATCGTCATATAGTACTGTTGTTGCCGTGTAAATACTATTATTTAAAAGCATTGAAAGTCACATTTTTCCATTGAAATTCACAATCTCAAATGATTTCTTTGGAAATGACCGCCTTTCTCCATCTTCACAGAATATAAACATCATTTTTAATTTTTTCCCCTCTAAGGTATCAACCTTAGCATAATTGGTTCTTTTATAAACTTTAATGTAGATTTATCTAATGCATCCTTCATAGGCCTAACTGGAAAAATCTCACTAGAAGAGCCATTTTTAATTCAAGTGCATGAACCCTTCAAGGATGTATAAGTAAATTTCAAGGGGTCTATGAACTTTGATAAGAAAAATAATTTTTAATTTTCACTAACCTTTATTTTCCTTTTATGGCATTATGTATTTTATTTTATGCATTTAAAAACGTTATTCTAAGCAGGGGTCACCATCAGCTTCACCAGATGTCAAAGGGGTCCATGGCACAAAAAGTTAAAGAATTACTATCCTAGGGGGCAGCTAGGTGGCGCAGTGAATAGAGCACCAGCCCTGAAGTCAGGAGGACCTTAGTTCAAATCGGGTCTCAGACACATTACAGCTGTGTGACCCTGGGCAAGTCACTTAACCCCAATTGCCTCAGCAAAAAAAAAAAAAGAATTACTATCCTAGAAGTTCTAACAGTTACCAACTATACTCAAACATAATATGCTAAGTGGTCTATATTCACCAAATCATAAAATGTTAGCACTGGAAGAGTCCTTAGAGACCCTGAAACTTATCCCTCTAATTTTATAGATTAGCTTTCTAGGCTCAAGAAAGGTTATTAGTTATTGGTAGAACTAAGGTAGAATCTTTCTCATTTCTTTCTGAGAACAATTCAGTGTTGGTCTATAAATGCCTCAAAGATCACCTTTCATTGTGTCACCATGGCAAACTGTTTTCCAAGAAATGAAAGCTGGAGATTTTCTGAGTTTTCACTTGTGTAATTCCTGCTTACCCTTGCTTTGCCAGAAGATGTCTGTTGGCATGTAGGATTTGGGACCATATTATGCTTTTTAAAATGAGTATATAACTAATCTTAAATATTTGTCAGTCATTGTTATCTTCATTTATGCTTTGCATTTAATTTAATGCCTGGATTCTTTGTTTTTTTTTTTTTATATACTTGTACTCTGGGATGAATTTAATCACAATGGGCACAATTTCATACAATCTGATATATAAATAAATTATAGACTCAGCCAAAGAGCTTTTTAAATTATGCAGAAGAGAACATTTCAATCTGGAAAGTAGAAAGCCAGAAAAGCTATTTTTGATCAATCCTTAATGAAGAATTTATTGATAGTTGGAGAATAAACAACAAATAACCTTAATACTACTGACTATAACTTAGATGTACTTGTAATTGAGAAAAAAATGATTCCTAACCCCACTTCAATGACAAGGAGGGGGTTTTCCAGATACCTGAAGAGGTATAAAATTTGCTTACTTATTTCATTTATTTGTATATTTGCAGTTTCACCAGTGTAAATACTTCATATGTAATGGGGGTCTGTTGCATTCCAAAACCACCTGCAATGGCATCTTTCCACATGGAGGTGATGGAGGATACTTATGAAAATCCAATGAAGTCTGAAGAATGCATGTACATTTATCACTGACCAGCCACATAATTGGGAGGGGACTGTTTCCACTGCCAATGTAGCCAGAACTGCTATCATGTTCAAAATGGCCTGATTCAGCACCCAACTATGGCTTTTGCTGCATTTGAATCTGAAGGAAGAAATGACTCCTGGATCCATATCTTTGAATGGAATCTCAAACATGGCCCAGGAGCTTAACTATAGGAACTGATAGTCTAAATGAGGGATTACAGCCTGCCCAGTAGTGAGGCCTCAAGAAGCAAGGATTCCAAGACTTCAGCCCAAAAGTGGGCTTTGGACTTGAATTAAGTATGACCCATTCTATGTACAAACTGAGCCTAATCCCCTTGGCCCACTCCCAAAGGCATAAATATATGTGTGTGGTGAGGGGGTGGGTGGAGATTATATCTTCAAGTTTTGGGGAAAATCTTTTTATTTTTGTTCTTGCTGTATCCTTTTTCTTTCTTTCTTTTTTTTTTTTTTTAAATAGAAGTTAGTCTGAAGTTAATGGGGAGCTAGGTGACTTAGCAGGTAGAGCCCTGAGCCTGGAGTCAGGAAGACTCATCTTTCTGAGTTTAATCTGGTCTCAGACACTTTCTAGATGTATGATTCTGAGCAAATCACTTAACCTTAAACCTCAGTTTCCTCATCAATAAAAGGAACTGGAGAAAAAAAAAAAAGAAAAAAACTACATTCCAGTATCTTTGTCAAGAAAACCCCAAATAAGGCCATGAAGAGTTGGACCCAACTCAAATGACCCAACAAAGCTGAAGTAAAGCAAGACTGGGATAACAGTCACTGAGCCCCCAAAATGGGGAGGGAAAAGCCAGTAGGGTTTCAAGCTGGTGGCAGAAAACAGACACCTCAAACAACCTAATGCTTAAGAAACCTGGGGGTAGGAGAGGAAATAAGGGAAATAACAGGCCTAGGCCTAAGTGAGTAGGACAGGAACAACCATGTTGCACATAACTTAGTTTCATGAATTACTTTGGTTGAAAAAAGTCTTCACCTTTTGACCAACTGGGTTGATTTAGTTTGTCTATTTTTCTAATTTCAGTCACAGAAGTTTTCATAGTAGCAACCACCAAATATTATTACTATGACCAAAAAAAACCTCTTAAATGTTTTATTTTACATCATTGCAATTAAAAAATACATGTGGAGGGCAAAGTAAAATATTATTCTGGGAAACAGTTATGCCAGGAGGAAACTTAACAATTTCAGGAAGCACCCCTGAAAAATTTGAATAACTCTGCCCAACTGCCCAAGGGAAATTCTAGTGGATTGAGAAACAATTTGAGAGATAATAGATTGTTTCACTAGAGCATCTATGCCCTGGAGGATTATTGATTCTGGAGCTAGACTAGCCTGCCTGAGTGAAAAAGAAAAGAAGACTCTAACTGGAACAAGTCATGTGAGACAGAATGTAGATCTCTATCTAGGTTTAGAGATCAGTTTGTAATGCACAAAGGAAGATAGTTTCTTTTGTCAGGGGTTCTTAACCTTTTTTTTTTTTTTTTTTTTTTTTCTGTATTTCATGGATGTTTTTTGCAGTCTCATGAAACCTTTCTTTTAAATCAGCAAAATTGTAATAAAAAGAAGCTAATTAGATCAGGATATACTTATTAAATATTTTTTAAAACAAACTTGTGGACCCCAGGTTGAGAACCTTTGCTACCTCTCAGAGTATTTTTATTTTGCCAAATTATTCTCAAACCACTTGATCTGGCCTGAGATCATTTAAGAGAAAACATTAAAAATCAAGGTACAATCGGTTGTGGGTTTTTTGTTTTGTTTTGTTTTGTTTTGAGCGATCATGCTAACTGCCAGAGATATTAAAGGAGATTTGGTAACTAGAGAATGACCACTGTTTTTTTTTTCCTTTTCTTTTCTCTCCTTTTTCTTTTCCTTTTCCTTTTCCTTTCCCCTTTTCTTTTCCCTTCCCTCTTATCTGGATCTAAGCCAAATTAATTTCAACAGTACTCAAGTTGAAATTGAACCAAGATACTTACCCAATTTAGTTTCATGTACAATAATTGGTATAGATTAAGTTTGCAACTGAAGTTTCCTTGTAAAAGAATTCTGCATCTCCTACCAAGAAAGGGAACTTTGCTGAGTTACGTAAAGTGATTTACAACTTCCTAGAGCCAAAAATTATGAACAATTCTATGAATTTTTAATAATGTAGATCAAAGCCTACCATCTACTGCTAGATGAATGGTTGTTCAGTTTGCTCAAGATTCTCACCTTAATCACTCCATGCTATTCATCCATGCAAGATGTTTATGTATTTCAGGCAAAATAGTTTGCATGCTGTAGATAGTGACAAAAAACTACTGACAGAAATAATTGCATTTATAATTATATGTCTAATGGTTATGTCCCGGCATGCCCATGGAGGAGCTCAATGAGTGCTTACTTCTTGTGTCTCCTCAGCTGTTATAAACTCCTTAGATCAGGTGAGAATTTCCATTGCCCAGAGTCTTATGGCAGAAATGATGATTCAGTACTAGAAAAAAAGGCCTCAAATTCTTGGCTAGATCATATACCTGAGGATGCCTTAAGGCTGGGCAATTATTTCATTTGCTTTCAAATTCAAATTCAGAAGCAGATATCATCATCAATAGGCAAAAATTGAGTCAGTGACAGAGAAAGAGAAACAAAGATAGCCAAATAGAGAGAGGAGAGAATATTGGAGGGACTTGGTTTCCTGCTGTATACATCTACAAACCAGTGCCAAGTAAATAATTTAAAAAAAGCAAATAGAAGAAAGATCTTCTTGAGAGAGAAGATAGATGTAGAAATAACACAGAGACACATCAAACTGGAAATGGAACTGAAGAGAGACTTGAACAGACATGTGGCCCATAAAATGAACCTTGTATACCATGAGCCAGTATCAAAAGAGACCCAGAGGCAAAGGTGAGCCACAAAGTGAAGAAGCAATTGAACCATTCTGTTAGCTGATATTGTGAGTGAGTTTGAAATCATATGTACTGAAAGAAGGATCTACTAAAGGGTAGAATTGACTCACTTCCTAGCAGCCCTTCTCCCATACCATTGTGAAGGGTAAAAGTGAGGAATCCATGGCAGAAAAACAAAGTTGGAAAATTATACAGGGGAAAAATCCCTGCAATTAATCCTTTTATATGTCAACTATAGTTTCAAAGTGTAATCAAAGTTATTTGTCATATACTTCTCTTCAAACTTTAAAAAGGCAAATTTAAAGGATGAATTCTTATCAGTGAGGAAAGTTGTTTTGGTAGTTTATAGGTTTGTGTATGGGTCTTTTGATTTTGAGGGGTTTAAATAAAGTCTTTTCTATAGGTAATATGAATATGTGTACAATGACTGAGATCCTTCTCTGACATAGTCAACTTTTAAGGTTCCTATGTATAAAAAGGATTTTCTAGAATTCAAATTCTGTCCATATAAACCCAGAACTTCAGATGTATTGTATTTTTCAAATGAAAATGCAGTAGCTTGTTTGAATTTTAGAGATTTGTAAAAATAAAATGTGAGATAAGGTTGGTCTCACATAAATGAAACCATATTGTGATTTTTGTGATGAGACTGGAACTTGTGTACTCCAGCAGAGGAATTCCCATTCTATGTCTTTTTTTTTTTTTAATCCCACCTGATACTACAAACTAAAAGATAAATAAGTGGAGATTTAACCCATTAAACTCAGCCTCTTGGACCATTCTTCACTGATTTCTATAAGTTTCTCCTGTAGTCCAACACATTCAAATGGTTTTGGTGAACAACCAAATTTTACTATAGTGAAAAGGAATGTCAGTATAAACTACATATATCAGTCCATTTAAAGAGATTTTTCAAACAATATATCATCCCTACATATTGAGACTGATTTTCTTTAGTTCATTTTAATAAATACCTGTTGAAACCTATTGCTTACTCCTAGAAGATGCATTAATTAGCAAATATATTAACTACCCAACAACAGAATACAGTAAAATTTAGTGAATTTCATATATTTATAACATTTATCTGAGACATCATATCCATATTTCATCTGTAATTTTTTTTAAATCCTATTTTCCTTATCTACAAAATCAGTCCAGTTCTATATAAATACTAGAAGTCTTTAAAAATTTATGTTTCTTTGTATAATAATCTCTTCATTGGCTAAGAATGTGTTCTTGTACTAAACAGTTATTTCAGTGGGGAAAAAAATTCCTGCAATTAATCCTTTCATACATCAACTATGGTTATTGTCATCAAAGTTATTTGTCATATAGCTCTTTTCAAACTTTAAAAAGGCAAATTTAAATAATGAATTTCTGTTCTCAAGTCATATATAGCTATTAATAACCACATTATCAAATATAAACAGGGCCTTTGACCAAAGAATTTATAATCTAAATTTACCAAATAGGTGAGATTCAAACATAAGAAAATGATGGGGTCACACTTTTGATTTGTCTGCATAAGAAAACAAAGATGGCCAAAACACCTGTATTTGCTTAATCCCATAAATACTTCCCTAGATAACTAAACTTAAAAGAAAGTTCTATTTGTCCATATTCTGTCATTTCTAAGTGTTTCCTACTGAACAGTTATGCTCTGGCATAATTGGTAGGATTTAAAAGCATATCAACAAACTAAAGAGTTTTTATAAATAATTGCTTCTAGGGGATCAGTTGACATTAAGATTAAAAGATGGAGCCATGCTACATGATACATTCAACTTGCTTATTTTCAAAAGAGTAAAAAAAAAAAAAAAAGAAACTCCAGAAGCATTTAATTTTAGAAAAAGTCAGCACTGTCTTTGAACCTTAGGAGCTTTCCCAAAATGACAGGTCATAGTTGAAATTGATGTTCTACTAGGTAAGAGCAATTACTTGGTTTGTAAGAGGGGACAGAATATATTATTGTTATTGCAGAAGACAAAAGGAGTCCATGATACTTTTTTTTAATTGCTGTTATAGAGCTGTGAGTTTGAGGATATTATTACAATAGCTAAAGAATTGAAAATGAAAATAATCCAAAGAACAGTGGAGAGGCATATACTAAATACAAGCAGGCAGCAATCCATTACAAATAAAACATGAAGGAAGAGGAAGTCATCAGAGAAATGTTAAAGGAATAAAAAGATGCCCTGTGGCAAGAATAAGAGGTAATCAATTTTGTGATCTTTTGCTATGCCTACAGTGTTGTGAAGTGAGGAAAACCCCAAAACTTTGGGTAAATTTCCTCTACCTCACACCCATCAAACAGCCCTAAGGAAAGAGACAACAGTCTTAGAGAATGTATTATAATCTGCATATCGTTTCCTCTGATAGAACATCAATTTATTCATGAAAGTAGCAGTTTTGTTTTTGTCTTCCTAGCCTAATGTCTAGCACCTTGTAGGAACTTACTAAATACTTCTTGATTGTTTTAATAAATGGGAAGGGGCAAAGGACAGACACATAAGATAACAGATCTGACTCTAAAAGTTTTTGTGCTTTAGCTTTTCACTCCCCTTTTAGCATAAACAGTGAGAATATCAACTAAACACCCCCCTACCGTCACCCCCCACACCCCCCCACACACAAATTAGGATTTCAAGGAAATGGAATGACTGGAAACTCCTAACAGTATATATTCCTGAAAAGAAGAGCAAGAGAATGTTAGGAAAGAGGATAAAATTTACCAAAAAAGTTAGACAGTAAATGTTTAAACTTAGTTCTAAAAATTCAAAGAATTCTAATTGCAAAATGACTTGTAAATTGGGTACACAGAATCTGAGTTTTTTTTAAAGCAAATCTTCAAAAGTAGGATTTTAGACTTATATGTTAATCATATACTTTAACCATATTTTATATTTATATTACATCTATAGACATTATTTATATTCTACTACACTTATTCTTTCTCCCAGTAAGTAGGTGAATAGATTTCTCTAAAAGAAGTCTTTGCTATACAAAATAACAAAAGGATATACAAAATGAGATAGTAAAGGGAAGATATTAATTAACAAATTTAAAATTAAAATGCTGCAGTTTAAGCATTTGGAAAAAGCAAGAGGCCAACTACTAATAATGATTTCTATCTATAAAGCCAATTTCAATGATAAGATTACCATTATCATATGACTATAAAACTATTTTTTTCAATGTTTTATTTTAATAAGCATGATACATGCTGCACATGTTAAAGATGTCTAAATTAGTAGTTTAAATGTGGCTTGTGAGGAGGTCTGGATAGACATGTTAGGTCTGGATCTAATAATGATAGCTGGGGAATTGGGAAGAGAGTGAGACTGGGAAGTCCCAGGCACTATTAGGTATTGATGTTGTTTCCTCTACTCTCTGAGGGGGCATTGGACTAGAATTATATTTATCTGCCTCTTTAAATATTGCTGTCTTAGGAGTTAATGGGCTCTGAACAAAACTGCTTTCCTTTTCATTATCATTTAAAAGGAGATAAGTAGCCCTTAGTTTGTACTTACTAGTTTCATTTCTTCTCACCAAATGCTAATACAAAAGAGAATCACAAATATCAAACAGTGAATAAAAGCCCATTTATCAAATAAATATATATGGGTATATATATATATATATATATGTGCACATATACACAGTTATATAGTTTGACATTATATAATTTGGAATATGCCAGAAAATACAGAGTTGATTAAGCTCTTAAACTGGAAAAGAGAGATCTCAGTTCAAACCAAAAGAGAGAGAGGCCCTAATGTAATACAAAGAAAAATTCCCCAGTCTCTATAGAGACAAAATTAGAAATCAAGATGTTGAAGAAGCATTTCCTATATTTCTTTTGCCTCTAAAGTCTCTTCTTCCTCCCTCTCACCCTTTTCTCTCACCCTAGACATATGATATTGGTCCCAGAGAATCTAGAATCACATCTGTCCTCTCTTAGAGAAAAAAGATTTTCCTCTTATTAGTATTTTGCCCGTCAGTAAGGTTTATTTCATGTAAAATGTTCTAGTCTTAGTTTGACCAAGTTTTACTGTTAGCAAAGAACCATTCTAGAATTTTTATGATATCTTATTAAATAGAAAGCTTAACAGACCTTCTTATTGCATCATAGATTTAAAGATGAAAGGAAACTCAAAGGTCATTATCTCTACCTCCCCTCTCCCCCAGTTTATTGATGTCTCAAGGGATGTGAATGAGTTGAGTAAAATCCCACAGGCAGTAAATATCTGAGGTGACATTTGAATCAAGACTATTGGATTACAGAGTTATCACTCTTTGTATAGCATCATGCTACTTCCTTGCTTGAAGCCCTCATTTGGTGAAATTTGTTATCTACTTTAACCTCTTATCAGACTTTAACCTTCAGCAGGAAAGTTCTTTATATGCTTTTGGGTCAAAGAAGCAAGTCGCCAGGACTAGAAATCTTGTCTCTAAAGGTAAAAGTAAATACATTCCAAAACTCTGCACTTCCACAGTATGATGTGTGTGTGTGTGTGTGTGTGTGTGTGTGTGTGTGTGTATGTGTGTAAACCAAGTCCTTTATTTCATCATTGTTGTCATTTCCCTTCTATGGGGTCTCAATTTTCTCACCTACAGGAATGAGTTAGGTAGACTAGATAATTGCCAAAGACATTTGCAATGCTAAAAAGTCATGACTGTGAAAAGTCTACGAAAATTGAGAACAATTGAAAAAAATTATCCCATCCTTATCCTAATAGCTAGCTTTTCCTAAAGTGCAGTATGGCCACCTCTTCCTTCTCCCCCTTAGCTACTTTCTAGCCCCTGTTCAATGAGCAGCAGTGGTTCCTAACTACTTACAGTGTCTAATACAAAATCCCATTTGGCATTTAAAGTTCTTCCTTTCTATCTTAGATTTTATTCCCCTCCATGCACTCCATAATCTAGCTACTCTGGCCTGATTGCCAGTTTCTTAAATGTGATACTATGTGCCTTTTGTGCTTGATGTCTTAAATAACTGGAATAATTTCCCTCTTAGAATTTCAGGTTTTCTTCAAGACTGCTCAGGGAAGCACTTCTACTTCTGCAGGATAGACTTTTCTGGGCCTCTCCCTCTGCTCACTCCCATTGCTAATTCAGATGAAAATTTCATCTACCTTTCATCTATATGAAATCTATCTTATATGTGTATATAACACACATAGATACACAGATACATACATACACATACGCACATATGGAGCAGTTAGGAGGTACAGTGCCTCAAGTGCAGGATCTCTAGCACTTATTAGCTGTGTGACTCTGGGCAAGTCACTTAACCCTGTTTGCTTCAATTTCCTCATCTATAAAATAAGCTGGTGAAGGAAATGGCAAAGTACTTCAGTACTTTTGCCAAGAAAAAAAAAAAGGACTAAAAAGAGTTGGACGTAACTGAAACAACTGAACAATAACCATATAGTATGGATATGAATACACATACACGTGTGTGTGTATCAAGTACCTGGCTATTTGTATGTTTTTCTCCTATTGACCATCTGTGGCAAAGAAAGACACACCATAAGAAAAATACTTTCCTTCTCTTGAATTACCTTTAGTTGGTATACTTGTGGGATTACTGAAAACATATTTCTCAATAGAATCACTAGTAATTATATAGATATTTAAATTTTCCATTGAAAACAATAGCCCAATGAGGTCATTGGTGCTATAAGCTGTTTTGGGTGTCTTAACATAGCAGTTTGAGAGATTTCTTAGATGAAGTAAAAGGCTCTAAATTGTCAGGAACAACCAAATTGCAGAAGGCAGAGACAATCTCACCTACCTGCTTAATCAGGGCCAGCTTGGGGTGGGGCATGCAGGTCATAACACTAAAAACCTAAGCTTTAGGTTGGACAAAGTGCCAACTCCTGCAGACTCAATGAAATTTGACAGTCTAATTTATGTGTTTACATATCTCTGAATTTCTCACTGTCAACCAATTCACTTACTTGTATCAAACCTGTGGATCCTGGCACTTCAAAGAAATTCCAATTATTGACCCAGCCTATCTTTTTGGATGACATGTTTTCCTCTAAACTCCTCTTAGTTTGCCTCTCCTGCCCAATGTAAGGATTATCCTTCACTTTATCCTAACCCTTACCTGGGGAAGAGTGTGAAAAAGCCTTCCAATGGAGCTTCTTGACTAAAGTAATTTTTTTTTTCTGAGGCAATTGGGGTTAAGTGACTTGTCTAGAGTCACACAGCTAGTAAGTGTTAAATGCCTGAGACCACATTTGAACTCAGGTCCTCCTAACTCCAGGGCTGGTGCTCTATCCACTGTGCTACCTAGCTGCCCCCAGTAGTAAATTTTATGTTGAGAATAGTTTAAGATTAGCTCCTGGCCAATGGGATTGCATCACTATGTGTCACAAAGGCACCATCAAGTTCTTGCCAACTGGGTTGGCAGACTACAGGAGTTGTCTTCTCCAAAAGAGCTACAGATCATTTCAGGCACAGCAACATGCAAATACCTGCTCAGGTTGGGGAGAATCATGCTTAAAAGATTCCAGGAAGCAGAAAGTAGTTTTTTGCAACAAGGGTCATCTTGAGGGAATCATACCATTCAGTTATCAAAGCAATTCACATCACCTGGCATTGGAATGATATGGATTATAGCTAGGTTCCAGATTAGTATGAATAGTAGATCCCTTAGAGTGGTGGCATGTATTCTAATTTACATTATTCAAAGTTATAATTACCTAAAATATAGTCATTGGTTCCAGCCCACTAAAAATATGCAGTGTGATAATGAGTCAGGACTTAGCTGTAATTATAACAAAGCTTGAAAGTTGTGCTGCACACATATGGTCAATGGCAATGCTTCAGAACATTGGAATATTTTAAAAAGTTCTCATAAATGACTAGGAACACAGGACAGAAGCCAACTCTGGTTGTGGTATATCAATAGCCATTAAAGATATGTATCACACAAAACTTTTGCCAAGTCTATGCAAAGTTGTAGAAGCTCTCATATGACCTTCAAGATTTTAACATTCACTCAACTGATATATCAATCATTTTATTATTTAATAAATATGATATTTTGAAGAAAAATGGAGAATGCACAAGGTCTAACAAGTCTTTTTTTAATTAATGTATTAGGGTATATCTACATCCCCAGAATGCCAGCAGATATCACAGTGTTGTGCCTTAATTCCCCTGTCTGTTTCCCTGAATTGTTCTGCCTCAGTAGCAACCCCACTTCCTGGCCATTAGGACTGAGATAATTAAGGCTGGGAGCTCTGGCCACTAGCATTCCAAAGAGCCATAAAACTCTATGGCTTATCTCCAATGTTTGGGCATATCTTTCTGGTCTCAAACTCAGTGTCTCCTAGTTTCTTCCCAAACTTATCAGATTTTATGGTCCCTTCTTCATACCCCCAACCTGTCAGAACTGAATTTATGGTTATTTCCTGGAACTTCTATTCCCACAGTGCTCTACTTCTTCTTGCCTTTGTTTCCTTGATCGATGGAGCCCTATAAGAGTCTCTGGAATCCCTTGCTCAGGGGCTGAATGCTTTGAGACAAGAGTCCCCTTCAGTCACATGGCCAAGGCTTCCAAACTCTCCACTATCAATAAATTATTTAAAATCTCTAATATCTATCTTGCCTCAGTTTCTCTGACATTACAGTTGGCTAGTTCCCCATTTTTCTCCTTTGTGCAGGTAAAGGTGGAGTCTCAAATCTATGCCAGCTCATAGACTTCTGACTTGCCATTGCTTCTGCTCACACCACACTATCCGAGTGCCACCAATTCCTGAAAGCTCACAAAGAGCCACAGGGCACCATAAAGAAGCTTTCACTTCCAAAGAACATGAATGGTTAATTGAGCCAGTGAAGGAAGCCCAATGGTGGCACGTGCAAATTACAGGACAAGAGAAGGAGGGAGTCTCATCATATCTCCAGAATTTGGTTAATTCAAGTAAGGCTATCTTGTAATTATAACAGATTCCAGATTGATTGTATTTATAGGACAAGAGAAGGAGGGAGTCTCATCACATCTCCAGTATTTGGGTAATTAAAGTAAGGTATCACAATCAATCTGGATTATGCATTTCATGTTGTTTAACTTCAAGAAACAGAAATAGGAAAGATTAAAAAAACTCTTAAGTGCTGATGGATGGAAGTCCTTCTATTAGCTTTTATAGAATCCATTCTTAGATGAATGCATTTGTATTTCTAGCACCTGTACAAGATCTGGAACACAATAGGTACTTAAAAATACTTGTTGGTTTATTAGGCAACTACTACTTTATTCCTTGATTACAACTCTCAGCTGAAGTCTTATGAATGTAAGAAATGAGTGGGGATGGGAGAGAAGAGTTTTAAGAGTGAGAACTCACAGATCTGGAGCATAAGTATTGCTTGATCAATCAACTAATAAGTATTTATTAAGTACCCAATATGTTCTAAACACTGTGCTAGGAACCGAGGAGGTGCATATAAGAATGAGATGGTCCTTGGCTCAAAGGACTTAACATCCAGTGCTTGTAAACAAAATTGTTGCTTCCTGCTAAGTGATTTTTATTCTCTGGGTTTCAATTTCCTCATTTGTAGATTGAAGAGGCAATATTAGATATTCTCTAAAATTCTTTCTAATTCTAAACTTCTAATTCTGCAACCCTATGGCCTAGCAAGCTGTAGGGATATCTCATGAGTTAATTTATTTGGTAACTTGACATCTCAAAACAAATTCATTGAAGTTAAGCAGGAAGAGAAGCATGGTTGAATGGCTGCATATCTCAGCACAAATAAGCTTTGCAGTGAAAATGAAGGGGTAATCCATCAATCATCTGTTCTGGCAGTTGTGACTCTGTGGAATCCCTCCCTACTTGTTTTTGGCCCACAATGCCTATTGACATTTCTGGAACTCCATTGGTAACTTTGTTTTCAATGGTCTAGGGAATCAGTCCCTTAACTGTAAATCTTCCTGCAGACTATTTCCTTTAGATCAGAGATTCATACCCACTCCTCCTCTTGTCTTCAATATTGTTGTTGTGCTAGTGCCTATTTAAAGTATTAGTCCCTGAACTATTCCTAAGAAGGATGCTAGAACACTCATGTATTCATTCTTCTCTAAGTTATACTTTCGACTTTCCTCCCCAATTTTCTTTCCAATGCTCCAGAAGCCTCTCTACCATGGAAGTTTACTCCGTCCCACTAATAGGCTAGTTTATACCAGAATTTTTATTCTGGTATAAAGATGCCTAGGTCCTCATGTCTTCATTCCTCTGAAAATTGCACCCCTGACTCTCCTCTTAGACTTTCTCTACTAGTGCCTTTGAACTACACCTCTGGTTCTCTAGTTTCCTTTTATATGTTGCCTTCTCATATTAGAATGGAAGCTTCTTGAGGTCAGGGACTGTCTTTCTGCTCACATTTGTATTTCCTGAGCTTTGTAAAATGCCTGGCAAAGAGTAAGCACTTAATAAATACTTAGTGATGTCACTTGATTTCCTTATTTACTACTGTACTGCAGTGACCTATCCTTGTTGGTCCATATACTCACCTCTTCCATTACCACCTCCATTAATACACATTGAGTTCAGGACAGGAAAATGTAACTAATTATTTTGAGAAATTTTACCTGAAGAGAAAATAAATGAGTCAGTTGTCAGTGCGTTACTTTTTAGGCTTCTCCATTTAAGCTGTTTAACAGATAGACACAGACCTCTTTGCCTTTGCAATAATTTTTACTGAGAGATTGTTAAAGGAAATGACAGGGGATAGCTTATAAGTCTATGAAGATTGCCCTATGAATTTTCAATTACTTTCTTTTTAATAGGCAGACCTAGCATAGTGTCATTGTCAGAAAAATAATACCCCCTTAAAAAGATGTTAGTAATCTTTTACACATTTTGTGTGGAACAGAGATAATACCTTTCATTGATAAGTTGTATACAGTGTGATGTTGAAGCCAAGCATTGCCAGGAAATTTGTGTTCCTTAGCAAGAAAAAGCAAAAGTGACTCTTAGCCAGGAGATCCATCTTGTTCTTGCTCAGGATGAACCTAGCTGCTGTAGATCTAAGTGCAAGAAGCAAGACTGCCTACCCATCCACCTGGCAGCTGGTAAGACAGCAACAATGCTATTTTTTAGTCTCAAGGCATTTAGAAGCATAAATAAGCTATTCTTGGAAGTAGAGAAGTGAGACCTTATGGGAAGAGTCCACCTTCTCAGGGCCTCGAGACCCACAGGAATTCAAATAGGCATAATAATTTCTGTATAGGTATTAAGTGGTTGCTGAAGCAAACTGATGGAATGAATCACTGGGAGTGGGCAATGAATCATCAGAAAGAGCACAAGGAGGAGATCATTGAGAGCTGGGCACTAGAAAAGTGAAGGAGCACTTATGGATTTTGAGGATCTACTGGAAGAAGGAAAAGATGGGAGAAGCTATCAGAATCTGTGAAGTATGGGGTGATGTGAACTACAATACTTTTACCACAATCATAGAATCTAATAAGTATTGTTGGAGGGTGGAGAAGAACCAAAGAAATAATTGCACTATAACTCAAGTAGATGGGACTGTGATAAAAGGTTGAAGGGAGAAGGAAAGACTATTACATTTATTTTTCTTATGTTTTCTCTGCCAGAGAGAATAATTTTTATATGTGAAACAGTATAATGGGAAGTTGAAACCCAACATAAGAGAGTTAAGAAGAGAGTATTTAATTGTCTTGGATGGTATCAAGGTCCGCTCAGCCTTCATTATTATTGAAGATTTAGCAGGTTTGATCAATGACTTCTAAAAACTAAAAGCTACAGGCCTAAGAAAAGCAAATGTCCCAATTTTTTAAAAAAAGAGAAAATTATGGAATATGCAAGCAGGTCAATGAGGTTGATTTCACAAAATTCTTACATGGATTATTAAAGCTGAAAAGTTTCATGGTATAGTAAGTAGAGAGCTAGCATTGTGATCAGGAAGCCTTAGGTTCAAATCCCACTTTTGACACAGGGTACCATTGTGGTTCTAGTCACTTAACTTCTCACTAGCCTTTCAACTCTAAAATTATCAATTGTAGAAGTATTGCTGATCTGCATTCTTGGAATGCTAATGTCATTAGCATTAATGTCAGCAATAGGAATCTCAGATTCCTATTCTCCTCCCCCAACCCCAATGGAAAAAAGAGAAACTTTTTAAAAGGGATGTTTAGTGAACCATATAGAAAAGAAGTTGACATCACTTTATCAAGAACATTATACAATAGCATTCCCTTTTTTTAAAAAAAATAGGTTATTAGATTCATGTAAGAAGCATTGCACCTTGGATTCAGAAAAACTTAGGTTTACAACTCACTCTGACATTTACTATATGATAATGGGCAAGTCATTTGACCTTTTTGGACCTTAGGTAATTGTTTAAGACTCTAAATTATAAATGGCAGATAGTCATCATTTCTTCACGTATTTGGCTAGTAAACTGGAGGATGGTGTAGATAAGAGTTTACTTAAATTGTAGCAAAACATTTGGCAAAGTCACTCATAATATTCTTGTGGAAAAATCAAAAGATATGGGTTAGATGATGTCAAAAGTATAGTAATACAGATGGTTAAAAACTAGTTGAATTAGTGGACCCAAAAAGTACTCATTAACAATTTGATGCCAACTTGGAAGGAGATCTGTAGAGTAAAACTATAGGGTATGTCTCTTGAGCATGCAACAACTTCTTAGAGTCACAGATGAGAATTGGGTGAGAAGTGGATATCAAAGTGGATGAGTAGCACACATCAGAGGTGCTAGTTCTCCTTGAATACACCATATACCCCTCTTATACCTTACTCCCCAACATATATTCTTTCATTCTCCTGCTTACTCTCTGACTACAGACTAACTTGGCTTTCTTCATATTCCAACTAAAACCTTACCCTAGAAGAAGCCATACCCAATACCTTTTAATTCCAGTGTTTCCTCTCTCTTAATCAATTATTTAGTTTAATAATTTAATAATAATTTATTTTGCTTATAGCTTGCTTTGTTCATATCTATTTGCATATTGTCTCCCTTATTAATTTGTAAGCTCATTGAGAGCAGAGCCTGTCTTTTGCTTTTGTGTGTGTGTGTGTCACCAGCACTTAGCATAGTTCCTGACATATAGTAGGTGCTTAATAAATATTTATTGAAATTGAAACCAATGGCTTTTTCTGATACTAGTCTCATCATTGTATGATAGTAATCATGACTTCTTAAAGGCTATGTAAATTATTGAATCTGGAAAGTCTTTGATTATGAGCCTATTGATGAACCATATGTCTGCCATGCAAGGACTAGCCAAGATACATATGAGAAGCTTATTCTAGGGTTGGCTAAAGAGAAATTAATTTTTCTGTCACAGCAAATTTTAAGAGTAATCTGCCAATTCATAGAAGTGTCATGGTATACATGGATGGAGAGAGTACAAAGTTATCCAGATCCTTGAGCTTGAATAATTATACTTTAAAGGTTATTAAGATGTATAAAGCTGTTTGTATTGAAAGTCACCAGATTTGATAATTAATTTATGTGTGTTTTTAATATAGTTCTCCTAGATCCTCTCATCTATCTCAGGAACCTTGCCATCTGTTTTCCCCATGTCCCCACTACCCCAGTTGGAACAGCAACCCCTGGCCTGGACCCATAGAGCCCACTATTCTCTTTCCTTTCCTAGGGAAAATACTTTGCTGTGCTTTGGAATTCCTTCCTGAGGCTGAGCAGTCCTAATTAGTTAAGGAGAGAAGACAAATTGGTCTGGTTCGCTCAATCTAGCTGGGCCCAAGACAATGTTTCCCCATCCAGTTACTGGGTTACTTTCCACTTCTTTCTTTGAAAATGGTTATCAAATCATTAGGTAGCTAGGTGGCACCATAGATAGAGCACTGGACCAAGGGTTAAGAAGCCCTGAGTTCAGATTTGACCTCAGATACTTACTAGCTGTATGGTAAGTCATTTTATTTTAATTAACTTCAGTTTCCTCAGTTGTATAATGAGCTGGAGAAAGAATTGGCAAGTTACTCCAGAATCTTTGCCACAAAAATTCCCAAAAGGATCGTGATGAGTAAGACATGTATTCTTTTTAAAATTATAGTCTTTTTCCTTTCAGGTTCCTGAAATGGAACTTTTCTTATAATAAATTAAAATAGTCAACCAACCCTGATAGCATATATAACTTTCTACAATCACAGTCCCTAACCTCTCTACTGAGAGAAAGAAGGCTATGACCATTGCTTCTATTCTATGTTTACTATAATCTAAGAAAATCTAAATGTTGAGGGAGGATAATCTTCATTTTATACATAATTCTAAGATATGAGATTAATAATAAAAAAGGCATTTGTTTAATGCTTTAAGTTTGCAAATGCTTTGCAAATATTATCTAATTTAATCCTCATAACAACATTGGGACATAGAAACTTCTAATGATTTCATTTTACAATTGAGGAAACTGAGGTAGGCAGAAATTAAACACCTTGCCTAGTGCCATGCAGCTAATAAAGTTCTGAGGTTGGATTTGAACTCAGGTCTTCCTGACTCCAAACCTAACATTCTCACCTTTCTATGTAATGAGCTCCAGAGTGATTCCTGACCCACCCTCCTTATAGAATAGAGGAGCTAATCTATTAAACATAAAGAATTTAAAAGAAACTCCGAAAATTCTAATAGAAACTACAGTAGGCAATTCAATTTTATACTCAAAAGTGGCTTAAATCAAACACAGGAAAACTTTTCATTAGCATTTAATAGCAACTGCAGCAATCCCAGCAACTTTGTCTCATTCTATACGATCATATAATCAAAAACATCAGTTATAGTTTCAATAATGTTCATTCTACTTTGTAGCTCATGCTGAGTTTTATTATTATTTTCCATTTCCTCTCCTTAAACTAACTTCAATCATATGTACTTTAGTGAAATCTGATTTGTTGGTCAAAAAATCCATCCATGGACGATATAAACATTACCTCATTGAAAATGATAGGTGATAGGGAAAAATAAAATTAGATTTCTCATTTTTTCCTACTTTGACACATGAATGAGGCTACTTGTTCTAGTAGAACCATCTAAGGACCAGGTTGCTTGGAAGTTTGAGTCAATCCCATTAGCCTTAAAGGGACTATGTGATAAGCAAAGAATCAAGAGCCAAAGCCATCATGTAGGCAAAGACTGGCAGTTAGACAGGAAGTTACTGTTCTCCTATTGAATGGACAGAGGTAGCCAAAGTTAGCTTTACCGCCTTTCAAAAACATTTAAAAATGATCCTTAAGCTCAAGAACTGTTCTGTTATTCTGTAGACTTCGGCTATAAGGTTCTTTCCTGAACATTTTCCCCTCCTCCACCTCCTTGTTGGCAATACACATAGAATCTTTCTTTCCCAGTAAAACAGATAAGAACCAACTTGTTCAGGGAACGCAATGTAACATTCTGCATAGGTAGCCCCTACTTCTCTTCTTAGAGGTGGGGAGTATATTTCATTATTTGTTTTGAGACTGAGATTCATTGTTACAAACAACCAGAAACTTTGGATAAAACTAGCCTCCCACAGTCAAATATCACTGACAGATGCGAAAGCATTCAGTCAGCGTGATTATATGGTCTTTAAAATGAACTAAGATCAAACAATCCAAAACAAGTTATATTGATAATTAATGGTCAAAATTCATGTAGCACTTTATATGCATTATCATGTTTGAGTTTCACAACAACTCTGAAAGATAGATATTATAGGTAATAATAATAATAATATAAATTATTAATAACTTAAAACAAAGAAGCTGAGGCTGAGAGAGAAAGGCTATATGCATTATAACTCAACTAGTACATGTCAGAGGCAGGATTTGAACTTAATTCTTTCTGGACTTTAGGTCAAATATTCTTCTACATAGAGAAGTTTAGTGAGATTAGGCCCAGTGATTGAGATATGCCAAGTGCACAATTCAGTGACCTAAAAGTATTAGTGCTGTTTTAAGCTTTAATAAGTTTATCTGATTAAATATTTTTTATTAAACATTTTATTTAAAAGAAATGTTATATAATCTAATGAAAAGAAATATTTTATTAAATATTTTGTTAAAAGAATTATTTTATATAAAAGAAATATTATTACTAAATTTTATTTAAGACAAATATTATTAGATATTTAATAATTTATGGCTATTAATGCTTAAAAATGCTTTAAAACTTTTGAGTCACCCTGTATATCTAAAAAGTAGAAGTATTTCCAATCTGATAGATGTATTATGTGAGTTTCATACTTTAGAATATTTCAAAAGAGAATTAGTTAAGGGAATGGAACCTCAAACTTTTTAAGTCACCCATCTACTAGGTCAAAAGATTTGCTTATTGATAGAAGTGAAGTAGCCCTAATTCCCATTTCCCTCTTTTTCCCCTTACAGAGTGAAGTCTCTCTGATTCCACATCCAGACAATATTTCTACTCAGTATAAATCCAATGTTTTTAAAAATCTTTTGGATGCTAGGAAATAATAATTACAGTATAACAATATAATCATATTTAATCACCTCTACCTTTCCCTCCCCCCCAAATTTGTTATAGCTTACAAAGTAATGAAATATTTAAGTATAAACACTTGCACAGTATAGATAGATTAAATAGATGATTTTAAAGCATTCTATATACAAGATAACCCAGAAGTCTTAATGCAGTTTTAAACTTAAGCTTAAAGCAATAAGACTTTTGGACTTTTTTTTTTCTGAGATAATTGGGGTTAAGTGACTTGCTCAGAATCACATAGCTAGGAAATGTTAAGTGTTTGAGGCTGGATTTGAACTCAGGTACTCCTGACTTCAGGGCCAGCACTCTATCATTGCAACATCTAGCTGCTCCTGGAACATTTTCTATATTAATCTGAGTCTCATCCCAACCCTATGATGTAAGGAGTACAACTATTGTTGTCTCCATTTTGTGGTAGGTGAATGGAGTTGATAAGTTACTTTAAAGGTTACATTCATATTTATAACTGACAGTTGAAAGAAGCAGCAAGGTAAAGAACTAAGTGATTAGTTAGAAGGGACCTTAGTAGTCACTGAATCCGACTCCCCCCTCATATGTTAAAATGGAGAGAGTAAGTTCTAGAAAAGTAATGTGGTTTTAAAAAACATTTCCACTTCTAGTTGAAAGCAGACAAAAAATTTCAGATTAAAAAATGATAACTGTGAAAATAACAGGATTAATTCTTTGTCAATACTGTTAATGAAGTATCCCAGTGTCACTGTGGCAGGCAAAGCATCTCTTTAGAATAGGAATGAGGAGGGGATTTGTGGGACAGAGATGCTGTTGGGAATTTTGATTTGGGATTTTTTTAACAGATACAGAATAAAGGATGCACATATTTTTGGGAGGGGGGGAGACAAATGCTAATTGGCAGGCACATCACATTTAATTCAAGATGGTTTAATGAATATCATTTAAAAGCTGATTATGACAATAGTTGCCATTTCTACATCTCCCTAAAATTCAAATACAACATAAAAATTTCTTCTCTGCCACAAGCTCCACAAAAAATCTATTGTATAATTTTCTTGTTAATTTCCTATTTCCATTGAATTTTATAGGTTGCTTGCAAGATTTACTTACCCCATCTCTCCCATAATAAAAAATCATTCTTCATAGGAGTATAATATAGATTCTTCTGTGTCTTCTGAAAAATATTGATTTCATTTTCTCTCCTCCGACTATTGGGATAGTTGATTTAAAAACAAAATGCCTGGGAACAGGAATGAGAGGGTGCTCAGTTATGTACTGTCTTCTGTTAAACCCAGAGAGGTTGGGGGGGATCCCACAAAAAAAGAAGATGCCAGCCAGAATCTGCAAGTAGTTTATTTTTGTATTTTCTCTTTTTTTGCTCCTAGTTAGAGAAAAAGAAAAAAATTTCATTCCAAGCAAAAAGTTCTGATGATTAATACCAACCATAGTTGAATAAAAGACATAAATGCTTAGAAATAACTTTAATTAAAAACTAGTAAATACTGCATTTTAAGACACTATCAGAAAAGTCTACAATGCCTAGGCTGAGGCTCATCATGATTTGGACTCTCTGCAGCTGAATGTGGAGGATGGGTGCATAGAATGACAATGGAGATACTGTATTTACAACTTGAAATTGTGAGCAAAAACTGAACTGGTTTCAGACAGTAAAAACAAAACAAAACAAAACAAAACAAAACCCTTACCCTGAGGTAAGCAGTGTATCTGTTGTATTTCCACAATAAAAATGAAAAAGAGAGAATTAAGTGGAAGACAAAGTCTCCAAGAGATGTTAAAATCATAAGTACTAGGAAATGAATTCTTTGCAAAGGAAATTTAATATACATCAGATGACAAGATAGGCATACAAATAACTTGAAGATATACACTTTGCTAAATGGTCTGTTAAAATACAGAAAGTGATTCATTGTTGGAGCCATGACGGCAGAGTACACAATGTCCAGTATTCTATTGCTTCATTCATCTGGAGCCAGGTCAGATTTGTATCACTGAAGATTATGTAGTTATTAAAGCACACACACACCCACACCCACACACACACACACACACACACACACACACACCCCAAAACTGGTGGTAAGCCAAGGGAAAAGGGAAATGTCAACAATATTCTTTGTCTAATGTATCCAGGATTTATTGAACTACAATGACATTAGATGCCTATAGCAAGCAGTATACATTTTAAAAACTTCTTGTGTTTATAAAAAACAGTTTAGTTTTTTTTTTCAAATGATACCATGTGTTAAATATCAATCAAAGACAGCTCTTCCAATTGGCACATGGCTATTTATAAAATGTACATATGCTAGGTCTTAAGGAAATGTAAATGTTTTGCCATTTTCCCTTGGCAAAAATATCATATTATACACACAGCCTTTTAATTGCTCATCTCCTTACAGCTGTTTTGCTTGAAATGTCTGGAGCCATGCAATTTTTTTCCCAGAATATATGTCCCCCATATATGTAAAAGTGTGTTTTCTTAGTTTTCTTTCAGGATCCAAGCTCCTATAATCATGTCAGGTTCACAGTGGACACTCAAGATTAGATTTAGCACATGGTTCCAAGTTGTTTTCTGCCACTGATGATGGACTACTACTGATTTAGGCACTCTTTATTACCTCTTCCCCCTCTTTTTGTGATCAATGAGATGTTCAGTTATTAAAGGACTAGGTGGGATTAGCTAAAGACAGTATGTGGATGGAGAATATAAAGAAACCTTGGCTTTATGAGCATATTATTCTAAGTGGTCTCTAATTCTTTTGATTATGAATCCTTATCAATAAAAAGTATGAAAATGCATCCCTAATATGTGCATATTTACTTTTTTTTAAAAAAGAAATTCTATTACCAAACATTTAAAGAACAGTTAACTCCAATATTATATAAACTATTCAAAAAATAGGAAATGAAGGACTCCTACCAAACTCTTTTTATGATACAGACATGGTACTGATACCTAAACCAGGTAAAACAAAAACAGAGAAAGAAAATTATAGACCAATCTCCTTAATGAATATTGATGCAAAAATCTTAAATAAAATATTAGCAAAGAGATTACAGAAAATCATTCCTAGAATAATACACCATGACCAAGTAGGATTTATACCAGGAATGCAGGGATGGTTCAATATTAGGAAAACTATTAACATAATTGACTATATTAATAACCAAACTAACAATTTTTTTTTTTTTTTTTCAATAGATGCAGAAAAAGCATTTGATAAAATCCAACATCCATTCCTATTAAAAACATTAGAGAGTATAGGAATTAATGGACTTTTCCTTAAAATAGTCGGTAGCATCTATTTAAAACCATCAGCTCGCATCATATGTAATGGTGATAAACTGGAACCATTCCCAATAAGATCAGGGGTGAAACAAGGTTGTCCACTATCACCATTACTGTTCAATATTGTATTAGAAATGCTAGCCTTGGCAATAAGACAAGAAAAAGAGATTAAAGGAATTAGAGTAGGTCATGAGGAAACCAAATTATCACTCTTTGCAGATGATATGATGGTCTACTTAGAGAACCCTAGAGAATCAACTAAAAAACTATTAGAATTAATCCACAACTTTAGCAAAGTTGCAGGATACAAAATAAATCCACATAAATCATCAGCATTTTTATACATCACCAACAAAATGCAACAGCAAGAGATACAAAGAGAAATTCCATTCAAAATAACTATCGATAGTATAAAATATTTGGGAATATATCTGCCAAGGGAAAGTCAGGATCTATATGAGCAAAACTACAAAACACTCTCCACACAAATAAAGTCAGATCTAAACAATTGGAAAAACATCAAGTGCTCTTGGATAGGTCGAGCTAATATAATAAAGATGGCAATACTACCTAAACTAATCTATCTATTTAGTGCTATACCAATCAAACT